>CM042848.1:29886380-30113804 GCA_023653725.1 Bungarus multicinctus
ACCTCAAAGGTCCCAACTCTTATTTTGTGATACTGTTTTCCCTTCCTTTCCTATGTCCTTTCTTGTCCTTTCCTTTCTTCCTTCCTTCCTTCCTTTCTTTCTTTCTTTCTTCTTCTTTCTTTCTTTCTTTCTTTCTTTCTTTCTTTCTTTCTTTTCTTTCTTTCTTTCTTTCTTCTTTCTTTCTTTCTTTCTTTCTTTCTTTCTTTCCTTTCCTTCCTTCCTTCCTTCCTTCCTTCCTTCCTTCTCCATCACTGGAGGCTCTTAAGAAGAAACTGGACAGCCATTTCTCTGAAATGGTATAGGGTAGGGGTCCCCAACCTTAGCAACTTTAAGGCTTGTGGACTCCAACTCCCAGAATTCCTCAGCCAGCAAAGCAAAGCTGACTGAGAAGTTCTGGGAGCTGAAGTCCACAAGTCTTAAAGCTGCCAAGGTTGGGGACCCCTAGTAGAGGGTTTCCTGCCAGGCACAGAGTTGGACTAGAAGACCTCCAGGGTCCCTTCCAACTCTTGTTATTCTATTATTCTGAATCACATCCCTTTGGAAAGGGCTGAAAAAGAAAGAGAAAGAAAAAGAAAGAAAGAAAAAAGAAAGGAGAAGAAAGGAAGGAAGGAAAGAAAGAAAGAAAGAAAGAAAGAAAGAAAGAAAGAAAGAAAGAAAGAAAGAAAGAAAGAAAGAAAGAAAGAAAGAAAGAAAGAAAGAAAGATGTTTGGGATAACCCTAACCTGTATGAATGAGAATCTCCATAGACATGAAATGTACAGTGTGAATGACCTTGGGATATGAAGCAAAGGGATTCTGCCTAGAGACTGATCAGATAAGAGCCCACGGAGCCCACAAGGGTCAATGAAAGAGAATCCTCAGGGAGCCTTCCTAGTTTCTCAGGCTGCAAAGGAGATTATGGGAGATTTATACTTTCAGACCTGCTCAATTTTGTTAAAGTAGCTTCACAATAAGGTAAAATTAGCTCAGCGGGTTGTGTTTCCTGTGTGGTCTCCCTGATAAGGCTGACAGGAACCGACATTTTCTCGGATGCAAATTGTTGATTCGAAGCTTCAGCAAAATTTCTTGCACAGGGTTATAAGGCACTTTGACGACAAGCGAGTGTGAGCAGATTTGCATGTCGTGGAGAACAGGAAGAGAAGGGAGGAACTAATAATTGGGCAAAGCCATTAACTTGTGCACTAGCAATTTTATTGAGGTGTGGGCCATACATTGTTCAAACTTGCTTCTGTTTTTTTCTGGCAGACCTAGAGTGCGAGGTCAAAAAAGTCAAGATGGTACCTGCAACCATGGAAGCCAATTTCCCCTTCCACCCCAACCCTTCCCTGCCTTGTCATTATTGATTCAAGCGATGTACAAATTGTGTATCTGCGGGCGAGTGCTTGCACTACATATACATACACCCCTTTCTGTCACTTGGGAGACATTCTTGATTTCAAATTCCCTTGATTTATGAGACATGGTTATAATTTTAAAAAAGAAACAACCACCATCACCAGGCACACCTCCCATTAAAAGTGGAATCTTATGCATATTTACTCAGAAATAAATCTTAGCATCTTCGGTGAGAGATTTACCACCAGGGAAGCATACTGAGGATGGAGGCTGAATCTAACTTTTTGTATGTTTGCAAATAGTAGTGATTTGTCAACTGTTCCCTTTCACTGATAAGGTTAGCTAGTTGGATAATGAAAGGTCTGCAAGGAAACCATCAAGCTCAGAGAGCACCAAAGACCTCCACAGTCCTTCTCCCTTCTAGCACTGATAACATTACCTAGTTGGGTCATGAAACGTCTGCAAGAAAACCATCCAGCTCGGAGAGCACCAAGGACCCCACAGTCATCTTCCTCCTCCTCCCTGCACACACTCCTCCCTTCTAGCACTGATGATGTTACCTAGTTGGGTCAGGAAACGTCTGTCAAGAAAACCACTAAGCTCAGAGAGCACCAAGGTCCCCACATTTCAACTCTGAGCAACAAATACGCTCTTCCACTTTTCTTAAAAACCTCCAGTGATGGAGCACCCACAACTTCTGAAGGCAAGTTGTTCCACTGATTAATGGTCCCTGATTAATGTTGGGAAGTTTCATCATCTTCATCAGAATAATGCTGGAAGGGAGCTTGGAGGTCTTCTAGTCCAGCCCCCTGCTCAGATAGGAGACTCTCTACTGTTTCAGACAAGTGTGTCCAATCTCTTCTTAAAAACCTCCAATGATGAAGCACCCACAACGTCTGGTGGCAAGCTGTTCCACTGGTTAATTGTCCTCACTTAGGAAACTTCTCCTTAATTCCAGGTTGCTTCTCTTCTTCATTGGTTTCCATCCATTGTTTCTTGTCTTGCCTTCTGGTGCTGTGGAAAATAAGTTGACCCCCTCTTCTTTGTGGCAGCCCCTCAAATACTGGAATCCTGTCATCGTGTCCCCCCTGGTCCTTTTCTCTAGATTGGCCAAACCCAAATCCTGCAACCGTTCTTCACGTTTTTATCTCCAGGCCTTCAATCATCTTACTTGCTCTTCTCTGCACTTTTTCCAAAGTCTCAACATCTTTTTTCTTTTTGTAACGTGGGGACTAAAACTGGTTGCAGTATTCCAGATGTAGTCGATACAGAGTTTGACTTTTTATTTACCTAGAGCCGTGGTGGCGAACCTGTGGCACGCAGAGCCATTTGTACTGGCACGTGAGCTGCAGGCAAACTTACCTCACTGCGTTTGTGCGCGCCTCACAGCTGATTTTTTTTTCAGTTGGTTTGAGGCTTTTTCCAAGCCTCTGGCAGGCCAAAAAAGGCCTCAGACCATCCGAAAGATCAGCTATCAGGCGCAGTGCAGGTAAGGGGGTGAGAGGGGGGGGGATTGTGTGCGCATGCGCAGATGGTGTGGGGAGGGGGGCGCACATTGCATTCTGGGTGCTGGCATGCGAGTGTGTCCGTGCTGGCGCATATACAACTTTTGGCACAGGAGCCCAAAATGGTTAGCTACCACTGACCTAGAGTGTATGAAAATTTAGCCAATGTAAGGGAGGTGGCCAACAAGGGAGGTTTTACTGCAATTAACCAACAAGTTTGCAAAAGGGTGATTTAAGGTTCCAAGGTGAAATCTTTCGGTCTCCAAAAATCCCTTGTTCCCCTTCGGTTGAGAGCCGTTGACAGAGGCCCGATCGTCACGCAACAAGAGCTTTCTTAATCAGGCTTAAGCCAAAAACCTCATCTCTGGTATTTTTAGGCTGTTACCAAGGTAGAGAAATCTCGCTTGAGTGTTATGTAAGAGGTGAGCTATGGCAGTATTTGAAGATGAGTGAGTAAACTAAAGACGAATGAGTCATTTTGGGAGGGTTTGGCCACTGCTGTTGTTCTCCTTGCACTCGGTGTCAAACCAAGTTGTCCCCTTCTCTTTGGCTTATTGTTAAGAGAGTTGTTCAAGACATCCGAGGAATGATTCTCCCACCATGCTATTTTTGTAGAAGATACGTGCTATTTTGAGTTTTTAAAAAATTATTTCCTTGGAAGAGGAATAGCAGCAGCAGCAGAAGAGTTGCACTGCTCGATACAAGCTTATGCTGTCTTAAATTATTATTATTTTTTAAAAAAATGCTGCTTGCCAGAAAGGGAGAGGAAAAAAAGGCTGTCTAAAAAAATCAGAATGTGAGGATAGAATATTAATTTTTTATTGAGTATTTTCAGCTGATTGTGACTTCAGATGTCAGATATTTCCAGAATATTTTGTGATTTCAAGAAAGATCATACTGAATAATAAAAGATCATTTAATATACAGTGTGGCTGGTTCAGTTATTAAAGTTTTTTTTAGCTAACTATGGATTTTGTTCTCCTTAAGTTATCACTGTCTTGCCACGAGATCATTGAAGAAGGGCAAGGTATAAAACTCAGGCCTTTGTGCATTTTAGCACCTTTTTTTAAATACAACCTGGTCTCAAAACACCTCATTGGGTGCACAGAGAACTTTCAGGAGCATGGAAGTGCTAAAAAAAACCTTTAGTAATGACCTATCTTGGAAACTGGTGTATTGCATTTTGTAACAATTCTAGTTTTCTCACCTTTTTTTTGCTCCCCCAAAAGCACAAAGCCAACTCCTCGTCCTGATAAAACCCCTTTCTTCACCCTAAGCGTTTTCATCTGTTTTCTCCAGCATGCAAAAAATATAAAATTAGGCAATCAGCTTCAACATCATCCAAGTGAACGAGCTCTAATGAAGATTTTGTAAAGGATAGGTTATTGCTTGGGCAGGGGGTTGGACTAGAAGACCTTCAAGGTCCCTTCCAAACTCTGATATCTGTTACAGGTAGCCCTCAATTAATAACAGCTTATTTAGAGATTGTTCGAAGTGACAACAACAGCACCGAAAAGAGTGACTTAGGTGTTCTGAGCCAGGCTTCCCAAGACCATGAAGCAGACCCCTTGTCCTGATAAAATCCCTTTCATTTAGATTATAAAGGGAATTCCTCTCCAGCAAAGTCCTGACAAACAGTCTTTTAAAGAGATTTCACAACGACAGTCTTTTATCAGGCTTGGAGAGTTGCCAGGCTGATAGCTTCCAAACGTCACGCTGTAGCAGCAATTACTTGATAAGCAATCAGGAACAGATCTTCACCCTAATGAATTAAACTAATTGTCTCCTGCAAATTCCACTCCCCTTTCACTCCTCTTTTATTTCCTATGGGAGAGGCCATTCACCGTTCACCTGAGCCTTTACTCCTGAGTCGACCCTTGTTCCTTAACTGTTCCCTTCTCCTGGCAGCTCTGTGCATGTGCACACTGGGAACAGGTTCCAGCTGTTCTTCTGCCCCACTGATCTCTGACTTTGAAGACACTGATAACTGTCAGACGGCCCTGGCTCTGTCTTTGCCTCTGATGCAGAGCCCTCATCAGAGTCTTCCCCAGACTCCAGAACTGGCCCATGTCTCCCCAACCTCACCATCCGAATCTGCCGCCAGCTCCACTGGCTGCTGGCCGGCCACAACATATAGGACTCAGTGCTGTTCAAAACCAGCCCGATGTAACGCGCAATGTACTAGTGTAAAGTCCTTGACTTACAGGTGAAACTCAAAAAATTAGAATGTCGTGCAAAAGTTCATTTATTTCAATAATGCAGCTTAAAAGGTGAAATTAATATATACAGTAAGATAGACTCATTACATGCAAAGCAAGATAATTCAAGCCGTGATTTGTCATAATTGAGATGATTATGGCTTACAGCTCATGAAAACCCCAAATCCACAATCTCAGAAAATTAGAATATTGTGAAAAGGTTCAATATTCTAGGCTCAAGGGGTCCAACTCTAATCAGCCATAACATAATAATAATAAGCCATAACACCTGCAAAGGGTTCCTGAGCCTTGGTCTCTCAGTCTGGTTCAGTAGGAAGCACAATCATGGGAAAGACTGCTGACTTGACAGTTGTGCAGAAAACCATCATTGACACCCTCCATAAGGAGGGAAAGCCTCAAAAGGGAATTGCAAAAGAAGTTGGATGTTCCCAAAGTGCTGTATCAAAGCACATTAATAGAAAGTTACATGGAAAGGAAAAGTGTGGAAGAAGCAGCAGGGATGACCGCAGCCTGGAGAGGATTGTCAGGAAAAGGCCATTCAAAAGTGTTGGGGACTTTCACAAGGAGTGGACTGAGGTTGGAGTCAGTACATCAAGAGCCACCCCACACAGATGGATCCTGGACATGGGCTTCAAATGTCATATTCCTCTTGTCAAGTCGCTCCTGAACAACAAACCCCAGAAGCGTCTTACCTGGGCTAAAGAAAAACAGACCTTGTCTGTTGCTCAGTGGTCCAAAGTCCTCTTTTCTGATGAGAGCAACTTTTGCATCTCATTTGGAAACCAAGGACCCAGAGTCTGGAGGAAGAATGGAGAGGCACACACTGCAAGATGCTTTTATAATTTTGAGACCACAATTTTTGCCATTTCTCTAAGTCAATCCTATATCCAAAATTTCCCCCAAGCAATCATTGTTTCTTTAACTTGTTCTTCTTCTAGCTTAATTTCTAATAAATGTCCATACAGTTTTTTAATCATCTTTTCATCAGTACCTGTCAAAATCTTATCTAAGTCAGCCAATTTATCATAAAAACCTTTTTTTAAAAATCTTTATCCTATCTAGAGCGTATTTGCACATATGAAAACCAGTTCATCTTTATACCTTGTTCTTCTAGTTCTTGCATAGATTTAAGTTCACCATATCTAACTGTTCCTTTTTATATGTTATAGGATAAGAAAATGCTTCAATAGTTGATAACCAGACTAGAATTTTTAAATAGCATTGCTTTTTAGTCTTCTCCCACTTTAGTAACAAAGCCTCACGTATATAATGTCTTCTAAAATACCCGTGTTTTAGTTCCCTTGTACCATAGGAAGGCATGCCACCCCAACAACACATCATGTCCTTCTAGTGTCAACAATTGAGTATTTCTTAATGTTATCCATTCCTTAACCCACATCAGGTTTGTTGCTTGATAGTATAACTCCCAATTAGGCAGGCCAAATCCTCCTCTTATTCTAGCTTCTTGCAACAGTTTTAATTTTATTCTCGCTTTCTTTCCCTGCCATATATAAAACACTATTTTATTTAAATCTTCAAAGTAGTCTTTCCCTAGCCTAATTGGAATTGTCTGAAACAGATATAAAATTCTAGGTAATATATTCATTTCAATTGTTGATATTCTCCCTATTAATGATAACTGTACATTTTCCCATTTTGCCAGATCTGTCGCAATCAGTTGTTTGAGTTTAATATTGTTATTCTCTTTAAGTGTGCTATATCTTGCTGTCAAATGTATCCCCAAGTACTTAACCTTGTGACTTGGATTTTCAAAACATCCGCCAATTCTTCTTTTTGTCTTACTAACATATTCTTTGTCAAGGTCTTCGTTTTATCTTTATTTATTTTCAAACCAGCTATTTTTCCATACACCTCTATGTTTTCTATCAGTTTAAATGCTGTTTCTAATGGATCCTCTAAAATTGATCCTCTAAAACTTTTGCTGTTTGTTTATAATATATAGCTTCTATGGCTTGAATAAATTTCTTACCAAAGCCCATCTGCTCCAACTGTAATAACATGAATCACCAATTCACATTGTCGAAGGCTTTCTGTGCATCTAAGAATATCAAAGCCATTTGTTTTTCAGGATGTGCCTCATAGTATTCCAAAGTGTCCAGAATTATTCTCATATTATCTTTGTCTCTTTGGCAGAAACCCATTTTGATCAGGATGAATAAAATTATTCAAATATCTTTTAAGTCTGTCTTCCAATATTGAAGCAAATATTTTATAGCCTGAGTTTAGCAGGGAAATAGGTCTATACTTCTTAATTTGTTGTGGGTCAGCTTCCTCCTTTGGGACAAGTGTAATATATGCTTCTGACCACGATTTGGGTATCTTCTTCTTTGACATAACTTCATTCATAACTTCTAACAGTGGAAGATTCAGTAATTCCTGTAAAGTCTTATAAAATTCCGCTGGAAGTCCATCCGGGCCTGGAGTCTTTCCATTGTTTTGTTTCTTAAGTGCCTCTGTTAACTCCATCATCGTTATGTTACTTTCTAACATTATTTCAGTCTCTTTAGATATCTGGGGTAGATTGGCATTCTGCAGGTATTGTTTAACTCTTTTGTCATCTATATTCTTTTGCTCATACAATTTTCCATAGTAGTCTCCTATGATTTTTTTTCTCTTCGCTTCCATAGCAAGCTTGGCCTACACTGCAAGATGCTTGATGTCCAGTGTGAAGTTTCCACAGTCTGTGTTGATTTGGGGAGTCATGTCATCTGCTGGTGTTGGTCCACTGTGCTTCATTAAGTCCAGGGTCAACACAGCCATCTACCAGGAGATTTTGGAGCACTTCATGCTTCCTTCCACAGATGAGCTTTATGGGGATGCTGACTTCATTTTCCAGAAGGACTTGGCACCTGCCCACACTGCCAAAAGCACCAAAACCTGGTTCAATGACCGTGGGATTACTGTGCTTGATTGGCCAGCAAACTCACCTGACCTGAATCCCATAGAGAATCTATGGGGCATTGCCAAGAGAAAGATGAGAGACATGAGACCAAACAATGCAGAAGAGCTGAAGGCCGCTATTGAAGCATTCTGGTCTTCCATAAGACCTCAGCAGTGCCACAGGCTTATAGCTTCCATGCCACGCCGCATTGAGGTAGTAATTGCTGCAAAAGGGGCCCAAACCAAGTACTGAGTACATCTGCATACTTATACTTTTCAGAGGTCCGATATTGTTCTATGTACAATCCTTGTTTTATTGATTGCATGTAATATTCTAATTTTCTGAGATTAGGGATTTGGGGTTTTCATGAGCTGTAAGCCATAATTATCACAATTATGACAAATCACGGCTTGAACTATCTTGCTTTGCATGTAATGAGTCATATTTCATATATTAGTTTCACCTTTTAAGTTACATTTCTGAAATAAATGAACTTTTGCACAATATTTTAATTTTTCGAGTTTCACCTGAATAACCACCAGAATTTCCATTGCTATAAACAAGCTGATTGCTAAGTGAGTCATCCCAAACGTGATCTTTGCCACCGTTGTTCAATGAACCACTTACCATCGTTAAGTGGATCTGGTTTTCCCACACGCTGCTTTTGCTCATCAGAAACCCAGTTTGAAAACCTCATTAAATAACGAGAGTGTTGGATCCCTTGGCTCTTTTACTGGCAATGGAAATTTTATTCAAAAAATAGTAAAGCAGCAAAAATACTGAGCGAATAAATAAATAAAACAGAATTGTTTTGTCATCTCCATACAAGCGATGGCCTTCATCCAAAACATGAAAATACTGTAACCAATAGAATAAATGTGCATGAAGTAATGCCTTAAAAAAACCCAGCTGGAATACAAAAGTAATACTTTTGTGATATATCTATATATCTTATCTCTATCTATCTACCATCTATCTGTCTAGATATGTATAGATATATAGATATATCACAGCTATTCAATAATGTATTTAATAAAATACAGCACAGAGCTATTCGATAATGGAAAATAAATCAGAATACAGGTTTGTTATGTACAATAAAATTAAGGCCTAATTCACATTTTATAAAGCACATTAGGAATTTTGTTCAACTCGGAGAGTCTACAAAAGGAATTAAAAGAGGGAAACTCTCTGGATGACTCCATCAAGGTGCAATGTTGTGCCAGCGAGTAAACCTAACCAATCTTCTCACCTATGGAGAAAATATAAATCTTGCTGCTGAGGTCTACCAACCCACAGGGGTTATTTTGCACTTAATGGCTGCATTTGAAGACTTCGGCTGAGCTACACATAGGTCACCATCTTCTGAAGGCTAGAAAACACAAAAGACTGGCCTTCATCATGGATCGATAGACTTCAGATGGTCTTATCTCCATCCCTAAGGGCAGGAGTGCCCAACCTAGCATGGCTGGCTGGGGAATTCTGGGAGTTGAAGTCCACAGGTCTTAAAAGTGGCCAAGGTTGGACCTTATATTAAAGATCTATAAATATCACCCTAGACTTGCCGAAATTCTTCTCCTTTAAAAGCAAACTAGAATGAAAGGTGTTTTTTGTTGGTATTTGTCCTTTGTTTCTATTCTCATTAAAGATGACATGAACAATGGAGAAGCAATAAAAAACTGTGAAGTCCTCTATTTTCCTGCCCAAGCAGGGGGTTGGACTAGAAGACCTCCAAGGTCTCTTTCAACTCTGTTATTCTATTCTATTCTATTCTATTCCCCACTGGGCTCATCATACCTGCACAATTCATTTTCTTACATGTCTTTTGAAAGTGGATAGCTTATTGAATGCAATGTCGGACTGCAGAGTTCATAATATTTGAGTGGGAAGAATTGGGATTCGTAGGAAAATTTGTAGGAGGGGAGGGAATGAGGTAGGATGATTTAAGCTGTACCCTAAGAAGAAAATTGATAATTCTATAGAGCATGGTTTTCCATTATTGGAACCCCTTTTAATTATATCTCTTTGAGGACTTTTTAATTTCCAAGGACTAAACAGTGCAAATAATCCAATCCGCACCATTTAGAACTTCATATTGTAATTTAAGACAATTCTGTTACCAGCTAAGCTAAACTTACTCACTGAAGACTTTGGAAGAAATATTCAAATGTTGGCAGATGGTTAATTTCACAGCAAAGAACAGATTTTTACAGACTTGGTTTGGAGAAGCATTGTAGGAGGCTAAGTTAAGTGTCAGTGCAACTCAACTTTTGCCATGAGTTCTTTAGTTCGTGGTTTTTACTTTGCACCAGATGAAATAACTATTTGAATGAACGCGGTCAACTTGGTTGCATTTCAAGATCCCTGCTCCCAAAGGACCACACCAAGATTCATTTTGGGTGGAGCAAATCTTGGCTGAAAGACCCATTCATACCGTCTCCATCTTAATTAGCACTTTCCAGAAACGTGGAGCCAACAGTTGGCTGACTGTTAAGTTCTAGAAATTGAAACCTGACACATCTGGTAAACATTGAAGCCTGCACATCTGGAGACAGCTATTACAGAGGTTCTAGGTTGCACTGGATGATGTGCAGGCAGTTAAATATCGCAAAAGGCACTACTATGCCTTTGCGATGGGATATTGTGAAAGAAAATTCATTGGCCAAACTAGTTGTCCTTTGAATTTATCCATCAACATCAACAATTTTTTGTTTCATGATGCCAAATCCTGTTTTTGTTACAATTCTAGGCAAGGAGAGATTAGATTTCTCCAACAGATATCTGATCATCAAAATCCAGAATACCAAAGGAAGGAAGGGGGAGTATTTATGAAGAATTTTATATTTTAATGGGGAGAATCCAAGCTTCTCCTTTGTTGAAACAAATCTTTTGATAAAGTTGTACGCTGTGTACGTTACACACTACTGGTTTTGGCTGGATTTGGGCACTGCATAAGATGTGAGTGTGTGTTTTGAATTCTTCGTCTGTTTTCTCCTTCTTGGGAGAATGGGAGATTCTCTTAAAATTGGAATCACCTTGTTTTTCAGGTAAACGTGTTATCACCTCAAAGAAAACAAGATCATTTTGTTCATCACCCTATTCTCAGAAAAAGGAATACAACTAATAAGGCCTGAACTCTGATTTTAGAGTGTTATCAAAATAAACATCAGTTTTCGAATAATTCTGAGACATTTCCATAATATCCAGCAATGCAGAAACATCCTGAAACGCTCAAAATATATTCCTTGACATAATACTTCAAACGCTCAGAAATCTGACTGTTAAAATAACGTGAACTTGTGACATATGTGCTTATTATTCCTATTATTCTGGGACATGCATTCTTCTTCTGAAACAAAAAAAACCCTATTCTATTATTTTGGGTAGTAATTGGGTGATGAGCTACGTTAGAAATAAATGTGCTTTTATTTAAATAAATGACCATTTCTTTAGGAACCTTTTTTGTATCATCACATTCGGGGCTGAAATAATTTTGCAAACAGTTATAGAAATATATATGCATCTATCTATCTATATATTATATACGTCTTCTTTCTATAGGCAAGGCATCAGGGTGGAGCTGTCCAGCTATTTCATATTTCATGGCCTGAGCATTTCTCATCCATTTTATGTACACCTGAAACCAATCTGGACTGAAGGAAAAAAAATCTGATTTTGCAAAAAAAGAGAAAAATAATTATTATGCAGCTGTCCAACTACCATACGTGGATGTTTCTGGCTCAATAAATTCTAAGTGGCACAAATCCACATTATAATGGAGGATTGTATCTTTCCTGGCTATAATACAAGAACACTGTAGTGGTAAAAATAATAATAAAAATAATAAAAATAAATGGTGAGAAATTCCTTTGGCAAGACATTGGACTAAAGTGAAAGCATTTTGTTCCTTGATAGGCGTATTCATTATGGCAAAATATCTCAAATATAAATTTCAGTATCATCATAAAACACTATTTAACTAGAAGATCTTCAAATACTAAGTGTAATCCTTAATGTGGAGTTTCGGGCCTGAGGATCTTTTAAGTGGAGACAAAATCCATTGGCTATTAAAAAAAGGAGGGGAAAATATCCCACAGTGGCTATAACACAACAAACACCCACCACAACATAAACTCTTTTTTTCTTTTAAGCTTCAGCCCATTTGGACATTGTGACTCTTTTTGCGGTGACAAAACACATCGTTTTTATCATTGCACACATTCATTTGTATCTGTGCAGATTCTTTCTTTCTCTCTCTTTTACACACCAAAACACGTACACAAACACACGTTTCACGCTGCAGGCATGGCATCGTCATGGGCAAAAACCCAAGTTCTATCTGACCTAAAATTGGGGCTTTCTCCAACTTTTTGTCCTTCGATTCTCTTTCAAAAGGCAAGTGGCCAATCCCTAGCAAGGGGAATTATGAAACATACTAAAGCTTGCAACCTAGTAGTAGTTGGGAGGATGGTGTATGTTTGCCTTCTTTTCTTTAATATTTAGAATTCCTCACTCTGAGTTGCAGCTCCATCATCACATCTCCAAAAAGCAACAGGTTGGGGAAGATCTACCAAGCTCTTATCAACCCACAGTGTAAATGATGCTACAGAGATGTGAAGAAGGACAGAGGGAAAACTTAATTCAAAATGGTGTCTTAGAGATAGCAACAGCCATGGATGTGGGAGTAATACAGGCCTACTCTAAGGCACGACCTGCAACTAGAAACGATATGCCCGCATTCACACGCCATAGATTAATCCCTAAATAATCCAACTGCATAGAGCAGAATTGGGGAAATGATGGCCCTTCGATCACTTCTGGACTTCAACTCCCAGAATTCCCGAGGCAGCCATGAGGGGTTTCCAAACTCCCAGGATTCCTAAGTCAGCAATGTTGACTCAGGAATTCTGGGAGTTGAAGTCCACACGTCAACCGGACGGCCATTGTTTGGCAAAGAGAGTGAGCATTTTGGGGGTTGAGGGGTGTGTGTGTCTCAGATCAGCCACGGATGCCTGCTAAGAAATATTTATGTTTCAGAAATAGCAATAATAATAATAATATTTAAAATAAAAGAAAATTAAGGAAGCTATTTTGATATGGCTGTTCAGGGAGGAATGGCCTCCACCGTTACGTTTTGTTCCTCGCCGTAAAATCGGCGCCCGGCGCAAGATTAAAAAAGAGGCCATGAAATGCCCCCCACATGATAAGTTTTTGAATGCCAGATTTGATCATCATCATCTTCTTCTTCTTCTTCTTCCATAGGTCACGGTGAAAAGAAACCCAGCAGGAGGAAATGGGTTGCAGTCCTTGGTTACCTCCATAGGTCCTCTCCAGAGGGATGTTGGGCTGTTATACGTAAATGCCCTCGGGGTTAAATCCAGAGGACAGCGGGTTCTGCAAGATCCGAAGGTTGCTGGGAAGCTGCCGTGAGGAACCCGGGCGTTTGAGGGAGCTGGTTTGAAAGGCGGGTTCTGTGGGAGGAGAAACCAGATTACTTATGACTTCGAAGATGGTTCGAGCCTTAAACAGGTTTTGCCTAAAGGAGGAAAGGTGAATTGACGCAAGGCTGAGTCAACCTTGAGCTGGCCAGAGATTGAAATTCTGGCAGTGGGCAGAATTAGCCTACATCCTAACCACTGTGCCAGGATGGATTGATGGATGGAGGGAGGGAGGGAGGGAGGGAGGGAGGGAAGGAAGGAAGGAAGGAAGGAAGGAAGGAAGGAAGGAAGGAAGGAAGGAAGGAAGGAAGGAAGGAAGGAAGGAAGGAAGGAAGGAAGGAAGGAAGGAAGGAAGGTTGAGTCAAGCTTGAGCCGGTCAGGATTGAACAGGTGGGCAGAGTCAGCCTATAATACTGCATTCTAACCACTGTGCCATCATGGCTTTTCCTTCCTTCCTTCCTTCCTTCCTTCCTTCCTTCCTTCCTTCCTTCCTTCCTTCCTTCCTTCCTTCCTTCCCTACCCTTCCCTTCCCTTCTTCCTCCCTTCCCATTAGCAATAGCACTTACATACCGCTTCACATTGCTTTACATCCCTCTCTACGGGGTTTACAAAGTCAGTCTTTTACCTGGGTAGTTTTACCAACTACCTGAGTCCTCATACTACCGACTTTGGAAGGACGGAAGTCTGAGTCAACCTTGTCTTATCTCCCTATCTTGTCTCGCTACTCCCAATGCAAGGGTGCCCAACTCTGGCAATTTGTGGGATCCTACCGGTTCGGTCAGGTTCTCCGAAGAGCAATTAACACCGAATCGGTTTGCTGGGATGAGGTTTTGGTCTGCTGTTTGCCCCACCGGGGCTCTAGCCTGTCCTTTAGTGCCTGCGTTTTCCTCCTCAGTTGCTTTGCGCGGCAGAGCTGAGTGCCGCACGCCAGCTGAAGAAGGTAAATGCTTGCTGGAGCTGATAGTGCACATACATGTGCAGTGTGCATTTGATGTGCATGTGCGCACTCCGTGAACCAATTGTTATGTCGGTCAGATCCCACCCCTGATTTAAAACCTTGCTGGCTGGAGAATCCTGGGACTTCAAGCCCACAGGTCTTAGAACTTGCCAAGGTTGGGCACTCCTGACTCAATGTGTCTATTTCCTCCTTTCCCTTCTTTACAAATGAAAGTTGATCGTGTGCAAATCAGTTGTGAACCTGCCAACATCTACCCCAGCTTTCCTGCCCAACCCTCAAAAGACCACGGGTGAACTTTCAATGGAAAGTTCCCTCCTAAGATCTGTTTGAGGAAGGGGGCAGGAGCAGGGGTGGGATTCTACCGGTTTGGACAGGTTTGGGTGAACTGATAGTTCTGGGTGTGTGGTCATCTCAAAACTACCTGTCATGCCCCCTGTCAGAGTCTGAATCCGAGAAGGAAGATGAACAGCTGACAGGGAGGAGGAGTGTGGCTCCATTGGCTGTGGAGGAAACTGGGGAAGGGCAAAGTCCGGCTGGGCAGTACAGGGGGGAGGTAGAACAAGGGAGAGGGAATTCAGAGGAAGACCCAGGCCCACCCTTCTTTGCATCCTAGGGCACGCAGGGAGGAACGGAGAAGGGAGCAACGTGGGTTGCATGGCTTACGGAGGAGGAAAGGGCCCTGAATCCCTTCATTAGCCACACCTGGGAATCAGAGTTTAAAAGAAATGCATGCTGAGTGCGGCTACAGGTGCTGGGAACAAACATGAGTTTATCTTGTGTTGACTTTGGTTATCTGCATTCCTGGCATCCTCCCAACCATGTTGAGTTATTTCCATGCCTTCATGTCTGGAATTCCTTCTCTTGCCCTGCTGGACTAAGTACCTCATTTTGCCTTGATTGGACTTATATAGTTTTTGTTGACCACGTTTTGGACTTGATTCTCTGCAGCCAAAGGCTGTTCCTGGGAGAGTTTTTCTCCAGCCCAGAAGGTAATCAGAACATTGAGGGCAAAGTTGGAGCTAATAAAGGGACTCCTACTGGTTACCCGACTGTGCTGCCTTTGTGCCACGCCCCTTTGGGTCATCATACTACCTTTCTCCAGCTCTGGGTGTGATGTCTCCAATTCAACGGGCTCAGCCGGAAGCACCGTGACTTTTGTCCCCGTCTGCTGGATGAACTGTTGGAGGTTGACTTGACGCAGTTCTTTCGTCAGCTGCTCCAGTTCTTGTTCTCTTTCCTGAGAAGGAGAAGAAAGGAAAATGGATTGAGCAGCAAGAGTTGGAAGGGACCCCAGAGGTCATCCAGCCCTGCCCCCTGCTCTCACAGGAGACTATTTCCGATAGAGGGCCATCCAGTCTTTTCTTAAAGGTCTGCAATGATGGGGTAGCCACAATTTTCCACAGGCAATTTGTTCCACTGGTTAATTATTCTCGCTGTTAGAAAAGATTCAACCAGACAGGACTGAAGGATGCTGGATGATTTTTAAGAGAAATTAAAATAGCCGGTTTTCCAGGATAAACCAGGGCTAATTTTCCATTTTCGCTCTACCCAAACCACCAAAGGAAGTTAGTTATTCCATGACTTTGGCAGCTGCCATCGATTGATCTCGTTCCAAAAACCAGGTACCCTTTAGCAATCTGCAGAATAGACCCCGACTTGCAACCGTTCTGTTCTGACTCAGCTCCCCAAACACAGCAAATCCTTTGTAGTTAAATCAATGATTCCTTTATTAGGAGCACCAGCAGCACCGGCAAAAAGATGTTCCCTAATTGGGTAATGAAACGTCTGCAAGAAAACAACTAAGCTCAGAGAGCACCAAGGTCCCCATAGTCCTCCTCCTTCTCCTCCTCATGCTTTCTACCTCCTCCTCCTCCCCACCTTCCTCTCAACAAAAATCACTCCCTTCTAGCACTGATGCTGTTACCTAGTTGGTTAATGATGTCACTATGTTTATTTTGATTTGTCTGCTAAGCGTCCAGAGAATTGTTATGATGTTTCTATGGTAACTAAGATAAGAGTATCTTGTGATGTCTGATTTACTGCGCATGTTTGCAGGGGAGGAGTTTTACTTTACTTTCTTTTTTTTTCTTTCTCTGTACCTTTTAGATATTGTACTGCTTTTCTTTTGTTCTTCCTAGTTATGTGTAAATAAAAGTATGCTGGCAAAAGGGTTTTCCTCTAATTTATGAAGCTGAATTTTTTTGCTTTGACAAATGAAATGTCTGCAAGAAAACAACTAAGCTCAGAGAGCACTAAGGTTCCAATAGTCCTCCTCCTTCTCCTTGTCCTGCTTTCCACCTCCTTCTCCTTCCCCTCTCCTCCTCCTCTTCCTGTTTTCCACCTGCTCCTCCTTCCCCTCTCCTTCTCCTCCTCCTCTTCACAAACACCACTCCTTTCTAGCACTAATGCTGTTACCTAATTGGGTAATGAAAAATCTGCAAGAAAACCACCCAGCTCGGAGAGTCCACGGAGTCGAACTGCACCAAAAGGAGTGGTAGGTCAATGCTTTTCTCTTTCTTTTCCCCTTCATGCTTTTCCCCCCCTTTCCCCCTCTTATTTTCCCCTTGCCTTCCTTTCTCTTTGTATTTCTCTAATGCAATGTTCGAAGACCAAGAACGGATCCCACCTGCAGCCTCTTGGTCGCTTGGCCCAGAGACCTCTCGACAGCTTTGAGGCCGTTTTCCAGCCGGAGGCTTTGCTGGCCGTGAAGCTCGAGTTCTCCCCGGACTTTCTCAATCTTCTCTCGGACTTCTTCTTCATTGACTTGAGCCTCCTGGACTTCCCGCTGCAGCTTCTCAGCCTCCAGGCCGCTTTCCATGTGGCGGATCTGGGCCAGGTAGTCCCTCAGCCGGCTTTCGCAGTCCGCAACCCGCTGGCGGGTCTCCAGCAACTGCTCCTTCAGCTGCTTCTCGTTCTCCTGCTCGATCTGGAGCTCGTTCTCCCAGAACTCCTCTTCTTCGATCTCCACCTCGTTCCTCTTGAGCTTCTGCTCCAGCTTCAGGATGTCGTCCTCCAGGCTGAAGCTGAACTTCTGCTCCCAGTAGCGGATCTCGGCCTCGTCCGAATCCAGCCGTTTCTCCACCGACTGCAGCTTTTCCGCCTGGAGACGGACGAGCTTCTTCAGCTCATCCGCCGTGGTCTTGCAGTGGAGGACTTTCTGCTTGAACTCGGACTCTTTGCTCTTCCCGAAAATGTCCATCAGTCCTTTGGCCCCGCCGGTGAACGTCAACGACTTGCGCTTGGGCTCCCTCCTTTTGATGGATTTGTCGTTCGGAGGCCTGAGCTTGGCCAAGGGAGGCAAGCTTTGCCGATACAAAGTTCTTTCCGGGATCCGAGCAACACTGTCCGAGGTCGGCCGCTCGCTAAGTGACGGCCCGGTGCGTCGTAAGACGAGCTGCACATCGCCGGCATGTTGTCCCCATTTGTTCAAGGAAATGATGGGGTTCTCGTGAGGCGATAAATGTCTCTCCGTATCCCGCCATTTTTCTATCAGGGTGTATCTCCCTGTACGGCCTATAAAAAAAAGAAAGAAGAAATAAGGACCTGGACGTACAGGAAGTCCTCAACTTAGTTCATTTAGTGGCCATTGGAAGTTACAACGGCCCTGAAAAAAGGGATTTAGGGTTGTTTTTCACACTTACGGCCATTGCAACGTGATTTACATTCAGATGCTTGACAGTTGATTCATGTTTATGACATCATTATGACGAAATGTGTCTCGTGATCCCCTTTTGCGACCTTCCAACAAGCAAAGTCAATGGGGGAAACCAGATTCATTTAACAACTGTGTGACCCATTTAACAACCTCAGTGATTCATTTAGCAAATGTGGTAAGAAACGTCGTAAAACTGAGCAAAACTCACTTAACAAATGTGTCCCTTAGCAACATAAATTTTGGGGCTCAATTGTAACAGATAACACAATCAGAGTTGGAAGGGACCTTGTAGGTCATCTAGTCCAACCCTCCCACCCAAGCAGAGACCATACACTATTTCTGGCAGATGGCAGTCCAGTCACTTCTTGAAAACTTCCAGCGATGAAGCTCCCATAACTTCCGAGGGCAACTTCTGTTCCATTAATTGATTATTCTTATTGTCAAAAAAATTCCTCCTTATTTCCAGGTTAAATCTCTCCTTTTTCAGTTTCCATCCATTATTCCTTGTCTGGCCTTCAGGTGCCTTGGAGAACAGCTTGAACCCCTCCTCTTTGTGGCAGCCCCTCAAATATTGGAAGACTGCTCTCCTGTCTCCACTGGTCCTTCTCTTCTCTAGACTAGCCAGGCCCAGTTCCTGCAACCGTTCTTCGTATGTATTAGTCTCCAGTCCCCTCATCATCCTGGTTGGTCTTGTCTGCACTCTTTCTAGAATCTCAACATCTTTTTTATAATGTGGTGACCAAAACTGGATGCATTACTCTAGGTGTAGTCTTACTAAGGTTTTATAGAGTGGTATTAGTACTTCCCTTGATCTTGATTGTATCCCTCTGTTAATACAACTTAGGATTGTATTAGCTTTTTTGGCTGCTGCTGCACACGGCTGGCTCATATTTAGCTGGTTGTCCACTAAGACTCCAAGATCCTTCTCCCAGTTCCTGCTATTGAGCTTGGTTTCACCCAGTCTATATGTGTATTTTTGCTTTTTCTTGCCTTGAGTTTTCTCTACGCTGAATTTCATTTTGTTAGATACAGCCCAGGGTTCAAGTCTGTCAAGATCGATCTGGATCTTGAACCTATCTTCTTGGGTGTTGGCTATTGTGGTCGTATCTTGAGGACTTCCTATAAGAGCATTGATTACAGGTAGTCCTTCACCTACAACAGTCCATTTAGTGATTGTGCGAAATTACAACAGCATTGGGAAAAAAGGGGTTTAGTACCGTTTTTCAGGCTTATGGCCATTGCAGCATCCCCATGGCCACGTGATTTAGATTTGCTGGACAATGGATTCATATTTATGACAGTCGCAGCATGCCCGAGTCATGCCATCCCCTCTTGTGACCTTCTGATGAGCAAAGTCATCAGGGAAGCCGGATTCACTTAACGACCGGGTCACTAATTGAGCAACTGCAGGGATTCCCTTAAAAAAATGGGCAAGAAAAGCCATAAAATGGGCCAAAATTACTCTTAGCAAATGTGTCCCTTAAACCACATAAATTGTGGGGCTCAATCATGGTCGTATCTTGAGGACTTCCTAAAAGAGCATTGATTACAGATAGTCCTCGACTTATGACAGTTCATTTAATGACCATGTGAAGTTACAGCAGCACTGGGGAAAAAAGTGACATGAACATTTTTCACGCTTAATGACCGTTACGTGAGCAAAATTCAGATGCTTTTGCAACTGACTTGTATTTATGACCAATGCAGGGTCTGGGTTCACAAATGAGTCATTTTGCAACCTTCTGATAAGCAAAAGCTATGGGGAAAGTCAGATTCACTTAACAACAGTGTTAGTAACTTAACAACCGCAGTGATTCACTTAACAACGGTCTCAAGAGAGGTCTAAAATGGGGCAAAATTCACTTAAGACGTGTCTTGCACAGCAACAGAAATTTTGGGCTCCATTGTGGGTAAGTCAAGGACTAACTGTCATTGCAATGACAGCGATGAGCCAGCAGAGGGCAGAATCGCACCACAAGAGCACTAGACTCAAATTTTCAAAGTTGTTAGATAATCAAACTATTTACTAAACCAGTGAAGTAGTTTATCATAACTTAATGGAAACCACATTAGCGCCAGCATTTTGCAAACTAACACACCACAACAACCAGAGTATGGATGAGGCATGTGTGTGTGTGTGTATGTGTATGTGTGTACACACGTACATACAATCACTTTCTGAACATCAACCAATTATTTAATGCACTAGGAAAGCAGTTTGTGAGAATTTAACCGGAATCTACATCAGCAACAAGCACTCTGCAAACGAACAAGCCATATTTACAAAAACGTCTTGATGTGGCATGTATAAAATTCACTCCATAACATTAAAACTACTGCAGTGGAAAAGTAGTTTTTGATAATTAAAACTACATTTTTTTAAAAAAGTAGTTTCAATTGAATGAAAGGTTTATATTTAAAAACCCCACCTAGGAAGGGTAGGAAGTAGAGCAGAATCAGACTTGCAAGAGGTCTAAAAGATTGGCGACCCCTGACTTTTTGTTTCACACTTATGACCACAGGAGGGCTGCTGGGGGTTTGCAAGGGTTCGGGAGAGCCCCTAGCTAAGATTCTGTGCAGTTTGGAGAACCCCCAAATCCCACTTCTGGCTGGCCCTGCCCACCCCTCCCTGCCCACCCCTCCCTGCCTTTCCCCTCCCAGGAGTCTCCCCGCGACCTGTTTTGGATGCAGGTTCAGGGAGGGCAAAAAATGGGTCTCCCGGAAGTTTGGGGAAGCCGGAAATGGGCCTGTTTCCATCTTCCAGAGACCACTGTTCAACTGCAGATGGAATGATAGTATTACTTTTTTTTAAAAAAAAAACTATTATTATTATAAAAATAAAAAAGAAAGAACAGAGTAGACTTGAGTGATGTCCAGAATACAAGAAATAACCTTCAAATTTTCCAGACCTTGAAAATTCTCGAATGTTGAATCGTTAAAATGTAAGGGAAGGCTGGACTTGGTTCCAAGAATCCTGAGCAAAACATTTCGAATTCAAAACTTTTACAAGCTCCTAAGGGACTGAGTTGAATCCACAACAGTTGCTCCTACAACACAAATTCTGAGCTCAATGCAACTCTGTACTGGCTTAGAAGTCGGGCTTTTCAAGGTTCAAAATTCAAAATGTTTTATCTATCCCATTGAGCTTGGGGGATGATCTTAGGATGGTTGTCCAATTAAAAAGGGAAATCTAATTGGAAACGGGATAATGTCCTGTCTCTTGGGATATGTCCGTAAGGTTGACTGACTTAGCCTTCCATCCTTCCGAGGTCTGTAAAATGAGGACCCAGATTGTTGGGTGCAACAGGCTAACTTTGTAAACCACTTAGAGTGGGGCTGTAAAAACACTGTGAAGCTGTATATAAATGCTATTCCTTCCCTCCCTCCTTCCTTCCCTCCCTCTCCGTTTTCCTTCCTTCCTCCTTTCCTTTCTTTTCCTTCCTCTTATTCCCTTTCTCAATTTCCTTCTTGGTGGTGCAGTGGTTAGAATGCAATATTGCAAGTTAACTCTGCCTGCAGCCAGGAATTCAATCCTGACCAGCTCAAGGTTGACTCAGCCTTCTGTCCTTCCAAGGTTGGTAAAATGAGGACCCAGATGGTTGGGGGCAATGTGTTGACTCTGTAAACCACTTAGAGAGGGCTGTAAAAGCACTGAAGGAAGTGCTACTCCTTCCTTTCTTCCTTCCTTCCCTCCCTCTCCCCTCCCTTCCACTTATTCCCTTTCTCAATCTCCTTCCGGGTGACATAGTGGTTAGAATGCAGTATCGCAAGGTAACTTTGCCCGCTGCCAGGAGTTCGATCCTGACGACTCCAGGTTGACTCCACCCTTCCGACATCAATAAAATGAGGAAACAGATTGTTGGGGGCAATAGGCTGACTCTGTAAACCTCTTAGAGGGAGCTGTAAAAGCACCGTGAGGTGGTACATAAATCTAAGCTCTATTTCTACAAAGCAGGGGTCACCAACCTTTTGGACCTCAGGGACCACCAAACTCACAATTTTAAATCCCAGGGACCACTAACCAATTCTGTGGGCGTGACCTAATTTGTGGGTGTGGCTTGGTCATGTGACTGGCTAGGCATGGCTTGTATATAAATATTATAAATATTTATGTAAATATTGAATTTTTTATAAAAAATAGAGCAACTTTTACTCAAAATCAAGCAAAGCAGCCAGGCAGATTGAGTTGCTCACAGAATAGCAGATTCATTCAGAGATCTATCTATCTGCCATTAGCTAGCTCAGTCTGTCACATAAAATTTGCTTGCCATGAGTCTGCACTGAATAATAGAATCTTCAGTCCTAAGGGTAGTTCAGCTATGCTTAAAAGCAGCGCCGAAGATCTAAAGACTAGCTAGAAAGCAAGAATTCCAACCATTTCCTGCTTCCTAGCTAATCTAAATTTCCTGGCACAGCTGATGGCTGAAAAAATAGCAATTTAGCAGGCAAGTTTGCCAGGTAAGGAGTGAGTGGGCGGGAAGGGTTTCCGCGGGCGGCTCAGCCTTGTGTTTCTGTGCAGCCTGGATTAATTGCTTTGGGGGGGTGCTCTGGGGGTGAGATTTCTCTGCGGCCCACCAGTTGGCGACTGCTGCTATAAAGGTTGTTACAATCCTCTGTGTAATCAATTAACTTTATTGCATTTGATTCCTGATCTGAAATCTCACTAAGAGATTTGTAACTCAGGGTTGAAGTGTGGGGTGCTTGATAATCTTTCTGGTTTTTTTTACTGACGTCTCCTTACCCAACTAGGTAACGTTATCCATTAGGATGGTGTACAGCAGGGGTCGCCAACCTTTTGGACCTCAGAGACCACCAAACTCATAATTTTAAATCCTGCAGACCAAAAGACCCTGGGAAGATCCCCCTAAAAGTCTGCAGGAAAATTCCTCATGTCGTTTTCCTATCAATCGATTGTTCTTTATTTGGGATTGCAGGATACTATCTCCAGCTCTGTTCTTGGGTGGAGAGAAAGAGAGAGAGAGACTTTTGACTTCATGCAAGGAAAGCAGCAGAAGCAGCAGAAGCCTTTCTTTCTCTTCCTCAAACTCCACCAGAAATGAGTCTTTTCCAGTGCAGTCTCTTGGAGTAGGAGGCCTTACAGGGTCCCAAAAACTCATTTCTGGCGGAGTTTGGGGGAGAGAAAGAAAGACTTTGCTGCTTTCCTTGCATGCAGCCAAAAACAGAAGAAGAAAGAAGCGGAAAGAAGCAGCCCAGTGGCCAGGCCAGGTGCGTGGGGCAAGTGGGCCAAATTCCCTCCCTCTGCCCTTTCCCCCTCCCCTCACTATCTCGTGGTGTTCACAATGCAAGCGATGCAAGCCTTGTGTTCCCGCAGTCCATGTGGGCAGCACAGCCCTGTGTTCCCACATAGCCTGGATTAATTGCTTTGGAGGGGGTGACATTTCTCTGCGGACCACCAAAATTTTCTCATGGACCACCAGTGGTCCCTGGCCCACCGGTTGGTGACCATGGTGTATAGTTCACTCTACACTGATGATGTTGCCTAGTTCGGTCAGGGCAGAATTAATGGTCCAACAGAATGAATGGTGAACCTTTTCTCACTCGCTTCCAACTATCAATATTGGGGGAGCATAAACTCACCTATAGCCTGAGCAAGCGCTATAACCACTTCCTGACATGTTGTAATTTCTGTTACTCCACAAACAATCCTTTGGACTCCATCGACCCAAACTTTCAGCTCCATGGTCTCCAGATCACCTGATGGCCATGTATACAATCTTCAGGATGTCATGTTATGCTTACAGCTACGTCTGGTAGTACCAACATACTGCAGCCATTATTATCTGGAAAAGACAAAAGAGAAAAAGGCTACAATTTAAATTATGTCCACCATAGCATTTTTGGGAGTTTAAGGTCTAAAGGGGATGCGGTGGCTTAGTGGCTAAGATGATGAGCTTGTCAATCAGAAAGGTCAGCAATTTGGCAGTTCGAATCCCTAAGCGCTACGTCATGGAGTGAGCTCCCATTCCTTGTCCCAGCTTCTGCCAACCTAGCAGTTTGAAAGCAAGTAAAAAAAAATACAAGGACCCCTTTGGTGGGAAGGGAACAGCATTGCATGCGCTTTCAAGGTGTGTAGTCCTGCTGGCCACATGACCATGGAGACGTCTTCAGACAGCGCTGGCTCTTCAGCTTTGTAAGTTCCCTCATTCTCTTTTACATCTGTCTCTTTCTCATTCTCTCATTCTCTGTCTCTTTCTCATTCTCTCTTTTTCTCGTTCTCTCATTCTGTTTTCTGTCTGCCTCATTCTCTCTCTTTCTCGTTTCCTCATTCTCTTTTTTGTCTGTCTCATTCTCATTCTGTCTTTCTCATTCTCTTATTCTCTCCCTGTCTGTCTCATTCTCTCCTTCTGTCTCTTTCTCATTGTTGTCTCTTTTTCGTTCTCTCATTCTGTCTCTTTCTTATTCTCTCTCTGTCTCTTTCTCGTTCCCTCATTCTCTTTTCTACCTGTCTCATTCACTTTGTCTCTGTCTCTTTCTCTCATTCTCTTTTCTGTCTGTCTCATTCTCTCCATCTGTTTCTTTCTCATTCTCTCATTCTCATTCCCCCTCTCTCTGTTTTTCTCATTCTCTCATTCTCTGTTTCTGTCTGTCTCTTTCTAGTTCTCTTTCTCATTCTCCTCCTAGAGTCAGAAACGACAACACACGTGTGCGAGGGGAACCTTTACTTTTGCCTAAGGTCCAAAGATTCTGCCTTATTTTACGGCCTTTCTTGTCACCATTGTTAAGCAAATCCCTTGGGGTATTAAGGTTAGCGACTCTTCTGACCCAAACCTTGTTCCAAGGAAACAAACACGAAACGGAGGTAACAGCAAAACCTTTTAATGATTTTTTACGAATTCTGTTCCTTCCCGGTTAAAAGACTGTTTCAAACTAATTGTCTCTGATAAGAACAAGCCTTGCCAAGGTGGTGCAAGGCTGCCAAGAACACCAGGTAAAGTTGCCAAGAAATATTTCAAACACAAAGGGTCTGCAAACACCAAATAAGAACGTCCGAACGTTCTTCCTGCAAAGAACTCCAGTTTCTCATCTGGCTTTTATCTCTTAAGGGAGGGGCCATTACCTTGCAGCCTTACTCCCGAGTTGCCTGTGCTGCTGCAGCTGCTCTTTCCTTTCGAGGAGCCCTGCGCGCACGCACACTGGGCACAAGCTCCTCAGGGATCTCTTCCTCACTGCTACCAGCCTCCATAATCTCCAAAGGCAGCATTCCACTCCCTGATGGTCCTGGCCCCATCCCTGCATCACCCGCAGGCCCCTCATCTGAGTCCTCACTCTCAGAGACCTCAATGGTCCACACCTGCTGCCGGCGAATCACAACAGCAACATGGTTGTTAAGTGAGCCCGGCTTCCCTTGTCAGAAGGTCGCCAAAGGGGAATCACATGACCCCAGGATGCTGCAACCATCATATATATGAGTCAATTGCCAAGTGCCTGGATTTTGATCACCTGACCATTAGGATGCTGCAACGGTCCTAAGTGTGAAAAATGTTCATTTTTTTCAGGGACATCGTAAGTTTGAACGGTCACTAAATGAACTGCTGTAAGTTGAGGGCTGTCTGCATGTTAAAAAGACCATACATTCCACCAAAGCACACTGGGTCCATTATTAACATTATTATTATCACCATCATTACCACCACTATCATCTATTATTATAATAATAATTATTATTATTGGTTAATGTTCCATTTGATTCACAGTCTGGGACTGGTAAAAATGTAACAGCTCAAGTCCTAACCAAGGACCTAGGAACTGTATTATTATTATTATCATCATTATCATCATCATCATCATCATTTGCGGTGGTCTAGAGGTGGAGCTCTTGCCTCACAATCAGGAGGCTGTGAATTTGATCCTAGGTAGAGGCAGACATTTCTCTCTCTGGGCACAATGAGAATATATCTGCTGAAACAAAACTCCGCATTGGCAACAGAAAAGGCATCCGGCCAGTAAACACTTAGCTTCATTCAGTTGCCCACTCTACCTTGCAAGGGATTATGGGGTAAGGAGGAGGAGGAGAAGAGGAAAAAGGAGAAGAATAGCTTGAGCTTACATTCCTATTACCCAAATCCCAGAAACAAATATAATAGTAATGTGTTCCTCATTAACAGCAGTCCTTCCTGTAGGTTTAGATATTCCCCCCCATTTAACTTCAATTTTCAGCCAAAGATTGTTATTACAAAGAAAAATACTAGAAATTTAGTTTCCTAGCATATGATTTTATTATTGTATTATTTAATATTGAATTAATACAATTCAATTAATTTTATTAATTGAACCATCATAAACACTTGGATAAATCTTTAGCACGGATATGGAGAAGCAGTCGTATTGCCTTTCTATGTGTTGTTAAGACTTGCTGTAACTTATTAGCAACCTATTTAGAAAGGCAAAGTCTTGATGGAACATATGAGCAATGTACAGGTAATCTTTGACTTACAACCATAACGGAGCCCAAAATGTTGGCTGCTAAGCAAGATAGTTAAGTGAATTTTGTCCCATTTTACGATGTATCACAGCCCAATCCAGTGTGGTTTCCACCATCTACCAATCACCTTAGACTCTTTGGTTAAATCTAAAACGGCTTCCTTGGGTGCCACCCACAAACTACTTTTTTTTAGAAGTCTGTAGAGATTCTCAGTTCACCAGGTCAGGTTTGTCCCAAAGGAACATTTTTTTCAGGAAGCAACTGGACTTTCTGGTTTTTTCTTTTGAAGACATTTCACTTCTCATCCAAGAAGCTTCTTCAGTTCTGACTGGATGATGGGAAACAGAAGGATTGATACTCCTTGCAGACAGCTGGTCATTTGCATCCTTTCAGAGAGACATTGAGGCCACTTGGAAGTTTATTTGTGACTGGATGATGGGGAATGGAAGGACTGATATTCCTTGCAGACAGCTGGTCATTTGCATTGTTTTAGAGGGTCACTGGGGCCACTTGGAGGGTTTATCTGTGTCCTCAGGGTCATCTGAGTGGTGCAAATGGTTCCTATAGTCTGCAATCCCTCTGGAAAGTCCAGTTGCCTCCTGAAAAAGGATAACCAGGACCTGCATGATGGAGAATCTCTACAGACTTTTAGCTATACAATTTGGGATGAACGTCCTTTGAATGGTGTTGGTGTATGAACGGATTTCCAGTATTGCAGACTGTAAGAACGAGATAAACAGATAAGCCCCCAAGTAACCTCAACAGCTCTCTAAAAGGGATGCAAATGACCAGTTGCCTGCAAGGAGTATAAATCCTTCCCCACCATTCAGTCAGAGCTGAAGAAGTTTCTTAGATGAGAAGCGAAACATTTTCAAAAGGGAAAAAAAAAACAAGTAAATCCAGTTGCCTCCAGAAAAAATGCACCCAATTTGGGATACTTTTTTTAGAAATACATTTTAGCTACAGGAATTCAATTTCTGGATGGCAATGAGTCATTCCTTAATAAGTGTCTGTCAGTGCATGTCATAGGATGACGCTCTATTTAAAAGATAAGTGAAGTCCGACAATGGGCTGACTCTGTGAGATGTTTCTGCTGGTGATGAAAATGGCATCTTTTTCTCCGGTTTGAACATTCTCTACTATTCCTTTAGCAAAGGGCTCTTGAAAAGGGGCCCAAGCAAATCTTACTTTATTTTATTCAAACGATTGTGGGAACACGTTTTCTAACCAAAAGGAAAAAATAAAATCACAATCTGCTGTGCCATTCATTTATTAGCCTCTTCGGTGCACGCTACCTACCCCCTAAAATTTTACAAAGCATAGGTTCCCGATAATAAAATCTTAAGAATACATCGAAACATCGACATTAAATTTATATAATCTCTCACCCTTGTTGTGTCTACACAACTCACAAAACTGCAATGGAGAAGAAATTTGGAAAAAAAAAATAGCACTGAAATTTCACCCCAGATTTACTCTTGCTTCACAATTTTGTCGCCTACAACTAGTTTTGCACAAAAAGCATTGTTTATATATGTGTTTCTGCTTTAGTGGCCAATTTTGCTTCCGAGTGAGCAGATAAACATGCACATTTCTATTACTCAGTTCACATACAGGTAGTCCCCGACTTACAACCACAGCTCAGCTCCAAATTTCAATGGGTAAGTGGACAGTTCTTTAGTGAAGTTCCCCCCTCCCGTTTTACGACCTTTTTCGCCATGATTGTTCGGTGAATTACTGCACGTGTCAAGTTAGTGACACGGTTGCTAAGCGCATCTGGCTTCCCCATTGCTCATCAGAATGCCAGAAAAGGGAATCACATGACCCAGTGTCATGCTTCTGTCGGAGTCTGAATCCGAGGAGGAAGATGAACAGCTGACAGGGAGCAGGAGTGTGGCTCTGTTGGCTGTGGAGGAAGCTGGGGAAGGGCAAAGTCCGGCTGGGCAGATCAGGGGAAAGGTAGAACAAGGGAGAGAGAGTTCAGAGGAAGACCCAGGCCCACCCCCTCTTCATCCTAGGGCAGGCAGGGAGGAACGGAGAAGGGAGCAACGTGGGTTGTGTGGCTTACGGGGAGGAAAGGGCCCTGATTCCCTTCATTAGCCACAGCTGGGAAGAGAATTTAAAAGAGATGCATGCTGAGTGCGACAGGTGCTGGGAACAAACGTGTGTTAACTTGTGTTGACTTTGCTTATCTGCGTTCTTGTCGTCTTCCCAACTGAGTTGAGTTATTGTCATGCTTTCAAGTCTGGAATTCCTTCTCCTGCCCTGCCAAACTAATGACCTCATTTTGCCTTGATTGGACTTATAGTTACAGTTTTTGTTGACCATGTTTTGGACTTGATTCTCTGCAGCCCAAGGCTGTTCCTGGGAGAGTTTTCTTCAGCCCAGAAGGTAACCAGGACATTGGGGGCAAAGTTGGAGCGAATAGAGGGACTCCTACTGATTATCTGACTGCGTTGCCTTTGTGCCATGCCCCTTTGGGTCATCACACCCCGGGACACAGCGACTGTCATAAATATGGGTCAGTTGCCCAACATCTGAATTTAGATCAAGTGATTGTGGGGATGCCGCAACAGTTGTAAGTGTGAAAAACTTCACGTTCCCTTGTTCAGTGCCGTTAGGAGTTTGAACGGTCACTAAACAAACCATTGTTAAGTCGAGACCTACTTGTATTAAATAAATACACTTTTAAACTATAGGAAAACAAAGAGTGTTGGTGACACAAAACAATTTCAGCACATCTGACCGTTGCCGAAAACCATCATCCATAGCCCTCCTTCACACAGGCCACATATTTCTGTACAAGTTACAGCTTCAAAATTGTATTTTATATTCAAGAAGATATAACAGGGTCACGTTATAGGCAGCTACAGCGTCACCTCAATCCCCATAGTTTTTATTTCTTTTATTCTGAATTGTAGCAGTGAAATGGTGGCTAAATCTCGAGGACATCAAGGAACAAACTATCCACATTAAATAAAAGAATATCTTTCCTCAGTGGAAGGAAACAGATGTTTTAACCAGAGGAACACTGTCGTTTCCTCGAATCTCAGTTTTTTCCTTGCACTGTTTGGTCTACATTGTTTCTCTGTCTCTTTCTCATTCTTGTTCCCTCACTGTCTCTCACTCTGTGTGTGTGTCTTTCTCCTCCTCTTATTCTCTTTTCTGTCTGTCTCATTCTCTCATTCTCTTTCTCATTCTCTCTCTGTCTTTATTGTCCTCTCATTCTCTTTTCTGTCTTGTTCTATCATTCTGTCTCTTTCTCATTCTTTTATTCTCTGTTTCCCCCTCTCTCTGTCTTCTTCTCTCATTCTCTTTTCTGTCTTTCTCATTCTTTTCTGTCTCATTCTCTCATTCTCTCTGTCTCTCTCTCTCTCTCATTCTCTGGCTCTTTCTCATTCTCGTTCCCTGTCTCTCTCTCTCTCTGTCTTCTCGTTCCCTCATTTTCTGTTTCTGTCTGTTTCTTTCTAGTTCTCTTTCTCTTTCTCATTCTCGTTCCCTCTCTGTCTCTCTCTCTATATATATATCTTTCTCCTCCTCTCATTCTCTTTTCTGTCTCATTCTTTCTCATTCTCGTTCTCTCTCTCTCTCTCTGTCTTTATCATCCTCTCATTCTCTTTTCTGTCTGTCTCGTTCTCTCATTCTCTTCTCTGTGTGTCTCATTCTCTCATTCTCTCTGTCTGTCTCTCTCTCATTCTCTCATTCTCTCTGGCTCTTTTTCATTCTTGTTCCCTGTCTCTCTCTCTCTCTGTCTTTCTTGTTCCCTCATTTTCTGTTTCTGTCTCTTTCTAGTTCTCTTTCTCTGTCTCTTTCTCATTCACTCTCTCTTTCTGGTTCTCTCATTCTCTCTCTTTCTCATTTTCTCAGTCTGTTTCTCTCTCTCCATCTCTCTTTCCTCTCTCTTTTCTTCCCCACCCAACATGTGCAAAAAGACTGAGCCACTTTTAGTTATACAGGTAGTCCTTGAGTTACATTCATTTAGTGACCGTTCAAAGGTATGTCAGTGGAAAAAGCGACTTATGACTGTTTTTCACACTTACGATCCTTACCGCATCTCCATGCTCATGTGATCAAAATTCAGATGCTTGGCAATGGGTTCATGTTTATGACGATCAGAGTGTCCCAGGGGCGTGATCCAGGGGTGTGATTCTACCAGTTTGGACTGGTTCTATAGAACCGGTTGTTATGATTCTGCACAGTTCGGAGAACTGGATAATCATGCCCCTGGCTGGCCCCGCTCCTCTCCACCCACCCCTCCCTCCCTGTCCAGTCAGTCCTTATTGCGCATGCCCAACATCACTGACTGTGTTTCCCCCTGACCAGTCACTCAAGGTATTTCTTTTTTTTCCCTCCTGACAATTAGCTGTGCCGGGATCCCCCTCACTGTCTTACTGCTTCACCCAGGAGGCTTCCCTGAGGCCCAGGAGGCAAAAAGGGGCATGGTCTGTGTGTGTGTGTGTGCTGTGCCCCCCTTTCTATGCTCTGTTTTTTGCCTTCCTGGGCCCCAGGGAAGCCTTTTAGGAGCAAAAACGCCCCTCAGGAGGCCTAGGACACAAAAAAAGGGGGGGGGGGTTGCTGCAAAAACCACACCCACTCAGTCACATGGCCATGCCTACCTAGCTATGCCCACCTAGCCATGCCCACAGAACCGGTTGTTAAAAAAATTGAATCCCATCCCTGGTGTGATCCCCCTTTGTGACCTGGTGAGCAAAACCAATGGGGAAGGCCAGATTCACTTAACAACCAGGTTACTACCTTCACCACGGCAGTGATTCGCTTAGCAATGGTGGCAAGAAAGGTCGTAAAATGGGGGAAAACTCCCTTAACAAATCTCTCACTTAGCAACAGAAATTTTGGGCTGAATTGTGGACGTACACTGAGGGCTAGCTGTACTATTATCAGCTCTTCCACATCGTTTATTTTTCAATGGATTCAAAAGTTGCACAGGGCTTGTTTGCCATGATATTAATTGTGGCTTTTATGATCAAATGATTTCGAGACAAAGAAGAAGAAAAATTAACGGGACAGGTGGCCCATTTAATTCTATCCCTTCACCCTGCCACTCTTAGGCTTAAAGTCTTAGCAGCACCAAGGGTTCGAAGCCTACCAGCTTAATCCAGGATTTAACAAGACATGGATGGAGGGTTAAAATAAGTTTGCACCTTTCCAGGATGACTGACGATTTATTAAGGGATGTGCTGAATTCTGAAGAGCAATGGCGGAAAAAAATATTCTGAGCATAACTGGATCGAGAATGAAGCTGGCGTATTAAGAGAAAGTATTGAGTTTCTAAATGTCTAGGGAGATACTCAGCCATCCAGGTGATTGGTTGTCTCAAAGTTGCTTTTTCAAATGGCAACTGGACTTTGTTGTTTCCCTGAAGATGTTTCGCTTCTTGTCCAAGAAGCTTCTTCAGTTCTAACTTCTAACTCAAAACTCATTGCTAAGGAGCAATTTTGTTTTAAATCTTCTTGGTACTTACTACTGCTAGGCACAATTCACCATGGAAGTGGGAGAAAACCACAGATGGGGAATGAATTTCAGTCATGTTTCAACTCTTGAAAAGTGGATTTTGGAACTTATGGTGTGTCTAAGGGCTGGAGAAACCAATCAGTAATTAGTCCTTCAAACACTGCCAATATTTATAAGTCAGGGTTGAAATGTGGGGTCCTTGGTGCTCTCTGAGCTTGGTTGTTTTCTTGCAGATGTTTCATAACCCAAACTAGGTAACATCATCAGTGCTAGAAGGGAGGGATATTTGTGAGGAGGAGGAGGAGAAGGAAGAGGAGGAGGACTGTAGGGTCTTTGGTGCTCTCTGAGCTTGAGGTTTTTTTTGCAGACATTTCATTACCCAAACTAGGGAATGTCATCAGTGCTACAAGGAAGTGGGGTTTAAGGAGCGAAGGAGGAGGAGGAGAAGGGGAAGAAGACAAAGAACCATTAGGTTCCTTGGCACTCTCTGGCCTTGGTGCTTTTCTTGTAAATGTTTCATGACCCAACTGAGTCACATTATCAGTGCAAGGAGGGAGGGGAATTGCTCTCTGTTTATATAATCCTACTGCAGTCTCACACTGATGATGTTATCGAGTAGACCACCAAGCTCAGAAAGCACCACAGTCCTCCTCCTCTTCCTTCCTATCACTGATGATGTGACCTAGTTGGGACATGTCATGTTAGCTCAGGAATTCTGGGAGTTGAAGTCCACAAGTCTTAAACCTGTTAAGTTTGAAGATCCTTGGTCTACAAGAACCCCACCAAGCTCAAGAAAGCACCAAGGTCTCTGGCCTGAAGTAAAACACATAACAAAGGACACCTTCTCGGTCTGCTCCATCTCAATTCACCCTGTGTGGAAAGAAAAGATCTTCACACCACCAGGAGCCCATCTTCAGAGCTGCGTTTATTCCTGCACCTTGTTGAGATATTAAAAAGATTTCACCCCACGTCTGGATAAATGGCACCACCTTCATTTACGCAACAATGGCGTTTGGAGCTCGTAGGCTCTTGCTGGATTTCTTTCCCTTTCGGGAGGAGGCAACAGGCACCTTCCTCGGACAGGTTTTCTCCTGAGTCAGGACCCCTCCAAACAGGGCCTGGAGTTCCGAATCTTCGCTGACCGCTTGGTGCAAATGGCCAGGAGCAATTCGACGCCGGCCAGCTCCCATTGCAATGTTCCCGGCAATGTCCACTAGGTCATAAGTCAGGTACTGAAGCACGGCGGCCATGTAGACAGACGCTCCCGAGCCGATGCGCTCAGTGTAATCTCCTTTCCGAAGGAATCGGTCAATCCGGCTGACTGGGAATATCAACCCTGCCCGACAAGAACGGGAAGTTTTCGGCTTCCTCCGTGTCTTCCTACAGGACGGCTCTGGTTCGAGATCTTCAAAGCTGTCTGTATCGCATTGATTGTCAGACATAGTCTACTCCAGTTTGGTACCCCACCTTGGGGTCTTCCTCCACTGCCTGGTTTGCGACTGGTTTTGGGTTGTTTTGCTACTCTGTGGCCCTTCTCCAGGTGGTCTCTTTTTTCTTTTGAGTCTGATTTTACCCTTCTGCCCTCTTGTTCTCCTTTTGATCTTCCAGCCTTTTGATTTTCCTGGCCTCCCAGGTTAAGCTATCATTTGGAGGGCTAGCAGGAGGGAGAAGAAAAAAAGTCCACGCATAATTTCCCAGAGCCCTTTTTATGACGTCATTAAGGACCAGCAACATGGATGCTGATAGGCCAGAGTGCAGCAAATAGGATGCCCAGGCCATTGTTACCCAGGCTGAAGAAAGAGAGAGAGAGAGAGAGAGATCATGGCTTGATGAGATTGGAGTTGAAATCTGATCCTCCCTTTTTGCCTCCTTTGCCTCTTCAAGAATTTCTGATTTTTTTTTTTTTCTGAGAAGTCGCGATTGTCAACACCAGCAGAGGTGCAAAAAAGATTTGGACAGCAAAACACCCAGCAGCCCAAAAAGTCAACACAATCCTAGGTTGCTTTAGCAGAGGAATAGACTCAAGATTGTGTGAAGTTCTAGTTATTGTTGTTGTTAGTTGTGAAGTCGTGTTCAACCATTTGCGAACCCATGGACAACGTTCCTCCAGGACTTCCTCTACCATCTACTGGAATCCATTTCAGCTCACGCCGACTGCTTCAGGGACTCCATCCAGCCTCCTCCTTCTCTTTCGTCCCCTTCTTCTTTCGTTCCCAGCATTAGGCTCCTCTCCAGTGAGTTCTTCCTTCTCATTAGGTGGCCAAACCCTTTGAGTTTCATCTTCAGGATCTGGCCTTCTAAAGAGCAGTCAGGGTTGATCTCCTCTAGGACTGACCAGTTGGATCACCTTGCAGTCCAAGGGACTCGCAGGAATCTTCTCCTCCAGCACCTGAGTTCAAAGGCCTCCATTCTTTGGCACTTAGCCTTGCTTATAGTCCAACTTTCACAGCCATTGGTTGCAACTGGAAAAACCATAGCTGTGACTCTACGCACTTTTGTTGGCAGGGGGATGTCTTTGCTTTTTAATAAGATGTCTAGATTTGCCATAACTTTCCTCCCCAGGAGCAAGCCTCTTTTAATTCTAGACAGCTTTATAAGGCCTTAGTAAGACCACACTTGGAATGCGGCATCCAGTTTTGGTCACCACAACATTAAAAAAAGATGTTGAGACTCTGGAAAGAGTGCAGAGAAGAGCAACAAAGATTAGAGCAGGGGTCGCCAACCTTTTGGACCTCAGGGACCACCAAACTCATAATTTTAAATCCCAGGGACCACTAATTGATTCTGTGGGCATGGCCTAATTTGTGGGTGTGGCTTGGTGGTCATGTGACTCGCTGGGCCTGGCTTGTATGTAAATATTATAAATATTTATATAAATATTTTTTTTTTATAAAGAAAGAGCAACTTTTATCCAAAATCAGGCAAAGCAGGCAGGCAGATTGAGTTGCTCAGAGAATCATTCAGTGATCTATCTATCTGCCATCGGCTAGCTCAGTCTCTCAAATTTGCTTGCCATGAGTCTGCACGGAATAATAGAACCTTTAGCCCTAAGGGAGATTCAGCTGTGCTTAAAAGCAGAGCCGAAGATCTAAAGACTAGCTAGAAAGCAAGAAATCCAACCATTTCCTGCTTCCTAGCTAATCTAAATCTCACTGCACAGCAGAATTATAGATGATGGTCGGAAAAAGGAAAAATAGCAATTTAGCAGGCAAGTTTGCCGGGTAAGGAGTGAGTGGGCGGGGCCGGTTCCCGTGGGCCATGTGGGCTGCGTAGCCTTGTGTTTCTGCACAGCCTGGATTAATTGCTTTGGGGGGGGGGGGTGCTCTGGGAGTGAGATTTCTCTGCGGCCCACCAAAATTTTCTCACAGCCCACCAGTGGGCCATGGCCCACCTGTTGGCGACCGCTGGATTAGAGGACTGGAGGCTCAAACATACAAAGAATGGTTGCAGGAATTTGGTACATCTCGTTTAATGAAACGAAAGACCGGGGGGGGGGGGACGACGACAATATTTGAGGGCCTGTCACAAAGAAGAGGAAGTCAAGCTATTTTCTGAAAGCAGGAGAAGAAACAATGGATGGGAATTGATCAGGGAGAGAAGCAACCTGGAATTAAGGAGACAGTTCCTGATAGAACTATTAGCCAGTGGAACAACTTGCCACCAGAAGTTGTAGGTGTTCCATCACTGGAGGCTTTGTCTGAAATGCTATAGGGTTACTTCCTGCCTAAGCAGAGAGTTGGACTAGAAGACCTCAAAGGTCCCTTCCAACTCTGCTATTCTGTAATACTCACTTCCAAAGTGAGACTCATAGAACCATATGGCTGGAAAGGACATTAGAGTTCTTCTAGTCAACCCTCTGCCCAAAACAGAAATCCTCATATCTTCCTATGACTTTTTTGGTCTTTTTTTTTCTAACTAGACTTCATTCGCCATTGTTAGCATCTTCAGAAACGTAAATCGGCCAAGGAAATGGAAAAACTACCAATGGAGCATGAAGCTTTTTAGACATCCCGAAACACGTAAATGTTTTGTGGAAGGCTGGAAGTTTCGAAACCAAAGGAAAACACTGAACTACAAACACTCCATCTGCATTAAAGGAGGGGTGGGAATAACAAAGTTATATTTTGCAAGTCAGGTTTACAAATGAGGGTGGATTATTAAACAAGGTTATTTATCCACAGTGTGTCATAAGTCTTATGTATATACATATAAAATGCAAAAAAAAAATATTTTAAAGATTTTGCAATCAGGAACTGGATGGAAAACATTTGTTCTGCATTTGGGGTGTTTCTCTTTCAAAAACGCGAATGAAACATCTGTTTTCCTTGAAAAATAAGTCATTTAAAACTCTTTCTTTCACTGAAGTCAAACAATTTCTCTGCATTTTCTGCCAAAATGATTCAAATCCAAATGCTGAAAGGAAAAGGTTAGTCTGAAAAAGGAAAAGCAAGCTTCAACACATTGTCTTTCTTTAGATGAAAACAGCTGGGTAATTACTGTTTAAATTTAGGTTTAATACAAATAAGGGCAATGTTAACAGAGAGTGCAATAAATATACACAGGTTTTGGTAGGGGAATGGAAGAAATAAGTGATTAATTATGGCCTCCTTTCTTTCTCTGACCTTTTTTTCCAACTGCAACAGCAAAAAATAATTGCCAGTGGGGTGTTTCCTGATTTGTGCAAGGGGTACAGTTTGTGTTTTAAAAGGATACATGCAATGTTGCATGCCTCACGTTTTCTAAACATTAGAAGAAGTCAAGAGGAATTCCCCAAATATGTCTGGACTACCTATCTCATTATCCTTAGCTGGAGATTATGTGAATTGTAGTCCAGGACCCCTGGATCTAATAGCAATCTCCTACATTAAAACAATGCATGGATTCAATAAAGGAGAAGTTTGCAGCACAGGGTTGAAATGAGGGGTCCTTGGTGCTCTCTGAGCTTGGTAGTTTTCTTGCAGATGTTTCATTACCCAAGTAAGGAATGGGATTTGCTCTCTGTTTATATTCTAGGCACTACTAGAATTCCACCAGAATATGAGCAAATCCCTTCTCCTAGTAGCACTGACGACATTAACTAGTTTGGGTAATGAAACATCTGCAAGAAAACAACCAAGCTCAGAGAGCATCAAGGACCGCTCAACGCATGGATTCCATGTTCCTCAGTTCCAGCATTTCAAACCACTCAACACAACTGCTAAATGGTTCAAGCTCCCCAGCCAAGATTTAATTGTTTCTGCCTTAAGAAGGAAAAGGTTAAAGGTTCCCCTTGCATATCCATGCTAGTCATTTCCGGGCTCTCGGGGGCGGCGCTCATCTCCGTTGCAAAGCCGAAGAGCCAGCGCTGTCCAAAGATGTCTCCATGGCCATGTGGCCAGTAGGACTAAACGCTGCCAAAGGCACATGGAATGCTGTTCCTTCCCACCAAAGTGGTCCCTATTTTTCTACTTGCATTTTTTAACGTGCTTTCGAACTGCTAGGTTGGCAGAAGCTGGGACTAGTAGCGGGAGCTCACTCATATGGGATGAAAGGGATAAGAGATAACCATCTTTTTACCCAGAAAGACAGATATGCAAAGGATTGGACACTGAGAAGAATCTCGTCATAACCCTGAGTTATTGTGAATGCCTGATGAACCAATAAAAATACTTTGTATGGATGCTTTGTGGCATTACCTATCTGCCTTTGTACAGGACAAAATAGTCCTGTACAGTAGCTCGGGATTCAAACCACTGAACTGCCGACCTTTCTGATCGAAAGGCTCAGCATCTTAGCCACCGAGCCACAGCGTCCCTTAGCCTTAAAAAGCAGAGATATAAATAAGCCTCTTTTCAAGTTGGTCCTCATTTAGTATCTCTCTCTTATGACTTTTAGAAAAGACACAGCATGGGTATGGACCAAAACCCCAAATGCCAATTAAATAAAAAAAGAGATGGCGATATTAAAACAAGGGGTCAATGTAGTTTTGACATCAAGCCTTGAGTAATCTGTAAACTAGAATCCAACCCATGTTTCCTCTTTCCAAACAACTCAAGCAAACCATCTTAAACACACACACACACACACACACACACAAGTTGCTTATACTTCACTCTTTCATGTTATTAATTCAACCTGTATTCATGTCAGAAAGTTTCTCCTTATTTCCAGATTGAATCTCTCCTTGTTCCGTTTCCATCCATTATTCCTTGTCTGGCCGAGTGCTTTGGAGAATAGCTTAACTTCCCTTCCTCCTCTCTATGGCAGCCCTTCAAATATTGGAAGATCGCTATCCTGTCTTCCCTGGTCCTTCTCTTCCCTAGACTAGCCAGGCCCAGTTCCTGCAACTCTTCTTATTTTTTAGTCTCCAGTGCCCTAATCATCCTGATTGCTCTTCTCTGCCCTCTTTCCAGAGTCTCAACATCTTTTTTTATATTGTGGTGATCAAAACTAGATGCAGTATTTCAGGTGCATTCAAATATGGACATTATACAGAAAGGTAAGCTTCATTAACTGTGGCTTTATTCATCACACACCTGAAACCCATCGTGTGTATTATATCGTGTCTGTGTGGATGCTGGCTAGAATGTGAACTGGAAACCTTTTTAGAGAAGAGAACTAAAATCTTCATCCACAATGAATGTACGGTGCATCTGTCTTTCAAGCTGCCAAGCAAACATCACATTTTTCTCTTCTTGAGATGTGCAAGTATATGTAAAATTCTTCACCCAGTATTTGTTCTAGAGCAAAACTATTCTAGCAACACCAAACCTAACTGCACAACCACATTCCCAAAGATGTTTTTAACACACGAAAGCCAAAAGTCTAACAGAGGTTTGAAACCGACCACAAACTACATTTGGACATGCGATCATTCCAACTATTTACTAAGTCTGCATTACTATTAACTTTCTCATCGTTCCTATCACCCATCCCTTCCCAGTTGTGACTGTATGACTGTAACTTTGTCGCTTGTATGCTTACGATTTATATGAACTGTTTCCTAGTATGATTTGATTGCTTATTGTACCCTATGACTATTATTAAGTATTGTAACATGATTCTTGATGAATGTATCTTTTCTTTTTAGGTACTGTGATGACCCAGGGTGGGATACAAAATAAACACAGTCACAAAAAAACAGGTGAAGCCCCTTTTATTCCTTCACTTTGCTTCCAAGATCCAAATATCCTTGACTGGAGACAAAAAACTCTCACAGTTACAAGAAGGAGGGAATGCCATTTAAATTATAAAGAGTAAAAAACAACACAAACCAGGCAAGATAACAGCTGGAAGACATCCACAGATATCAGAACACACACTAGGAAGGACGCCAAACTCAGAGAGAAACCATAAACTAGAGATATTTCTACACTTTATTTCCAGTGTTCGCCTGTATGCATGTCCGTCCTCTTATTCAGTTGTCACAGCTGCAGCCCATGAAGAGGATCAAGGCCCCCTCCTCCCAAGTAGACCACATCTCTCCCTTATCCTCTCCTCTCTGCATGCCCTAGGATGGAGAGGGGATGGGCCTAGGTCCTCCTCTGACTGCTCAGCCGGCCTCCTCCACTGGCCTCTTCCATTCCCTGTCAGCTGTTCCTCCTCTCCCTCAAAGTCAGTCTCCACCACAGGCATGACAGGTACACTGCACCAAAGACAAATTCCTTGTGTTTCTAATCACACTTGGCCAATAGAGAATTCATTCATTCATTTATTCACTCACTCACTCATTCATTCATTGGCTAAACGGCCAAGCAAAGCAGAGAAGAAACTTCTAAAAAAAGAGAAAGAAAATCCAGCTAGGGATGCCTCATTAAGTAAGCTGGGAAAGGGCGAATTTTTAACATGGGCAGCATTCAACCACAATGGAGCCCAACATTTCAACACGTTTAGGTCTATCAAAGAGCACAAAAAATGAGCTAATTGGGGAGTTTCTTTCTGGAACAGCGCACAGGGAGTTTTATGACAATCAAACCCCAAATTTCTACTGTTAAGCAAGACGTCTGTGAAGTGAATTTTGCCCCATTTTATGACCGTTTTTGCCAGGTTTGTTAAGTGAATCAACGCCGTTGGGAAGTTGGTAATGCATTTGTTAACCAAATCTGGCTTCCCCATTGATTTTGCTCGTCAGAGTGTCTGAATTTCGGTATGCTGCAAAGGTCATAAGAGTGAAAAATGGTCGTTAAGTCGCTTTTCTCAGTGCCATTGCAACTTTGAACGAGTCGCTAAATGAAGTTGGAAGTCGAGGACCAGTCATGTTACTTATTTTAGAGCATTCGGTCCACTTTTGGTGTGTTCCCGGAAAGACTTTGCAATCTCGGTTACCCGTAAATCATGATAGGATTTGAGCGAGCATACTTTGGCCTGCCAGCAAGTCCGTAAATTATTCCATCTAGCTTGGATAGGAAAAAATATGAAGCTCTGAGGGTTCAAACTAGGCAGGTATCACACAGAGTCTCCTTAACAAGATTTATTGAGCTGAAAGTGATATAGAGATACGAGGATGTCAAGAGCTAAACTGTTTCCACCACAGTGGATTTATCTCCTCGGATGAGAAGGGGGAGATTTTTAAATAAGACTTTTTCCCCCAGGAAGATTCAAAAAAAGTGTGTGTCTTTATGAATAACGGATGAACCCAAAGATTTATATAAATACATTATTGTTTTAATGATTCCATAATTCCGTGCAGGGTGAAATCTGGGCAACTGAATGAAGCTAACGAGTGTATTACTGGCCGGATGCCCTTCCTGTCACCAGAGCAGAGTTTTGTTTGGCAAATATATTCTCATCGTGCCCAGAGAGAGAAATATCTACCTCTAACTAGGATCGAACTCACAGCCTACTGATTGTGAGGGGAGACCTTCACCTCTAGGCCACCGCACCACATTTACATAAATATCTCCTGATTATTATTTTTTAACAAATCAAGAACTAATCCTGACATCAAGCATGCTTAAGAGTAAAAGGAAGTCCGGATTGTATTCGCATAAAGTTTGAGAAAACGTTGCCCCTTCTGATCTTGGTACAGAAAGCTTTGACAAAAGCTACAGGTTCTCTAAGAAGGGCAATGCCTTCTCCTATAACACTTCGTTTAGTGACCATCTGAAGTTACAGTGAGTTATCACTGTTTTTCAAACTTATGACCATTATAGCGTCCCCATGGTCATTAAAATGGTCATGGAGGGAGGAAGGGAGGGAGGGAGGGAGGGAAGGAAGGAAGGAAGGAAGGAAGGAAGGAGAGGGGCTGGAAAGGAAGGAAAGGAAGGTGGTAGAAAGGAGAAAGAGGGAGGGAGGAAGACAAGAAAGAGAAAAATATAGAGAAGGAAGGAGGGAGGAAGGAAGGCTAAAGAGAAAGGGAAAAGGAGGAGGGAGGACGGGAAAGAGGAAAAAGAGAAAAGAAGGATGGGAGGGAGGGAAGAAAAAGAAAAAAGAGGAGAAAGGGAGGAAAGAAGAAAGGAAGGAATGAAGGAAGGAAAGAAAGAAGGGTTTTACATGCCCTGCGTCAAACAGAAAAGACAACTATCACATGGTATGCTCTAAAATCAATTAGTAAAGAGACTGGAAAGAACCGAATCTGGCTCTCGAAAAAACAGAGCAAAATCTAAGTATCATTAAGTTCTCCAGGTACTTCACATTTCATTTGTTCATGTTATTGTGAACTTCAACAGAAACAGGTGAAGTGGTCTTAGGAGATTCTGAACGAGGGCCCTGGAAAACAGAAATCTCAGAGACGGAGCCAAAAAGAGCCTCCCTCCTGGGCAATGTTCTTTTAGAGAAAGAAAAGTCAACCGAAAAGCCCAAACAAGTCATTCTTGATTATATTTTATATTTTATTACAGACATAACAGCCTTCCTTGACAGAACAAAAGGTGCACAATTCAGGGGGAAAAAATAGACTAAAAAACTCTTTTCCCAACAGTTGAACAGGCAGGTTTGTTGTATAAGCTCTTCCCTAATCAATTACCTGCACCCCAAAAATATCACCTTTGAAAGAAAAGAAGACAGTGTTGATCATAAAAATTCTGGTAGAGGAAGGAGGCTGATGCAGCCTCAGGGGCTGAGGAAGCATAAAATCCTTTCCCCATTTGAAACTTCCAGAGACACCCAACTATCCTTATGCCAAAATACAGTAAGAAGATAAAGTTTTATATCCTTTCATTGAGGGTCAAGTGATGTGGTGAAGAGCTTTTCAATCCCTTGAAGTGTGACCAGTTTTGGAAGATGGAAGATGTCCATCTTCCAATACTTCCATCTGTTTTGGTTTTGGAAGATGGGAGTCCTGAAGATGAAGTTCTGGAAGATGGAGTTTTGGAAGAAGGAGTTTTGGAAGAAGGAGTTTAGAAGATGGGAATTCTGGAAGATGGAGTTTTAAAGGGAGTTTTGGAAGAAAAATTTGGAAGACGGAGTTTTGGAAGATGAATTTCTGGAAGATGGGAGTTCTGGAAGATGGAGTTTTGAAGATGGAATTTTGGAGATGAAGTTTTGGAAGAAAGATTTGGAAGATGGAGTTTTGGAAGAAGGAGTTTTGGAAGATGGGAATTTTGGAAGATGGGAGTTCTGGAAGATGGAGTTTTGGAAGGGTGAACTTTTGAAAGATGTAGACCTAGTATCAACCAAAAGAGATTGCCTTATTGAAGAAGTTTTTTTTTTCCGAAGCAAAAAAGAAAACTTACAACTCTGAACTAATTCTGACTGGATCTCCGAGGTCTGACAAGGATAATCTTTTGCAGACGTTTCATTTGCTATTCAGTTACTTAGGAACAGGAAATAATGATACACTTTAAAAAACCCAATTTCTTTGTATACAAAGTTGTTTTTGAATCAAGTCTTATTTTTTCAAACCAGTGTAAATGAAACGTTGCTTTGTAATTGGCCTAAAAAGCTCTCACCTAAAAGTTCAGGAGGAAATAAACATTTATTGAGAGAAAAAGGCATGGGTCCAAATTTCTTTTCCAATATTAATCTTAAGTATGTTTTCAGAGAAAACTGCTGTTACTCTGTGGTTGACAATAAATTGTGACGCTGTTTGTTTAGGAAACAGTTTGAGTAGTGAGGCCTAGATTTACCACATACACTGTGTTTTGCTCATGAAGAAACACAACACTGTTTCAGTCCTAAACAAAGATACAAACTGTTCTTTAGAGTCTTTGTATACTTTTGATACCAAGCTGAACATCAGATCTTATTTTATTTCCAAGTGCAATGGAATTCTTGTAAGATTCACTGCTAATTCTTCCCATTTTCTTAAGATGCAATGCCCAATTTTAGCGCATTTTATTCTTTTTTTAGTATTAAAATGCTTTAACCAGTCTCTTTCTGTCTGCAGACTTCATCACATTTCCTAGCTGAATTCATGCTCAGTTGGCCACGGATGCTCTGCCTGTTTTCATTATCATTAGATGACTAAAATGGGCAGTTTTTAAAGTTTAAAACTTCAAACTTTTAAATCAGTTTCACAATGTTCTTAAATTAAAAGTTGACAGGTTCAAAGGAATAACGGAGATACAGCTAAAAGAATGGAAAACCTTAGCTCTCAAACGAAGGACAACGCTAACTAACTCAGTTCTTACACGCATTTTTAAATTTGCTATTTGCACTTTTGTAGACAAAAGTTGTCTTTAGAGGGGGCCTTTCAACAAATTTCTGCATTTCTGCAGATGAATAACAGCCTTTCTCTGCTGTTGTTTTCCCAGCCCTGATCCTTCCTACATTTCCGACCTGTAAGACTGATTAAGGATGGCAGACTAACAATTACAGACAGATTTCACTGTTCAAGGTTGCAATTTCATTCTGTTATACGGGTCCTGCTAGGAGAGAATGAATTCACTCAATGTCCCACACACCGTTTGTATCCCAGGGATGGGAGCAATTATTTAATCAACATTGCAGCAATTCCGATCTGCAAAAATTTTGAAGAATTATGGGGCACGCCAGCCTTGGTTTCCAGTTCCTTCCATTGTGATTCATCAGAGTTAATTTCTATTCCCTGATTACCCCTTCTCTGAGCCTGTTTGAATATCTCTAAACTAGTATTTCTCAACTGTGTCAATTTTAAGATATGTGAACTTCAACTCCCAGAAAGCATGCTGGTTAGGATGGGGAATTCTGGGAGTTGAAGTCCACGTAGCTTAAAATTGCCAATTTTAACAAACCCAACTCTAACCTCTTCTTAAAGTATGGACAGAATACTGAAAGTGACATCTAAGCTAAGCAACTGGTGCTAGAGATTATGGAGGTTGTATATAGCACCACAATTTATTTTATTTTGTTTACTATCAAATATATTGGCCACCCATCATACCACAAGGTAACTCTGGGAATTTACCCCTTAAGTTGTTGCCCTCCGAGACACCTCAAATATCAATTCCCTTAATTTTTGGGAAAGTTAATTTGCAGATCTCCAAGAGCTATTTTTGCTCACCTCAGAGAAGATTAGATCAACAGATACGGAAATGTTGAAGAAGATCGTGTAGCTTGCTCTTTTTTTTACGTTCAGAGAAACTATCTGGAATCAATAAACCCGCTCCGTGCCAAATGTTTGAGTGCAAACATCATTTCTCATAAAGATCTTAAAACACACACACAGAGACAGACAGAGAGAGAGAGAGAAAAGGGGACAGACAGACAGAAAAGAGAGAGACAGTGACAGAGAAAGGAACAGAAACAGAAAGATAAAGAGAAAAAGAGAAATAAACACTCAGAGAGAAGAGATGGACAGAGAGACACAGCAAGAAAAGAGACACAGAGAGAAAGAGATACACAGAGAAAGAGAGAGAGAGAGATGGACAGACGGACAGACAGAGAGAAGAGACACAGAGAGTGACAGAGAGAAAGAAACACACACACACAGACACACACACACAGATGGCCAAACAGACAGACAGAAGAGAGAGAGAGTGACAGAGAGAAAGAAACAGAGAGAGAAAAAGAAAAAGAGAAAGAAACACTCAGAGAGAAGAGACAGAGAAATGCACAGAGAGAGAGAGAGAGAGATGGACAGACAGACAGACAGAAAAGATAGACAGTGACAGAGAAAGAAAGAAAGAGAGAGATAAAGAGAAAAAGAGAAAGAAATACTTAGAGAAGAGACAGACAGAGAGACACAGAAAGAAAAGAGATAGAGAGAAAGATACAGAGAGAGAGAGATGGACAGACAGACAGAGAGAGACAGAGAGAGAGAAAAGAGACACAGAGAGTGACAGAGAGAAAGAAACACAGAGAGAGAGAGAGAGAGAAAGAAACAGAGAGAGAAAAAGAAACATTCAGAGAGAAGAGACAGTCAGAGAGACATAGAAAGAAAAGAGACAGAGAGAGAAAGAGTGTGTGTGTGTGAGAGAGACCAAAAGAAAGTAACAAAGAAAGAGAGGAAGAGAGAGAGACTTATATCATAGTAATTATCAAACAGATCAATGAAAACATATTTCTATCTTTATTGGAATATTGATTTCCTGGACTACTTTTTTATTTACTTTCTTTTTAAAAAAATATTTGCACACCTACAGTAACCAAAGAAAGGAAATGACTAAAACAAGCCATTTCCAGCTGATCTGAGTACTTTCTATCACAGAGAAGAGAGTGTTAATCAATAGTGGTTGTCCAGGGAAAGGATCAATTTTAGAAAACAGATTCACGGGGCAACTTTATTCATCTGCTCAGCTAGGCGTGCAATTCCCATTAGTCTTTGCCCAGCAAAATTACTTCTCTAAAAAGCAGAGAATCCTGGTTTGGCTATTGGCTTCCTGCTTCATAAATCTTCCCTTCCTGCCTACAAATCGTTTGACAGAAACCCCAGCGTAATAAAATCATTTGTTCTACAGAAACGCTCCAACTTTAGCAGAACAGGCAACTTTTCAGTAAAAATTTCCAACTGTTCTAACTGCACTTTGGAAATATTTGTAAATAAATCTAATGCAGGTTTTTTCTTTCTTTCTCTCTTTCATCAGTGTGATTCTTTTTTAACTGGTAAGAAAACCACATGAAAAGTTGATTATTTAGAGCAAAGGATTTGGAGATTTGGGGCAATCAAGGCACCCTTGAAAATAGTTAAATTAGAAGAGAATATTTGTAGTTCTGGGTTAAATCTGTCAGCTTTTTTTTTTCTCCAGTCCTCCCTTGTGAAAATTAAAGAATCTTTCCAATTTTTTAAAAATGTGCTGTGGGCATTTCACACTGGAAAAACGGACAGGAATGTATAAAGGATACTTTCAAAGGACTTGTGAAGGAGAAACTTCTTTTTAACCATTTATGGTGAACTTGTGATATAGAAAGAAATATTGGAGAAAGATTCACATCTTAATATCGAAGATTCTTAAAGTGAATTTAAAGATAAAACCAAGTGCTTTTTTTCTTTCTTTTAGGCTTAGTGGACAAAGGACTTGGAAAGAAAATATGGAACTAAACAATTTATTTAGTTCGAAATTACAACGGCACTGAAACTTACGACCGTTTTTTCACACTTATGACCTTTGCAAAATCCCGACAGCCATGTGATTTAGGTTCAGACGCTTGGCAACTGACTCATATTTATCATCATCTTCTTTTAATAATCCCATAATCCCTTCCAGGGTGGAGTCTGGGCAACTGAATGGAGCTGCGTGTTTCCTGGCCGGATGCCTTTCCTGTTGCAAGTGCGGAGTTTTGTTCGGCAGATATATTCTCAGTGTGCCCAGAGAGAGAAATATCTGTCTCTACCTAGGATTGAACTCACAGCCTCCTGATTGTGAGGCAGGAGCTTCACCTCTAGGCCACTGCACTACTCCAACTGACTCATATTTATGATGGCTGCAATATCCCAAGATTACTTGATTCTGCTTTGTGACCTTCTGACAAACTGAGACGACAGGGAGGGGGAGTCAAATTCATTTAACAACCAGGTTCCTAATTTAAGAACTGCAGTGATTCACTCCACCAAGATGGTGAGAAAAATTGTAAAATGGGTCGCAACCCGCTTAGCAACGTGAAGCTTGGGCTCAATTGTGGCTGTAAGTCGAGGACTACCTGTGGTCCTTGGCAAACGTCCCTCCTCTAAAAACTCTGCTTAAATCTAGTTAACTTAACATCAAAAAAGCACAACAAAGAATGTTTTTCCTGTGCCAACTCAGGAAGCTCAAACTGCCCAAGGAGCTGCTGATCCAGTTCTACACAGGAATGATTGAGTCTGTCCTCTGCACCTCTATAATCATCTGGTTTGGTTCTGCAATCCAGCAAGACACACACAGACTTCAGAGAGTAATTAGGACTGCAGAAATGGCTACCAACCTGCCTTCCATGGAGGACCTGTATACTGCGTGAGTCAAAAAGAGGGCTGTGAAAATATCTACAGACCCCTCACATGCTGGACATAAACTGTTTCAAGTCCTTCCCTCAAAACGATACTATAGAGCCCTGCACACCAGAACAACTAGACACAAGACACAAGGCTAGTTTTTCCCCACATGCCATCACTCTGCTAAACAAATAATTCCCTCAATACTCTCCAACTATTTATAAAGTCTGCACTATTATTACTATTAATCTTTCTCATCACTCCTTATCACCCACCCCCTCCCACTTGTGACTGTATGACTGTAACTCTGTCACTTGTATCCTTACGATTTATATTGACTGTTTCCTACTTTGATTTGAGTGCTTATTGTGACTTCATTAAGTGACTTGACTCTTGATGAACGTATCTTTTCTTTTATGTACACTGAGAGTATCTGCACCAAGACAAATTCCTTGTGGGTCCAATCACACTTGGCCAATAAATAATTCTATCTTCCTTCCTTCCTTCCTTCCTTCCTTCCTTCCTTCCTTCCTTCCTTCCTTCCTTCCTTCCTTCCTTCCTTCCTTCCTTCCTTCCTTCCTTCCTCACATCACTCCTTATCGCCCATCCCCTTCCACTTGTGACTGTATGACTGTAACTTTGTTGCTTGTATCCTTATGATTTATATTGACCGTTTCCTAGTATGATTTGATTGCTTATTGTACCCTATGGCTATTATAAAGTGTTGACCTGATGATTCTTGACTCTTGATGAATGTATCTTTTCTTTTATGTACACTGAGAGCATCTGCACCAAAGACAAATTCCTTGAGTGTCCAATCACACTTGACCAACAAAGAATTCTATTCTAGCCTATTCTATTCCATTCCATTCTATTTTATTGTACCCTATGACTATCATTAAGTGTTGCACCTGATAACTCTTGACGAATGTATCTTTTCTTTTATGTACACTGAGAGCATTTGCACCAAAGACAAATTCCTTGTGTGTCCAATCACACTTAGCCAATAAAGAATTCTATTCTATTCTATTCTATTCTAAAAACATGCAGGCCAGTTCTCAAACAGTCCTACATAGGTTCTTCCTCTAGCTCTTAATCAGGGAGATTTAAGGCAAAGAGAGAGAGAGGGAGAAGAAAAGAAACAAAAAAAAATATGGCATTTCTCCATATCTTCACCCTGCTGGGTCACCGTGTTTACCAGACAACCTAGCATCAGTAACTCTGGCCAATCTGGAGAAGGGTGTCTGAGGCCATGCTTTGAAATAGCAGCCCTGCAAGCTACCCAAATTTTTAAAAAGGCCTGATAATGAAATAATGATGTGGAAAACAAAAAGAAGGCCTGTCGGCTTTGAATAATGGGCTTGCCAGCTTGTTATTTTTCCACGCTGCGAAAGCTTGTCAGGCAAGCATAACCTTTTCTTTGCCTAATGAAGGAAAATTAATCGAACAGAGCCAAATGGCATAAGCGGCGAGGAGCATCAAATGAAAGAAGGGGAGAACAGAATGAAAACTAAACAGAGGGAAGCAGAATAACAGAGTTGGAAGGGACCTTGGAGGTCTTCTAGTCCAGCCCCCTGCTCAAGTAGGAGACCCTAAACTATTTCAGACAAGGGGCTGTTCAGTTTCTTCTTGAAAACCTCCAGTGATGGAGCACCCACAATTTCTGAGGGAAGCCATTCCCACTGATTAATTGTTAGGAATTTTCTTATTTTTAGTTTGCTTCTCTCTTCGATCCATTGCTTCTTGTCCTGCCTTCTGGTGCTTTGGAAAATAAATTGCCCCCCCCCCTCTTCTTTTTGTGGCAGCCCCTCAAATATGGCAATGCTGCTATCATGTCACCTCTGCTCCTTCTTTTCATTAAACTAGATATACCCAATTTCTGCACCTGTAAACTGTTGCTTAACAGGTTTCCCCGAAAGCAACTCTTTGCTTGGAGCAATCGCCAGGTGCTTCAACTGGGATATTTGTATCCAAGCATCCCCCCTAAAAAAACTCGGGGAAGAAAAGTCGTGTATTTCACCTCCCAACAGCTGCACTATCTAGGTATGTAGAGAAAAACCCAAATATTTCCAGTTATTTTTCTTTTCTATCTCCAAGAGATTAGCAGATCCCCAGATTTATCCAGCCAAAAGTTCATTTTTTCCCCATCTCTCTCTCTCTCTGCCTTAAAAAGAACTCTGCATGCAGAAGTTGCTCAAAATAATCAGCTGCAGGATATTGGATGAAAACATTTCTGCATTCTTGGCGGGGTTGAAATGCAAAGAAATATGGTTGCTGCCGATATTTCTGGCAAAGCCCTCTAGGTAGTTCCATCTATTTCCTTTCTCCCCTTCCTCTATCCAGTTTTCCTGGAGCAGAATTTTAATAAATGGGCCCTCCCAGTGTTCTTGATGACAAATCTCCTGAGCACAGCTTAATTACATTCCAAAAAAAACATAAGAGCCTTCAACATTTTTAAGTGAAAACAACTACATGTTTGGTATTGTCTGTAACAAAACAACCTTTAAAGGATAAAGAAAAGATTTAAAAAGAAAAGTGAAGTAGAAAGAGGAAGAAAGTAAGTATAAATTGTAAGTAAAACAACTTTTTTTCAACCTTCAGACAACTTTCATTTCTTGGCCCTACCTCTGTGTCTTATCACCAAGTTACCCTAAATGAATGAATGAATAAAATTACAACCCTTATTAAAACAATTGTTTACAAAACAGACTATGGTGTCATTTTGCAAAAAGAGAGAAAGAGAGGGAGGGGGGAGAGAGAGAAATAGATAGATAGATAGATAGATAGATAGATAGATAGATAGATAGATAGATAGATAGATAGATTTTGGACTCAGGGGAAATATTATTCTGGCCTCTTAATAAAGTTTTTGTATATTGCTTAGCCCAGAGAAATGATTCTCTACTTTTTATCCCTATTCTAGCTATTACCGTGTTTCTCACAAAATAAGGCAGGGCCTTATTTTTTTTTGAGCCCCGAAAAAACGGCTAGGCCGTCTTTTCGGGGGTGAATTAATTTCTCCCCCCCCATCAGCGGGTGGGCAGCAGCGGTGTGGATGTCAGCTTTGGCAGGACATTTTAAATTGCAAGACCTTCGGCGCCTGCCACTGCTGCTTCCTCTGCCACTCTTGCTTTTCCTTCGCTTACCTCCACAGTTCCCGCCGGTGCTGGCACGAGAACAGCCGCAGCGCCGGTGGAATTGTGGAAGTGTTTCTGCTGCTTCTCGGGTGTGTGCAGAAGCCTCCTGTATGTCTTCCACAGTTCCTGCCGGCACGAGAACAGCAGCAGCGCCGGCAGGAACGTGGAAGCGTTTCTCCTGCTGCTCGGGTGTGTGTGGAAGCCTCCTGTGTGTCTTCCACGTTCCCGCCGGCACGACAACAGTAGCAGTGGCGGCAGGAACGTGGAAGACACACAGGAGGCTTCCGCACACACCCGAGCAGCAGGAGAAACGCTTTCACGTTCCCACTGGCGCTGCTGCTGTTCTCGTGCCGGCAGGAACTGTGGAAGCCATGGAGGCAGCTCTCTGACATCCACGCGCCACCACCCGCCTGGTGACCCGAGCAGCTGGTGACGGGGCGTGGCTGCCCGCAGGGCACTGATAAAGGCAAGTTTCCCCCCCGCCCTCCCCCCCAGCATGTTTTAACCCCCGGCCTCCCCCCCAGCATGTTTTAACCCCCGGCCTCCCCCCCAGCATGTTTTAACCCCCGGCCTCCCCCCCAGCATGTTTTAAATTAGGCCTAAATTTGGGGGGAGGGGCTTAATTTCATTTCATGCCTAGAAAACATGCTGGGTCTTCCTATTGGTGGAGGCCGTATTGTTGGAGAAACACGGTAGGAGGATCTCAATTATACTTTATCACAGACTACAATGCCAAACACATTTAAGAAATCATAATTCAAAAGTTTTGTTATTAGAGGAAGTGAAAAACAACTTGCCCGTGATAAATTATGTAATAGCTGCCTTTTTAATACCAAAAATGGCAACATAAGAGGTTTTATCATAATCACATTACACCTCTATCTATCTATCTATCTACCTACCTACCTACTTATTTATATCTACATCATCTCTTTATTACCTGCCTGTCTGTTCATCTGTCTGTGACATCCATCCATCCATCACCCTTCCCATCCATACATCTTTGCATCCATCCATCCATCCATTCATCCATCCATCCATCCATCCATCCATCTACTGGTATTTATATCTATCATCTGTCTATCTCTTCTATCATCTACCATCTGTCTATCTATATCATCTCTCACATATCTACTCTTCTCTCTCTCTCTCTTTATCTATCTATCTATCTATCTATCTATCTATCTATCTATCTATCTATCTATCTATCTATCTATCTATCTATCTACAGTATCTATAATTACATCTGTATTCACACACACAAAATTTAATCGGCTGTATCAATGTAAGGTGATTATGAAGTATGTGAAGGAAGGATGGCCATCCACCCAAGATGATAAATGATTTTCTAGTGAATTGAGTTTAAACGGAAAAGCTCATTCCCAAGACGTAATACAACCACAGAGATTCCAGAGGTTCTACTTCATTTTTTTTTAAAAAAGCGGGCAAGCCTACAGATATTTTCCAACACATCACAGCCTCCAAAATACTCTTATCAGCTGATTTGTTTTTCAAATTCCAGGAGAATGATAAATTGGAGAATTATTGAGAGCAGGCTCAGGGGAATTATACAAAAAGAGCAGCTGATTTAATAATTGAAGCAGGCATAAAATATTCCCAAATATCATTTGTTTTTTTAAAGGATAAGCTCAAGGCAAAAAGAAGGAAGGAGTGTAAAAAAAATCTGTAGCCATTGGATATATTAGTAGAAGGATTTAGGGATTGGAGCAGACAGTTTAATGAAAATGGCAACTTTGTGTGCTGAGTTTGCTGCAAAGAAGAGGCAGAAAATTGCATTTTGATTGGAAATCTTTTAAGAAAAGAATCTAGACAAGAACTGCCAATATTCTAAGCTGCTAGAAGGGCTATATTGGCGCTACAATCAAACATTAGATCTCGATGTAATTATTATGCTTTAAAATATTTCTGAGCTTCAAAAATGTGCTACAAACAATATTGTAATGTGCAAATAATATGAAGCACCACAAAGAATATTATTATTATTATTTCAAATTTGTAACAGCTGCCCACCTATGATGAACTCTGGTTAAATGCTTTCAGCAAGGTTTCTACAAAAAACAATTGCTTAAAGTAACAGGGATCTTGGAAGCCTTCTAGTCATATCTACTCAAACAGGAGATTCTATACCATCTCAGACAAATGCCTGTCCAATCTCTTCTTAAAAACTTCCAGTGTTAGAGCATTCACAACTTCTGGATGCAAATTGTTCCACTGGTTAATTGTTCTAACTGTCAGGAAATTTCTGCTTAGTTCTAAGTTGCTTCTCTCCTTGGCTAGTTTCCATTCATTGCTTCTTATCCTGCCTTCAGGTGCTTTGGAGCAACTCTCTCCTCTTCTTTGTGGAAACCTCTCAAATATAATCCTTCTTTTTATTAAACTAGATGTACCCAATTCCTGCAACTGTTCTTCATATGCTTTAGCCTCCTAATCATCTTTGTTGCTCTTCTCTGCATGCTTTCCAGATTCCCAACATCTTTTTAATAATCTGTTGACCAAAACTGGCTGCAGTATTCCAAATATAAAGTGGTATTAACACTTGCTGTGTTCTTGATTCTATCCCTCTGTTCAATGTGTAGGACTGCATTGGCATTTTTGGTGGCTGCAGCTAAAACATTTAGGATACTGACTAAAGAGAGATGCAAACAAAAGGCAAGTGAATCAACCCATCATGCTCAAATGCTTTGGCCACCAAAGAGAGGTGGCCAAAGAGAGGACACACTGGAGAAGACCCTGATGTTGGGAAAGACGGAAGGCTAAAGGAGAAGGAGCGGAAGAGGAGGAGATGGTTAGATATAGGATCATTTACACAATGAATTTAAGTTATCTATGGAGAGTCTCCATCATCCAGGTCCTTTTTCAAGAGGCAACTGGACTTTCTTTGAAGACGTTTCACTTCTCATCCAAGAAGCTTCTTTAGCTCCGAAGAAGCTTCTTCAGTTTCTTCAGCTTCTTCTTCAGAGATGAAGAAGCTTCTTGGATGAGATGTCTTCAAGCAAAAAACAGAAAGTCCAGTTGCCTCTTGAAAGAGCATCTTTGGGACAACCATGTCCTGGATGATTGAAAAGCTCCACAGATATTTAGCTATGAAAATATCTGCACATCCTGGACATAAACTGTTTTAACTCCTACCCTAGGAGTTACACCAGAACAACTAGACACAAGGACAGTTTTTCCCCGAACACCCATTTCTCTGCTAAACAAATAATTCCCTCAACACTGTCCAAATATTTACAAAGTCTGCACTACTATTATTATTAATCCTCCCATCCTTCCTTTCACCCATCTCCTCCCACTTGTGACTGTATGACTGTAACTTTGTCTCTTATATCCTAACAATTTATATTGACTGTTTCCTAGCATGATTTGATTGTTTATTGTACCCTATGACTATTATTAAGTGTTGCACCCGATGATTCTTGACTTTTGACGAATACATCCTTTCTTTTATGTACACTGAGAGCGTTCACACAAGACAAATTCCTTGTGTGTCCAATCACACTTGGCTAATAAAGAATTCTATTTCTATTTTATTCTGTTCTGTTCTATTCCTATTCTATTTATTCTATTCTTCATTTTATTTTATTTATTCTATTCTATTCTATTCTGCATTCTATTCTATTTTCTATTCTATTCTGCATTCTATTCTATTCTGCATTCTATTCTATTCTGCATTTTATTCTATTCTGTATTTTATTCAATTCTATTTTGCATTCTATTCTATTCCATTCCATTCTACTCTGTTCTGTTTATATTCTATTCTATTCTGCATTCTATTCTATTCCATTCCATTCCCTATTCTATTCTATTCTGTATACCGAAAGCTGATGAAGCTCCTTGGATGAGAAGCAAAATGTCTTCAAAGAAAAAAACAGAAAATCCAATCGCCTCTTGGGAAAAAAGCCCCTTTGGAATTGGAATTTGGGAAACTCCAACAGATTACAGAAGACAGAGGGCCTGGCATGCTGTAGTCCATGGGTTCATGAAGAATAGGACACAACTCAGGGACTGAACGACAACACAGCTGATCACAGTTCTGATTTTCTTTTTAAAGAGCACCATTTTAAATTGCATGCTTAGCAAGGCAAGACCTAAGGACAAGGTTGAAGCAAATCAGACTTTCTCAATTTTTTCCCCCTTTCTCATGAAAAGATTCGCATCGAAGAAACTTTCTACTCAAATGTGACAAATGACATGCTGGGGAGGAAGAACGTATGCTCTTAGGTCACCGATGAGTTGTTTTCCATTAAAAAGAACAACCACCTCTTCCCCCCCCCCCCCCAAAGCAATAAAGCATGATAGGGAGAACATTAGTGAGGAAAGCAAAATGCGCCAAATAATAGAATTCATCTGGATTTTTCATCTTGGAAACCTAACGGTTTAGAACAAATTAACACAGCTGTCCATAAAAAGAAAGACCGCTGACCTTGGATGGGACATAAGGAGAGAGAAGAGGGAACAAGGTCAACTGCTCTGATAATAAATAAAGAAGTTCCTCAAAGGAAGGCAAGAAATATCTTGGAACAATCTATAATAAATCTTTCTCTCCCAGAGTCTTCTCTGATACCCAATCATCTTTCTGCAGATGGCAGAGACAAAATTTATGGCAGTTATGCAATCCGATATACATATCGATGTGGCTGCTTTAATGAGTCATAGGCTCTGTCTGCCTCTTAAGTCCTCCTCCTTTGGAATCTGACTGGGAGCACTCCGTGTCCCTACAATATAAATGTTCGCTAAAAGTACAATATAATATAAATATAAAATAGAGCTGGACCTTGACTTAACAACTATTCATTTAATGATCATTCAAAATTACAACGGTACTGAAAAAAGTGAGGGAGGGAGGAAGGATGGAGGGAGGGATAATAAGGGAAGGAGGGAGGAAGAGGAAGGAAAGGATAGGAAAAAAGAAAGAAGGGTGGGATAGGAAGGGAAGGATGGAGGAGAAAAAAGGAAGGAAGGAGGCACAGGAAGAGAGGGAAGGGGAAGGGATAGGAAGGAAGGAAAGAAGGAAGGAAGGAAGGAGGGAGGGAGGGAGAGGGGACAGGAAGGGAAGGAGGGAGGAAGAGGAAGGAAGAGATAGGAAGAAAGAAAGGAGGGAAAGAAAGGGAGGGAGGGATGGAGGAAGGAAAGCGAAAAAAGGAAGGAGAGACAGGAAGGGAGGAAGGGATAGGAAAGAAGGAGGGAGGGAGGGAGGGACAGGAAGGAAGGGAGGGAGGAAGAGGAAGCAAGATAGGAAAAAAGAAAGAAGGGAGGGACAGAAACAGAGGGAGGGACAGGAGGGAGGGAGGAAGGAAGGAGAAAAAAGGAAGGAAGGAGGAAGAAGGGAGGGAAGGAGGAAGGAAGGGATAGGAAGAAAGGAGGGAGGGAGGGACAGGAAGGAAGGGAGGGAGGAAGAGGAAGCAAGAGATAGGAAAAAAGAAAGAAGGGAGGGACAGAAACAGAGGGAGGGACAGGAGGGAGGGAGGAAGGAAGGAAGGAGAAAAAAGGAAGGAAGGAGGGAGAGGAAGGGAGGGAAGGAGGAAGGAAGGGATAGGAAGGAAGGGAGGGAGGAAGAGGAAGCAAGAGATAGGAAAAAAGAAAGAAGGGAGGGACAGAAACAGAGGGAGGGACAGGGAGGGAGGGAGGGAGGAAGGAAGGAAGGAAGGAGAAAAAAGGAAGGAGGGAGGGAGGAAGGGGAAGGAAGGGATAGGAAGGAAGGAAGGAAGGAGGGAGGGAGGGAGGGACTCTGAGCTCAGAGTGCACCCTGGACCCCCTCACTCATTTCAATTCTGAGCTATAAATATTCTCCCCCATCCATCCAGCCACCCTCTCCTCGGCAGAAACAGAATAATATATTTCATTCTTTCCATACGCCCCCCCCCCTTCCTTTCTTTCCATAAACTCCAAGAAAAAAATCCTTCTTTCTTTCTTTTAATTGGAGCCGAGTGAACATTTGATAGATGCTACTTGGACTTCCTGTTCTTGCAACACAATGGAGGTCAGTCATCGACCGAAGGGGGGGCAGGAGAAAATTAAAGCGGTTCAGAAATGCTCGGCGGTTTGAGTTCAAGGTGGGGAGGGCTCATTTCAGCCTTTCCAGATGGCGGGACTTCCGTTGTCCCCGACGCCTCCCCCCCCCCCAAAAAAGAATTGAGATAGAGATGGTGAAGCCACAATACGCCACCCCCTTTTTTAAAAAATAAAAAGGAAAAGGAAAAAGAAAAAGAAACACAACTGCCAGGAAAGAGACAGGAATATCCTGTTGCATTCGGCTAGCTGAAGTTCCAGACTTTACACAATGGTTTTGGGGTTTTTTTCTTTTAATTCCCTTCAGCGTTTCTTTCTGAAGTTTCCGAAAAGAATATTAATTGGCAGAATGCTGAAAACTTCAAAAAATCAGATGGGAAGAAGCCATTTCAGAGTGAAAATGACTTAGGACCCCCACAATGGAGCCCGACATCCCTGTTGCTAAGTGAGGCAGCTGTTAAGTGAGTCGGGCCCCATTTTACGACCTTTGGGCCACAGTGGTGCAGTGAATCGCCGCCATTATGAAACGAATTGTGCGGTCATGGAAGCGAATCCAGCTTCCCCTATCAACTTGTTGGAAGCCATCTGGGAAAGTTACAAACGGCGATCACAGTGTGACCGTCGTAAATCCGAGTCAGTTGCCAAGACAGGGATGCTGCAAAGGTCATGTAAGTGTGAAAAAATGGTCATAAGTCCCTTTTTTCAGCACTGTTGCGACTTTGAATGGCCGTCAAATGATCTCTACATCACATGCTCTTTTTTGTTGAATACGGTGCTACCTCAGTACAGGTAGTTCCTTGACTTACAACAGTTCATTTAGTGACTGTAGAGGTGGAGCTCTCACCTCACAATCAGGAGGCTGTGAGTTAGATCCCAGGTAAAGACAGATATTTCTCTCTCTGGGCATGATGAGAATATGTCTGCCAAACAAAACTCCAGTCTGGCAACAGGAAGGCATCCGGCCAGTAAAACACTCTGCTAGCTCCCTTCAATTGCCCAGACTCCACCCCACCAGGAATTATGGGGTCATTAAATGAAAATGATGACGATGATCATGATAATCATGATGCAACAAAATGTCACTTTAATGTATTGCCAACTAGTGTACATTTCAAGTGAAAATAAAGTTATTCTAAGTTCAAAGTTACAACGGCACTGAAAAAAAGGACTTACAAACCGTTTTTCACACTTATGACTTATTGCAGCATCCCCGTGGTCACGTGATCAAAATTCAGACACTTGCCATGGACTCGTAATTATGATGTCGCAGCTTCTTCAAGAAAACTAACCAAGCTCAGTGGGCACCAAAGACCCCTTCAAAATCCATTTTTAAACTCAACAACACATTGATTACCATGTTTCCCTGACTAAATTCACTTGTGTGTGTCGCCCCGGCCTCCTTTTCGCTGTCAGAGGTCTTCAGGAACTTCTTCTGCGGGCAGCAAGATCTTTCCTGAAGGCCTCTGCAGCTGGTAAGAGAGCTCTGGATCGATCCAGAGGTTTGTTATTAGCTCCAGAGGCCTTCAGGAAAGCTTTGCCAGGCTTGCTGGCTGCAGATGAAATGGGCCGGTAAAGCAGGTGTTGGGTTGTGCGAGGCCTGGCTACAACTGTCCAAAGGTAAGTAGTAAGGCAGCTCCATCCCCCCATCTTCACCCTGGTTTAATTTTTACATATGCACTCTGGAGTGGGTGGGATCTTAATTAGGGCTTATTTTAGGGGTAGGGCTTATATTGGACGCACATGTAAAAAATCAAGCTAGGACTTACTTTCAGGGTAGATCGTATTTTCGGGGCAACAGGGTAATTCCTACAACTGCTCGTGTTCCAAAGGATAATAACAGTAAAATCAGGAAAACCGATGTTTCTCTATGTAACTTGGGAAAGGCTTAACTGCTTGGAAAAAACAAGTTTCCAAATGCTGAAGACATTTTTTCATAGGAATAGTTAGTCCCTGAGTAAGCGGATTTCAAAATATACTCTTACCTGACCATTTATGCCTTCGAAAGCAGCAAAAATGAAGACCAAGCACACACACAAAAAAGCACTTTTAAGAAATGCTTGTAAAATTCAACTAGCATAGATTAAAAAAAAAAAGATTATCTGTTTCTCATTCTAAAATGCTGACAGGATTTTTTTTAAAAATTGCGACTGTCATCATTCCTGGGTTTACAAACCATTACCTTGCTTAGTTTCCCATCTGTTCTACGTTGCAAAACCAGAGTCCTTTCTCGTTTGGCTGGCTGCTCTTGGTTGCACCAACATTATTAAAACTCCTTTCATCCAAATGAAGGGGTAATTTAGCACAGGAGACACACAGGAGTTGCTGAAAGGACAAACTTTTTGGGATGTGTGTTTATATATCACAAACTGCTTCAAGTTCCTTTGAACAAAATCATGGCAACAAGGCCTTCCAATCTTACAAACATCTGGTTGAGTCAAACATCAGGGAGATAAAAAGCCAGTGCGCTAATGCCAAGTGTTATTTATTTGCATTTACGTTTATTTTAAATTATTGACTTTGGTCCCCTTAAGATAAAGGAAGCCAATACAGGTACTCCTGACCTTACTGTTCTGACCTAGATCTTCCCAAGATCATGAAGTCGACTTCTTGTCCCAATAAAACCTCTTTTATTTAGGTTAAAGGGAATTTCTCTCCAGCAAAGTCCTGGCAAATGGTCAAGAGATTTCACAACTACAGGCCTTTATCAGACTGGAAGAGTTGCCAGGCCGATAGCTTCCAAACGCCACAATTACTTGGCAAGCAATTACTTGGCAAGCAGCCAAGAGCAGATCTTCACCTGAATGAATTAAACTAATTGTCTCCTGCAAAACCCACTTCCCTTTTGCTCCTCTTTATTCCCTCTGGGAGGGGCCATTCACCATCCACATAAGCCCTTACTCCCGAGTCGACCCTTGTTCCTTAGCTGTTCCCTTCTTCTGGCAACTCTGTGCATGCGCACATTGGAAACATGCTCCAGCTGTTCTTCTGCCCCACTGATCTCTGACTCTGAAGGCAGCTGATAACTGTTGGACAGCCCTGGCCCCATCTCTACCTCCGACGCAGAGGCCTCGTCAAACTCCAGGACTGGCCCGTGTTCCCCCCATCCTCCTAACTGTCAGTGTCTACCACCAGCTCTACTGGCCGCTGGCAGGCCACAACACTTACAATGGTTCATTTAGTGACTGTTCAAAATCACAACGGAAATGAAAAAAGGGACTTATGACCGTTGTTTACACATGACCGTTACAGCATCCTCAAGAACAAACTATCAAAATTCAAATGTTTGCCAACTGATTCATATTTAGGATGCCATGTTGCTCACTTAAGAACTGCAGTAATTCACTTAACAGCAGGGGCAAGACAGGTTGTAAAATGGGAGCAAAGCTTCACTTAACAAATTTAGCAACATAATTTTTGAGCTCAATTGTGGTCGTAAGTCAAAGAGTAACTTTTGGGACTAACTCTTAACTGCTATCATTTGAATGTAAGAATGAAGAACTGAAGAATGAAGAACATTGCCAACTTCACTGTTGGGCTGAAAATGAGACTCCTGCCATGGTATATTTTATCTCCTTAAAAGAAAAAAAATACAGCTAGAAAACCATATTGCAAAATTCAGAAGAGTGTAAATCTTGTTGGAGGGACCCAAACCAGGTTTCAATTTTGCAAAAGTGAATTAAAATGACCACGGAGAAGTCACTGGCTAGGTCTCCATAGAAGACTCTCCCTGAAGAGTTGTGCAAAATTTTATACACAGCCCAAAGCTGTTTTTTTTTTCTTTTAAGACACCCCCTCCAGACATCTTATAAAGTACATTTCTCAGGTCAGCCTCTCTGCTTCTAAAAGCATCACTAATGCTGCTCTCAAATTTGAGCAGAGACGTTTGGCATCAGAAATAAGACTTGGAGGTTATTGGTGCCCTCTGAGGCTGGCAGTTTCGGTGCGACGTTACATTAGCAAACCAGGAAACATCATCTGTGCTAGTGAGGGAATGGGGTTGGCGCTGAGTTATTTATTTTTATATAGTAGTGGCTGCTACTTTTTAAAAATGAGAGCAAACTCAGAGAACACCAAGGACTCCAGAGTCCTCCTCTCTCTCCTGCTCCTCCTCCATTTTGCAACTCCACCTCCCTTTTAGCAGTGATGAAGTTGCCCAGTTGGGTCATGAAATGTCTGCAAGAAAATCATCAAACTCAGAGAGCACCAAGAACCGCACAGTTCTCCTCCTCCTCCTCCTTCTTTCCTCCTCCTCCTCTCTGCAAACCTCACTCCTTCTGGCATTGATGATGTTACCTAGTTGGGTCATGAAATGTCTCCAAGAAAGCCACCAAGCTCAGAGAGCACCAAGGACCCCATAGTTCAACTCTTGAGCTACAAACATTCTCCTCTATCAAGAGCCTTCCTCATCTTTGCAAGCCCTTCTACCGTCTAGCACTGATGATGTTACCTAGTTGGGTCATGAAACGTCTGCAAGAAAACCACCAAACTCAGAGAGCACCAAGGACCCCACACTCCTCCTCCTCCTTTCTAGCACTGATGATATTACCTAGTCGGGTCATGAAAGGTTGCAAGAAAGCAACCAAGCTCAGAGAACACCAAGGACCCCCACAGATCAATCCTGAGTTATAAATATTCTCTATTCTCTGTATTTGGAGATTAATAATGTCTGAAATTTAAAAAAAATTCACTGTCAGGGTGGCCCTGGCAGTTCCAACAGTTGATTATATTTCATTATGGGCTACATCAATGGAAAAGTTAATAAATTCTGATTTACCACAGTTTCAACAACAAACAAGGATAGACAATGAAAAAACAACACACTCTAATATTTGGTAGGTCCCCAAAGCCAGCCTAGAATTTTTATTTATTTATTAAAACGGACAAAAATGGTTGCAATGAGGGCAGCTGAATTTTGTTTCAATTTGCCTTTCTCCCATTTGTGTTTTGGAAGTTCAATTCTAAGATAGGCACTGGGTGGGAGAATGATATACAAGAGAGAGAAAGAGAGGAAGGGAGGGAGAAAAGAAGAGAAGAGAGAGAATAAAAGACAAGAGAAGAGAAAAGAGAAGGAGAGAGGGAGAAGAGAAGGAGAGAGAGAAGAGAAGAGAAGAGAAGAGAAGAGAAGAGAAGAGAAGAGAAGAGAAGAGAGAGAGGAAGAGAGGTGTGGAGAAGAGAAGAGAGAGAGAGAGAAGAGAAAAGAGAGAGGGAGGGAGAGAAAAGAGGAGAGAAAGAGAAAAAAGGAGGGAGGGATAGAGAAGAGAGAGAGGAGAAAAGAGAAAAGAGAGGGAGGGAGGGAGAAGAGAGAGAGAAAGGAGGAGAGAGAGAGAAGAGAAAAGAGAAGACACACAGAGAGAAGAGAACAGAAAAGAGAAGGAGGGAGGGAGAAGAGAGAGAGAAGGAGAGAAAAGAAAAGAGAGAGAAGAGAGAAGAGAAAAGAGAGAGGGAAGGAGGGAGTGGGAGAGAAGAGAGAGAGAAAGAGAGAGAAGGAGAGAGAGAAAAGAAGAAAAGAGAGAGGGTGGGGGATGTCATGAGTCAGAGAGTTTTCAAACACAATTAGTCTCAAAGAAGCCCTTGCCAAGTTCGGCCCTGGCTATTTACCCGGCCTCATAAAGACCCCGTTATGTAAAACCGCACACAACAGTGTTTCACAAAACACACACACACACACAAAAACCCACCATGGAAGGAAATGATTCAGAGTGCAACAGATGGAGGGAGGGAGGGAGGGAGGGAGGGAGGGAGCCCTGGGCACAACATTTGAAATTGGGAATGGATCTGGAGGGCATGATTAGGTTGAGGATTACCTCAGAAATGGTACATTTTGCCTTGAAAATGTGTTATTCTCCACACAATACAAATACTGGCTTGCAAGATGGATGCAAAAGAGAGTTTTAAAAGGGATATTATACGATGTTTGGACCCAAAGATTTTGGGTTTTTTTCCCCTCCAAAAAAGACAACTGGATTTTCTGGAGAAAGTCCAGTTGCCTTTTGGGGAAAAAAAGCAAAAGAATATTATAAAATTTGGAATTTATTCTATGAATGGCTAGATTGAAGATTAAGAAATTGAAATATATAATAATAGTATATTATAATTGATTGAATTAGATTGAGTAAGAAAATGAATATAATCAAAATAAAGATGAAATATATTCTTGAAAGACAATAATTATAATGTTAATAATATAACAATTGATAAGTGTGATATAAAATATTGATTAGAATGATTATAAACATAAACAAGTAAAAAATGTATGATAATAGGATTATGAACACAAGAGATATGTACCCAACCGACACACCATTGAATGGAAAGATGATTTTATTTGTTTGTCTTTGTCTTCGTTACAAAATAAAAAACTTTTCAAAAAAAAGGGAAAAAAAGCAACTTTGGGATAACCCGGGATGGGATTCTACCAGTTTGCACCTATTCGCTAGAACCGGTTGTTAACATTCTAAGCAGTTCAGAGAACCTGAACTGTTAGAAGAAATTACTGCCCTAATCCTGTAAGGAAGGCAGGAAAGAAACATTCTGGTGTTGCTTACAGAGACTGCCTCTCCGTTAACCCTTATTACATTCTTGGCAGGACTAGACTTCCTGTCTCAGGAACGTCTCTGGAGTTTTTTTTCCTCCTTTGCTGGTACTTTGCTTGTGTGGAGTGACCATTCAAAGTTACAATGGCACTGAAAAAAGTGACTCATGACAATATTTCATACTTACAACTGTTGCAGCATCCCCACAGTCATGAGAGGCCAGGCGAGGAAATGCATGCCTCGATGTGAGTGATGTTGAGTTGGCCACACCCAGCCAATAACATGACCACCAAGCCATGCCCACCAACTAAGCCACGTCCACAGAACCGGTTGTTAAAAAATTTGAATCCCACCCCTGGGGACAACCATGATCTGGATGATTTGAGTATCTCCACAGATATAGGATGCTGAGGGTGAGAGAGAAAATTCAGAATTTTGACCAGGACGAGTCCATCAGCAAGAGCAGTAAATGAGAGGTCACCTTTTCCCCTCTTTTGTGGAACACCCAGGAAGATGTTCTACAAAACAGAAAATAGCCAAAGAACACGGGAAGGTAGGAAGGAGAAAGGAGAGAAAAAAGGTTGGCTTGGCCCCTGTGGATCAAAATCTGGCCAGTTTCCACTTTCAATCAAATTAAAACTACACAAGGGGATTTAGTTGCTCAGCCTGGCTGTGTTTACATGAGAGAGAAATATTTCCTAAAATGTAAGCAGGATGGCTGAACAAATGGAAAGATCACGCTGTCCAAACTCCAAATGAGAACGGACAGGATCTTCACTGAATGACAATCTTGTGTCGGAATGGATCACAGCAATCTCTCTCTCCCTCTCTCTTTCTCAATCTCCCTCTTTCTCTCTCAATCTTTCTCTCTCAACCTCTCTGTTTTTCAATCTCTTTCTTTCTCTCTCAATCTCTTTCTCTCTCAATCTCTCTTTCTCTCTCAATCTCTCTATCTCTTTCTCAATCTCTTTCTCAATCTCTTTCTCTCTTTTTCTCTCTATCTCTCTTTCTCAATCTCTCCCTTTCTCTCTCAATCTTTCTCTCTCAATCTCTTTCTCTCTCTCTCTCCCTCCCTCCCTCCCTCCCTCCTCCCTCGGATGGGAAAGCCACAAACTCTTTCTATTTAGCTATTAACCCATCTGCAAATTCTGTAAGGCAATGCATCTACCAAATATTCTCTTCTTTTTGTCTAAAATGGTATAGGGGTACCTGCCTGAGCAGGGGGTTGGACTAGAAGACCTCCAAGGTCCCTTCCAACTCTATTCTTCTCTTCTTTCTCTTCTTTTATTTCTCTTCTCTTCTAATTATTCTGTTCTATTCTATTAATTTTCTATATTCTATTATATTCGTTTCCATTCCATTCCATTTTCTACTTATTCCATTCTATTCTAATTCTACTGTACTCTACTTTACTTAATTCTATTCGTTTCCATTCCATTTTCTACTTATTCCATTCCATTCCATTCAAATTCTAGTTCTACTCTACTCTACTCTATGTCAAGCTTATAGGACATTTCAACATTGTGACTCTTCTGTCCTTCACGCAATCCAATAATATCTGGAGATATTACATCATAAAGTCTGTCTTCCAAAAAATATGAAAAAGAGTATTCTAATTTTACCAGTACATTTACTGCAGATTCAGAAACCAGACAAGCATTCGGGAAAGGTTACCCGAACTATAAGATAATTTTTCATATTGTCTCACCAAAACTGCCATTCCCTACTTAGCGATATAAAAAAATGTGTCATTTAATTGAGATAATGTCAACCAGATATTCCAGAATGTTACCCCTTTGTGGGGTTTTTTGGCTTTTTTTTTTAATTAAAAAATAGTTTGAAAGAAAAAACTCACCTGATCATATAAAAATACAGGAGCAGCCCATTCATTCAAAACCAATTTCACGGGAAATATGAAAGGAAGTTGATGGTTCCTCACTCATAAAAAGAATAGCTGGAAGACTGTGAAACCTGAAATTCTGGCTTTGGGGTTTGCCTTCCCAGGAACAGCAATTTATAATAAAAGTTACACAAAACACAACGGAGCAATTTAAGCAGGCGGCTTTTTTCAAACTTTACAAGAACTTAATCTAACTCACGAGAAACTCTTGGTAGAGCTTTATGTGAACTTAAAAGCGCAGCTCAGGATTTATTTAAGCCTATAGTATCTGTTCCTGAAATCTGGAACCAATTACCCAGAAGGTTTGAGACAACTTTTTTTTCCATAGGGTCACGGAGATGGTTGAAATTATGAAAAAAAAATGTTTGAGTGCCATTATAACTCTGAACCAGGGGTGGGCTTCAAAAATTTTAGCAAAATATTAGCAAAAATTTTCTGCCCAGTTGCTGGGTGGGTGTGGCCATGGTGGGTGTGGCCTAGTTGGCCTCCTGCACCACAGTGTGGGGGGCCTCGAGCCTCCAGGAGGGCAAAAATGGCCCTCTGGAAGCAGGAAATGGGCCCATTTCTGGCCTTCTGGAGCCTCCAGGAGGCCCATTTTTTGCTTTCCCCGGGCTCTGGAGATTCTCTGGAGCGTGACTATGGTGCTCTCTTCCTGAACTTCCAGGAGGCCCATTTTTTTGCCCTCCCTGGGGCTCTGGAGGCTCCCTGGAGTCCAGAAATGGGCCCATTTTTGACTTTCCTCTGGAGGCTCTCTGAAGGCCAGAAATGGACCCATTTCCGGCCTTGTGGAGCCTCCAGGAGGCCGGTTTTTCACCCTTCCCAGGCTCTGGAGGTTCTCTGGAGGCCAGAAACAGGCTCATTTCCAGCCTTCTGGAGCCTCCCAGAAGTCCCCACGTGGCCCGTTTTCTGCCCTTCCTGAATCTCTGTGTGGTCCCTGTACTTACCTGGGATCTAAAATGGGCCGCATGGGGACTCCTGGGAGGGGCGGGATGGATGGGGTCAGCCAGTCATCAGAACTACCAGTTCGGTGAACCAGATGTAAAATTAGCAACTGGTTCGCCTGAACCGGTGCGAACCAGTAGCAGCCCACCCCTGCTTTGAACAAGGACTATCTGTACTGTACAATTCAAGGTATTCAGTATGTATCTCCTGTTGTAGGCCATAATTTGTGCTACGGAGTATTAAATGCCTTTCTCGGCTGAAAACAATTATACTTTAAATTAGAAGGATTGAGAATTGCGCCTAATACGTTGCCATGGATTTGTCACTACACCCAAGAACACATTGTGGGCCAATCCCAGGGCCACATAGGAAGACCACAAAGGATGAGGAGAGGAGAAACCAAGGATTAAGGAAAGCAGACATGCATTCTATTTTTCTCCTCCCCCTTCATTTTAAGGCTCAATTTTTAGAAGGAAATATTGAGAAATCAGAGCTTAAGGCATGGGTTTCAATGAAGATTGGAAATCAAAGCCCAGGGTTGATCTACCAGTTGCAAACTCTTTATTTAAAAAAAAGAAACCCTTTCCAAATTCTCATCTCATTCTCCCCAGAACAAACAAACAACAAAAGCATCGCCAATCTCTCTCTTTAAGGATAAGCAGTATTCCTTGTTTATTGGTTTCTAATAGATGAGGGTATTTGTAGCTCAGGGTTGAAATGAGCAGTCCTAGATGTTAAACTTGGTGGTTTTCTTGCAGACATTTCGTGACCCAATGAGGTACTAACTAGATGCACTGATGATGTTACCTAGTTGGGCAATGAAACGTCTACAAGAAAGCAACCAAGCTCAGAGAGCACCAAGTTCCCATGGTTACTGTTTTCTATTTCCCTCTCATTCCAGTGGATTATGGATGCACGATCTCACACAGAACTCAGTAACAATATTTTGCCAGCCAACACAAAGATAATCCTGAAAAGTTACCAATCTTTAAACATCTGCCAACAAGCAGGTTCTACTAACAAACCTCTACCAACAATCTTTAAACATCTATCCTTCTGACTCAACAACATCACTCACACAGGGTTATAGCAGCCTTAGAAGAGTTACTCACTCTGTACACGGACAACTGTCCCATAAGTTTAAAGCATTTAGACAGGAGCATAATTCCCTTTATCTACTACAGTGGATTTTTTTGAGAAAATCAGAATCGCATAATTGATCGTCCTACCGGAAATTAAAACCGGCAAAAGTGTTTCTCTCCCTGGTAACAACATCAAAGGCAGGATATCTTTCTACTTCCTAACCTTTAGGTGCAAGCTAGTAGATGTATAAGAAACTTATAGGTTTTCTGCTTGAGCAGGGGGTTGGACTAGAAGACCTCTGGGACCCCTCCCCACTCTGTTATTCTATTATGGAGAAGCAGTTACAGAGGACTTTTTCATCTTCCCTTCTTAACTTTTGTCTTTGCCAGGCTGCAATTTACTTTCTTGGATCTCATCCAATTTTATACGTAGATCAGGCAAGGAAGTCCACAAATTGATTTACTCACTGCATTATCCTGCAACAAACTGGATCATGGCCCAGATTTTAATGGCCTAACCTGCTTCCCACAGTAAGCTGAGAGTATTCATTGACAGAGCGATAACGGGTAAGTAGATTATGGCATGGGGATTATTTTCTGATTACTGAAAAGCACAAGAAGGGGAATGACAGGTCTGCATAACATCCACTTCAATTACAATGCACAATTGCCAGTGCTCCATAATGGAATAACAGAGTTGGAAGGGACCTTGGAGGTCTTCTAGTCCAACCCCCTGTTCAAGCAGGAAACCCTACACCATTTCAGACAAGTGGCTGTCCAGTTTTTTCTTAAAGACCTCCAGTGTTAGAGCATCCACAACTTCTGAAGGCAAGTTGTTTCACTGGTTAATTGTCCTCCCTGTTAGGAAGTTTCTCAATCATCATCATCATCATCATCATCACTTTCGATAGGAAAGACAAAGAAGTCTGGATAGTGGGTGTGGCAATGCCTGGAGACAGCAGAATAGAAAAGAACTGAAGAAGATCACAAAATGCAAAGACCTACGAATAGAAATAGAACGACCATGGCAAAGGCAAGAGTAGTACCAATACCCTTGGGAGCAGTCCCAAAACAGCTGGAGCACCACTTGAACACTATCAGTGGCATTTGCCATCGGTCAATTGCAGAAGCAGCTTTGCTTGGAACAGCTTCCATCCTGTGGCTGTATCAGTAACACCATCAAACATCCAGATTTGCTTATCCCAGGTTCTTGGGAAGGACTCAATAGGGAGACAAAAATGCCAAACCCCAGTCTGAACATCTGGCTGACTATGTGATGAAGGAGAAGGAGGAGGAGGAGAAGAAGAAGACGAAGAAGAAGAAGAAGAAGAAGAAGAAGAAGAAGAAGAAGAAGAAGAAGAAGAAGAAGAAGAAGAAGAAGAAGAAGAAGAAGAAGAAGAAGAAGAAGAAGAAGAAGAAGAAGAAGAAGAAGAAGAAGAAGAAGAAGAAGGAAATAATTATTGGAATAGAGCTGGAAGGAACCTTGGAGGTCTTCTAGTCCAGCCCCCTTGCTCAAGCATGAGACCCTATACCATTTCAGACAAATGGATGTGCAGTCTCTTCTTAAAAACCTCCAGTGATGGAGCAACTTCTGAAGGTAACCCAGTCCACTAGTTCCTTCTTCTCATCGTTAGGAAATTTCTCCTTAGTTCTAGATTCTTCTCTCTTCAGTTAATTTCAAACCAACTTGTTTCTTGTCTTGCCTTTTGGTGCTTTGGAGAGTAGGTTGACCCCCCTCATCTTTTGTAGGAGCCCCTCAAATATTGCTATCAGGTCTCCCCTAGTCCTTCTTTTCATTAGACTAGACATATCCAATTCCTGCAACCGTTCATCATAGTTTTGGCCTCCAGCCCCATAGTAATTTTTGCTGCTTTTCAGCGGACACACATCATTAAAAGAGAACCAATCAATTAACTTGCTCAAAGAAAATGTCATTGGGGGAAACACAGAGACTACAGAGTTGTGGTGGGGTTAATCACATCATCGAAAACATCCTTTATTTATTATTTATGATGTTAGGTAAGGCATACCTGTATCGTGTTGCAAAAAATATATAATTGTTATGACAGCAAGCGCGAGGGGAATTTAAGAAAAGGCTAACACAGATTTTCCAGCAGATTGTACTTACCGCTTCATCTTTAGGTGATCAGATTTTGTTAAGAGCACTTTTAATGCCATCCTTTATTAATTAACCATCTGTTTGACAACACAAGAAAGCCAGAACAATCCAAGTCAGATCTTCGAATAACCTCCACTGCTTAATATAAAACATTCCGGGTAATTAATTCTTAATGTGGATAGTTATAATACCAGCTTTTATCCATTTTTTTTGCCATGAGTTTTATCTGGTTACTAAGAAGATTTAAGAATTTTGATCTTCCCAGTTATTGTTCCTGTTTTGCCACATTTTTATGGGGTAGGGAACCAACTAAGAAAACCAATGTCAAGCCCCTGGTGGAGACTGACTCTGAGGGAGAGGAGGAACAGCCAACATGGAGTGGAAGTGTGGCTCCGGAGGTTGTGGAGGAGGCTAGGGAAGGGCAGAGGCCAGCTGAGCAGTCAGAGGAAAACCCAAGCCCATCCCCTCTCTATCCTAGAGCATGCAGGGAGGAGAGGATAAGGGAGAGATGTGGTCTACTTGGGAGGAGACGGCCTTGATCCTCTTCATGGGCTGCAGCTGTGACAACTGAATAAGAGTATGGACCTGCATACTGGCGAACGCTGGAAACAAAGCATGTAAATATCTCTAGTTTATAGTTCCTCTCTGAGTTTGGCGTCCTTCCCAGTGTGTGTTAACAATGGACATCCTCCAGCCCTTATCTTGCCTGGTTTGTGTTGCTTTTTCCCTTCTTCTTGTAACTGTTTGTGTGGGAGTTTTTTTGTCTTCCATCAAAGATATTTGGAGCTTGGAAGCAAAGTGAAGGAATAAAAGGGGCTTCACCTGTTTTCTGTGACTGCGTTTGTTTTGTATCCCACCCTGGGTCATCACAACCAACAATCTAGAAGTTGTATATTTCTAACAAGACACATATTTCCTTCCATCGTTTTAATTGTGGGAAAGGTTTAGGATTCGTGGAAAACACTGGTTTAAGAAGATCGCTAAGGATGAAAGATCTTTACAACTGTTTTAATGTTAGCATAAACATGAGGCTACAAGATTTTGATGACAAAAAAATCACCTACCAAGGAAAAGGTAATAACGAAGTACTAGGAATAAAGTGAAGCTCCAAAATCCAAAGAACTGGGAAAATATTGAAATTTTTTTGCTGCATTGGAGGGTATAATTAAAGATTACCCCATATTTATAGCAACAGCAATTATGTCATCTGTTTTAATAGGTAATTTTGATCTGCTTGAGGAAAACACAGCCGAGGGTCACTATTTAAAGCTCCCAGGAACTGTGATAAACACAGTCGTTTTAAGAATTTATGGTCAAACAGATTAATGTGGGGGAACTCCCACACAAAGAATAATTTAAATTCAACAATATACAAATAGCCCTCCATTTCTGACTACAATTGAGCCCAACATTTCTGCTGCTAAGTGAGACATTTATGGCGGTCGTACACTCTCTGAGTCATGAGATTTCCCTTTTGCGAGCTCCTGACCAGCGAAGTTAATGGGGAAACAGATTCACTTAACAACCAGGTGACTAACTTTACGACCAGCAATAGTTTGTTTAACGACTAAGACAGGAAAAGTTGTAAACTGGGGCAAAACTCACTTAAGAAATTTCTCACTTAGCAACGGTAAATTTGGGGCCCAATTGTGGTCGTATGTTGAGGACTACCTATATAGTAATGCATTAATACAAAATATATGTGTCTGTTGTGGCCTGCCAGCGGCCAGTGGAGCCTGGTGGATGACTCGGACAGTGAGGAGGTTGGGAAGGGGCATGGGCCAATCCTGAAGTCTGGGGAAGGCTCTGATGAGGGCTCTGCGTCAGAGGCAGACATGGGGCTAGGGCCATCTGACAGTTATCAGCTGCCTTCGGAGTCGGAGATCAGTGGGGAAGAAGAACAACTGGAGCCTGTTCCCAGCATGGTCATGCACAGAGCTGCCAGAAGAAGGGAACAGCTAAGGAACAAGGGTCAACTCGGGAATAAAGGCACAAGTGGATGGTGAATGGTCCCTCCCATAGGGAATAAAAGAGGAGCGAAAGGGGAGTGAGGCTTGCAGGAGACAATTAGTTCAATTAATTAGGATGAAGATCTGCTCCTGACTTCTTGTCAAGTAATTGCTGCTAAAGCGTGGCATTTGGAAGCTATCAGCCTGGCAACTCTCCAAGCCTGATCAAGATCTGTAGTCATGAGATCTCTTTAAAGACCGTTTGCTGGGACTTTGCTGGAGAGGAATTCCCTTTAACCTAAATAAAAGGGGTTTTATCGGGACGAGGAGTCGGCTTCATGATCTAGGGAAGGTCTAGGTCAGAATAATAATTTAAAAAAAAACTCTTCCTGCTACCTTCCTCTCATTTTCCTGTTGGAGACAGGAAACATCTTATGGGCCATTTTCATCAAACATGTTGGCTTGTAGGTGAGAAAGCTTCTAAGTTAACCCACATCCTTTCCCTTTCTGTTCTGTTTCTTGTCATTGTTCAGTTCCAAAAATGGAAGTCTTCTATTCCAGAAAATCCTCATGGGAACAGTTTGTTTCTTCTTGTGGAGAACAATGATCTATTAGCAATCCAAGAGTTTTGTGACTAGAATCCAGGAATTTTTTTTTCCATTTAAAATAGGCCAAATAATTTCAACGGGCACAGGAAGAGTAGACGTTATCTTGGATGAGCCCCTGAATTGGTTTTCAAAAATTTACCGATATTTATCACACCTTCCCCCAAGGGAAAGGCTAAAAGTGTTAGGCAAAATTGTTTCAACAACCTTCAAAAACCAAACAAAAATTATTCTAAAAGTTCCGGCCATGATGTTATTCTCAATAAACACAGTATCGTTTTGGAAACCAAACAATGAATAAAACCAGAGGAATTAGCTTAGTGCTTCAAAGCACACCAGGACTATAAAACCTGAAAGGCAAACCATTTGTGATGACCCAAATGCACAAAGGCAACACAGTCACATAAGTAAGAAAAGTCCCTTTAATACCTCCAATTTTGCCCCCAATGTCTACTTACCTTCAGCTGGAGAAAAAACTGTGCAGACAAACTCACTGCTCACTGTTAGGAGTTCGAACCTGACCAATTAAGGTTGATTCAGTCTTTGATCCTTCTGAGGTCAGTAAAATGAGGACCCAGACTGTTGGGGGCAAGAGGCTGACTCTCTAAGCCCACTTAGAGAGAGCTGTAAAGCACTGTGAAGTGGTATATAAGTGCTATTGCTATTGGAATATTTTCCTTTCTTCCTTTCTCTCTCTCTCTAGAATTATAGGATAGGATAGGATAGGATAGGATAGGATGGGGAGAAGAAGAGAGGAGAGGAGGAAAAAAGGAGAGGAGAGGAAAAAAGAGGAGAGGAGAGGAAAAAAAGAGGAGAGGAAAGGACAGAAAACAGAACATAACAGAACAGAATGGAATAGAATAGAACACAACAGAATAGCTTTTTTGGCCAAGTGTGATTAGAAACACAAGGAATTTGTGTCTCGTTGAGTGTTGAAGCTTTCAGAAGCTCTCCGTGTACATACAAAGCAACAGAGCAATAATACTCATAAAATGATACCAATAAGAGGAGGTAGTAGAGAAGATAGAGGAGGTAGGATAATAATAACACTACGACCATACAACATGGGTGAATAGACTTAGACATAAGACGCTAGAAAAAGTACAGTGGTTCTTTTCGTACGCTTCAGCTCGGCGTCCAGTACCATCATGCCAGCCTGCTCTCCTCTGACAATAATGGAAAGGAAGAATTTGTGTTTTTCTGGAGCTTTTAATATGCCTTTCTTTCCATGGGGGCAAAGTGGACCTCTTTAGGGTGTTTATTTTCCACTGCCTGGAAGTCCCACAGCGGAAGAACATTTCCTATGGACCAGAGAATCAAACATCTGACCTAAACTTCAGAAGGACTTCTGATTATTTGGGTTTACTCTTCAAAGGAAGACTGGCAGACACATCTGTACCAAACCTATAAATGCTTTTGGTTGTAAGGCAGCTTCCCCTCACCCCGTTCACTGATAAATATCCCTACCATAACAACTGTGCAACACAACCTTTTATATATCTACTCAGACGTGAGACCTGCTGAACTCTTTGAGAATTAACGTCTGGTAAATATTTCCAGTCAAACTTAAAAGCAATTCAACCAATGAGAAAGTAAATTCTTCTGATCCGCTTCAGAAAAATACTCCATAATCTCGAGCACTAAAAAGTTAAGTAGGTAAAAGTAAATTGTGATTTGAAGTATAAAGAGCAACACAGTTTTGTAGCTTTTCTACCTCCTGCCTCCAAATTCCTTCTAGTTGTACGTGAATTTTTTCAGAAACCAAGCTTTCAAAAACCGTAAATTCCTCTTTCTTCCCCCTTTCCCCCCTTTGCTGGTAAATTAATATCTGAAATGCATTAAAGGAAAGCCTGAATATTCTTAACCTGGTGAAAACATGTGACAAAAAAGCACCAGCTTTTATCGAGCGGCTGCATCTGAACAAAACAACACTTTTTTTGCATGTGTAATCCCTGCATATACTGCCAAACAATGGCTAATACTATAATCCTTTCTATCAGGAGGTGAGCAGCCTTTCCGTAGCTGTGTTGTTGGCTGTAGTATTGTGGGCCAAGTTTTGCACTGGATGACATTCAAGAGGGTTGGTCAGCAAGCAAATAAACAAAGCCATCCCTGTGCATCCGTAGACCTCCATCCAAAGGCACTAAACACTGCAAAAAAAATTGATTTTTGAAAAATAATAGAATGGCCACTTGTAACTAATTGCAATGGTCAATGTTGAACACAGGTAGTCCTCAATGTATCATCCTCATCCTCATTTAACGACCCCATAATCTTTTGCATGGTGGAGCCTGGGCAACTGAATGGAGCTGAGTGTTTTACTGGCTGGATGCCCTTCCTATCCCCAGAGCGGAGTTTTGTTCAGCAGATATATTCTCATCGTGTCCAGAGAGAGAGAAATATCTCCCTCTATCTGGGATTCACAGCCTCCTGATTGTGAGGCGAGAGCTCCACCTCTAGGCCACTGCACCACTCTTAGGTAGTCCTCAACGTATGACAATTGCTAAATAAGACAGTTGTTAAGTGAGTTTTGCTCCATTTTATGACCTTTCTTGCCATTCTTATTAAGGGAATTGTGGCAGGTGTGAAGTTAGTCACCTGGAAAAATCTTGTCAAGCTAAAGCAACTATGGGGGTACCTTGCTACTCGACTGCTTTGAATCTCATCAAATTTGGTACTCAACATATTTTGATATGCAAATTGTGTCCTGATACTCATTGTTTGTTTAGTACTCAATGTACAAAAGCTAGAACTTGTGCATTGGCTGCATTGTGATTCACTATATTATTCCTTATGGGAAAGTTTTGTTCAGTACTCATCATTTTTGCTACTCATTGTGCCTCTTGGAACCAATTAAGAACAAGTACCAAAATACCACTATACTTGCATCGTTAAAGAGATATACTCCGAGAAGGTCCAGGCTCGTCTTCACTCTCTTCCTCCCAACCCATCTAAACTTCTTGGTATCTTGGCTCCCTTCCTTGGAATCCAGGCCACATTCCACCACAGTGCATCGGATTGGAGGTGGAGCAGAGGCTTCATAAAACATGTCACTGAGAACATCTAGGGAGGGCCCATCTTCACTCTTTTCTTCCCAACTCATCTATCTAAACATCCCTGTCTCTTGCCCCTCCTTCCTTGGAATCCAGGCCACATTCCCCTGCAGTGCACTGGTTTGGAGGTGGAGTAGAGGCTTCAAAAAACATGGGAGCGCATTTGCCATGGCTTCCCACAGCTTGTTAAAGCAGCTGTCTCTTTCAGCAGGGGCACGCAGGTGTTGTGGAATTGCACAACAAAATTGCTCATGCTTTAAGCCAGAAACAACACTGTGAGTTGTTCCAAGTTACTTTATTATTGCTGTGTGCCTAATTTACAAGAATCTTGCCAGGCTGACTGCATTTCTCTCGGGAACAGCCAGATAAGGCTCAGGAGTTCTTGGTGAGGTTAGATCTGAGCCATTTTCTGCATGAAAGTGAAGAGAACAATCTCCCTGTGCGGAATAAAACTAAACACAAGGTAGGAAATACTGCTTTTCTTTAAACACCTTTGCCAAAACAAGCAAGGGTCCTCTTTTTTTTCCTTAACCTTATTCCTTAATTCCATATAATTAATTGTAGAGGTGGTTTGCATTGAAATCAAGTCGCTTTATGGAACATAATCTGTTTTCCGTATGCAGAACTGGAGTGAGTTTCAAAAGAGGGAAACCTCCGAATGAAATTTCTACTCTATTAAATATTCATAGCGTGGGCACTAAAAATAAAAAGCCAGCCTTCCTTGCTCTCCCACATATTCCTGAAGTAAATATTTGATGCCTACATGACAGTTGAAGAGGTCAGAGCTGATTTCTGCCAAAACACGACAGTTTCAGATGGCAGATTGCACTAAGGGGAAAAAAACTGCTGAGATGCAAGTTAATTCTGAAAGATTGTACCTGTCCAAATTGGGGTGTTTTTCACACAGCAAGCCTACTTCAAATTCCCACTTCCTGAAGTGGTTCACTGGCAGCAGGTGTGGACGGCTGAGGTCTCAGAGAGCGAGGACTCAGATGAGGGACCTGCGTGTGATGCAGGGATGGGACCAGGACCATCAGGGAGTGGAGTGCTGCCTTCGGAGATTGTGGAGGCTGGCAGCAGTGATGAAGAGGTCCCCGAGGAGCCTGTGCCCAGCGTCCGTGCACGCAGGGCTGCTCAAAGGAAAGAGCAGCTGCAGCAACACAGGCGACTCGGGAGCAAGGCTGCAAGGTAATGGCCCCTCCCTTAAGAGATAAAAGCCAGCCTGAGAGACCAGGATTATTTGCAGGAAGCAAAGAAGTTCTTGCACTTTAAGCCTTGTGGAAGTTTGGACTATCTTGGTTTGTGTTTGAAGACTTTTTGTTTGGAACATTTCTTGGCAACTTAATCTAGTGTTCTTGGCAGCCTTGCACCACCTTGGCAAGGCTCATTCTTATCAAAGACAATTCATTTTCATAGCCTTTTAACCGTGAGTGAACAGAATTTGGAATTGGCAGAGAAACATTAAAAAAAAAATTAAAAGGTTTTGCTTTTATCTCTGTTTGGAACAAAGTTTGGGTCAGAACACTTCCTGTAAGGTACAGATCTCTGCACACACAATCAGAAAAAAATTGGCTTGCATTTAGGTTCTTGAACTCAGTTCTCATTTCATGCAATGGGGGAGTTCATGGACCGTGCTTAGCAGGGGTGGTTCAGGCGAACCCCATAGCTAATTTTATCGTTTTTAATGGCCGGTTCTTTCAACCAGCAAATCCCACCCCTGGCTGGCCCCACCCACCCTGCCCTTCCCTTCCCAGGTGTCTCCACGTGGCCCATTCTGGATGCCAGAAGTACAGTGCCGACCGGAGCCTCCGGAAGGGCAAAAAATGGGCAGAAGAAACTTCATTAGCATGCGTTGTTAAAGCCACCTTCTGCATTTTGCCATGTACAATCAAGAAGACAAACCAAGCAGAGATTACACAAATATGTCTGATTGTCCCAAGTTTATAAGTCTGTTGTGGACAATAGGAAGATAACTGGAGATGCAGCAACAGAAGATACAATACTCCTATTTATGCATATGTATAAAGATGTATTTCATCTTTGTAGGTTCATTCTTGCTCAACATATTGATATCTACAATGGAATTTGACTAAGGAAGCTTTTTATCATATTATGCAGTCCATCCTCCTTATTGCAAATTTTTTCAAAAATATACATTTTTATACTTAATGTTGCATCTATGTTGTCTAGACATGACACCGAAAAACGGCAGCTAAAAAAAATTTTATACTGCTTTTGAATATGCTTATTCCAAGGAAAATAACACTCTCCTTCCTTCCTAACTTAACTCAAAGTTTCTACCCAATCAGCATAATGCATTTGCAAAACTCTACATGTCCAGGCTGAAAAATCTAAAGATAATAATACACCACGACAAACCAGCTGAATGACAGCTTCCAAAGTAGGCCAGGGGAAACTACGTGAGAAAAAGGTTATTTAAAAGGGGATGCAGAGAACGAAGTGAGAAGATGATGGAGAAAGAGAAAGGATCGAGCTATGGTAAGACAATAAAATCTCCTAGGTTTAGGACAAGGGTCTTCAAACTTGGCAAGTTTAAGACTTGTGGACTTCCAACTCCCAGAATTCCTGAGCTAACATGACTGGAGGAGGAATTCTGGGAGTTTAAGTCCAAAAGTCTTAAAGCTATCAAGTTTTAGTCTGGTCTAGGACAATAATGAAGGATCTAGATACATGTCAATTCTTCTCTTTCTCCACTCACCAATTAGGCTACCAAGATCATATCTCTCTCATTGTCCAATCAGCCTAATCAACCATGGTTTTTTTGGGGGGGGAGTCTGGATGGTCAGCCCCCAAAATGGCTCCCATGGCTGATCGTCATTAGTGTGTGATGACTCCATGGTAGTTTAATTCAGGAGGAGACAACCTTCTCAGATGGGCTGAAGCCTGATTCCTAACAGAATAACAGAGTTGAAAGGGACCTTGAAGGTCTTCTAGTCCAATCTTCTGCTCAGGACTAAAGTTTCGGACAAAAAGTTGTCCAATCTCTTCTTGAGAGCCTCCAATGATAGAGCACCTATAACTTCTGAAGGCAAGTTGTTCCACTAGTTAATTGTTCTCACTGTGAGGAAATTGTCCTTAGTTCTAGATTGGTTCCTTCTTTAAGTAGCTTTCATCCATTGTTTCTTCTGTCTTTGGAGAATAGACTGACCTCTTATTCGCTATGGTAGCCCCTCAAATATTGGAAGACTGCTATCATGTTCCCCTTGGGCCTTCTTTTCATTAAAGTAGACATACCCCAATTCCTGCAACTGTTCCTCATATGTTTTAGTCTCCAGGCCCCTAATCCTCTTCGTTGCTCTTCTCTGCACTCTTTCTAGAGAATTTTTAATATGATGGTACAGAGTTCCAACTGCATGAACACCTGGGAACAGTTGGTGCATGTTTTCATAGCTTATGAAGCTGGTGTCCCTGAAGTTCAGAAGACATTTCCATAGAAACTCTTTTACCTCAGGAGGCAATGTTACAGGCATACAATTCATGGAGTGACCTTCACATATATACAATGGCTAAGACAGAGCTCTCCGTATTTTACACATTGGTTTTGAAATAACAGGGGTGTTCATATTGTTTGCTAGTTATGAGCTGCTGGTTTTTATTAATTAAAAGGGATCATTGGACAAGGGGCAGCACCTAGGTTGACCTTGGTTGGTTCCAGAAATGAAGTAGAAAACAACATGGTTAGCAGTTGGGTGGAAGACAACCTAAGAACTTCTGGGGTAGGTTGACTAACCTGAGCCAAAGAACATTCCAGAAAAAGACATTAGGAAATAAGGTGAGTATATTTGAGCTGATCTAAGTTTGGAAGCAAAGAGAGCTTGCAATGTGAATAAATGAAGGTTGGTCACCCAAAATATGCCTTCTTCTCTTTCCCAGCAGTTACAATTTAACAGAACAACAGAGTTGGAAGGGGTCTTGGAGGTCTTCTAGTCCAACCCCCCACACAAGCAGGAGACCCTACACCAGTGATGGTGAACCTTTTTGTTGTGGTGTTCGGAAAGCATGTTTGTGCGCGATATGCACCCACAATGCAATGCATCCCCCCACGCATGTGCACACAACCCCCCCCCCCCCCCTTTACCTGCACTATGCATGCATGCACCTGCCAGCTGATTTTTGGCCGTTTGAGGCCTTTTTTGCCCTCCCGGAAGCTCAAGGGAAGCCTCTGTAGCCTTGGGAGGTGAAAAATGGGCCTTCCGGAAATACTGGAAGTGCCCATTTTCAGCCTCCGGAGGGCCACTGGAGCCCAGGGGAGGCCTTTTTCGCCCTCCTGGGCTCAAAGGAAGCCCCTGCAGCCTTTGGAGGCTGAAAAATGGGCCCGTTTCGGCACTTCCGGTTTTGGCACTTCTGGTATTTCCGGAAATACCAGAAGTGCCAAAACGGGCCTGTTTTTTTTGACCTCCAAAGGCTGCAGAGGCTTCCCTCGAGCCTCTGGGAGGGCAAAAAAAACCCTCAAATGGTCAAAAATCAGTTGGGAGATGCGCGCATGCACAGCACAGGTTTAGCTGGGGCTCGCGTGCCCGCACAAATGGCTCTGCATGCTACCTGATAGGTTTACCATCACGGCCCTACACCATTCTGGACAAATGCCTATCCATTTTCTTCTTTAAAAAAAAAATAGAGTTTTAAATCAGTTTTCTTTTTCTTGGCTACCTTTGGCAGCTGTCCCTTACCAAAAGAAATATCTAACTGCCGTTTTTTTTTTTTTTTAGCACGCCACAAAACAGTTGGCTACCATCATATATGGCCCAGCTAGCTCGAATTCATTCATTTTTCTTTCTCCAACTTTGTACATTCCAAGCCCGACTTGAATCACAACTCACAACAACTCCCGACCAAATTGTGATGAATGAAGAGTGTTGACCTTTAATAAGTGTACATTCCAACACTGGAAAATATTGCGTTAACTGAAATGCTGTGCCAACCAGCCTTCTGACACAATTACTTTTCACAACATCCAAAACTTGCGTATGACCCCCATGTGTTAAATCTTACACGGCCTTACAAAGGATCTTTAAGCAGACCTACAATTTTGAATGTTCAAAGAACATTTGCAATATGGATCAGAGTGAAATTCAATCAAAAAATAGTGTTATTCCAAGCACGTCTATCTGTGGAACAGTTATGATATTATGTTCAGTCGCATCCCAACGAAGTTCAAGCTTTGTGTGAATGCTTCAGTGTGATTTTCTACAGTGACTTCTATCTCAGTGATGGGATTCAAAAATTTTTTTTACTACCAGTTCTGTGGGCGTGGCTAGGTGGGCGTGGCTAGGTGGGCGTGTGACTGGGTGGGTGTAGCTATATGATGTTTTACTTCCCCTTTCGCAGCATCCCCCCCACGCCCCAATTTTTGCCTACTGGGCCTCAGGGAAGCCTCCTGGTGAGGTAAGTATAACAACAAGGAGGGGGATCAGCTGTGCCGCGCTATTTAGATTAGCCAGTAAGCAAGAAGTCTAATAATTTCCTGCTTTCTAGCTAATCTAAATCGCGTGGCATAGCTGATCATTGGAAATGCCGGTTTGGCTGAACCGGTAGCATTTTTTACTACCAGTTCACCTGAATTGAGCCGAATTGGTAGAATACTACCACTGTTCTAACTTTTTCTAGAATGTTCACTGACTTCTCAATCTAACCTAGTAGTTGCCTACCAGTGGGCGGGGACCACTGGTGGTCCATGAGAAAATGTTGGTGGTCCGCAGAGAAAGGTCACCCCCAAAGCAATTAATCCAGGCTGCGTGGGAACACAAGTCTTGTGTCGCTTGCATTGTGAACAACACGAGGTAGAAAGGACAGAGGGAGGAACTTGCTCCACTTGCCTCACCTGGCCACCGGGCTGCTTCTTTCTGCTTCTTCCTTCTGTTTTTGGCTGCATGCAAGGAAAGCAGCAAAAGTCTTCCTTTCTCTCCCCCAAACTCTGCCAGAAATGAGTTTTTGGAACCGTGCAAGGCCTCCTGCTCCAAGAGGCTGCGCTGGCACGACAAATCTCACAAAGACTCATTTCCGGTGGAGTTTGGGGGAGAGAAAGAAAGACTTCTGCTGCTTCTGCTGCTTTCTTTGCATGAAGCCAAAAGTCTCTCTTCTCTCTCTCCCTCCCCCTGAGAACAGAGCTGGAGACGGTATCCTGCAATCCCAAATAAAAAATAATTGATCGGTAGGAAAACAGGGTGGGGCATTTTCCTGCAGATGTTTTTTGGGGTCTTTGGTCCGCGGGATTTAAAATTATGAGTTTGGTGGTCCCTGAGATCCAAAAGGTTGGCGATCCCTGCTCTAACCGGGATGACCCACAAATGTTCAGTCACTTTTCTATCCAATTACTATTAAGTTGGTTCTGTCTAATTTCTAAGATCAGTAAGCAATTGTATTAACTAATAAACCACATTCATATATAAGGCTGGTCTTTGACATACAATCATTTGCTTAGTGACCTGAAAAAAGTGACTTATGACCATTTTTCACACTTATGACCACTGGTCCCAATTCAGACACTTGGCAACTGACTCATGTTTATGACGGTTGCAGTCTCCCAGGGTCACATGATCCCCTTTTGCAACCTTCTGACAAGCAAAATCAATGGGGAAACCAAATTCACTTAACAACCATTTTATTGACTTAACAACTACAATGACTCACTTAACAACAGAGGCAAGAAAGGTCCTAAATGGGACAAAACTCACTTAACCAACATCTCACTTAGCAACATAAATTTTGAAGAGTTGGTTGTAAGTTTTAGAGTACATAAAAAACATACACAGGCAAAAATGTGAAATATTACATTATATATTGGAATATGAATGGTGTATTAAATATGATTAATGCATATATCCCGTTTTTCCCCCAAGTCCTAGCAAAAGTTGGCACACATTCTTCCAAACATTAAAAAAAAAGATCTTTTTGGCCTAAGATTATAAATCTAAAGACTGAAAAGAAAGCACAGTGTTAAAATCCATTGGCACAGATTCCGTATTTTTTTTAAGGATAACTAAATAAACCTTAAAATATGACGTGCGTGAAAAACTGTCTAGGAGTAACAAAAGGAGACTGTGTTCATGGAAGAGACAGTTTTAATTTTGGACAGTTTTACTCTTAACAAATTCTGCGTCCACCAGCAATTTAAACTGCCAAATGATGAGTGTACAGTACAAAATTTTAAGTACTACCTGTTTCCCTGAACATATGACCTACCCTGAAAGTAAGTCCTAGCTTGATTTTTACATGTGTGCCCAATATAAGCCGTACCCCCAAAATAAGCCCTAATTAAGATCCCATCCACTCCAGAATGGAAGGGTAAAAGCTAGGGTGGGGATTGGGAGGGGGTGGAGCTGCCCTACTGTTTACCTTTGGACAGTTGTAGCCAGGCCTCACACACTCTAACACCTACCTTGCTGGCCCATTTCTTCTGCAGCCGGCAAGGCTGGCAATGTTTTCCTGAAGGCCTCTGACAGTGAAAAGGAGGCCGGGGGCAACGGGCACAAGTAAGGTTAGTTAGTGGTGGACATCCCCTGAAAATAAGACCTGGTGCCTTTTTTGGTGGCAAAAAAATATAAGACAGGGTCTTATTTTGGGGGAAACACAGTATTTAAATATCCATCTTTAGTCAGTGGCAATTGTTGTAGTAACTGGAAGACAAAAAGATAATATAATTTTATAGGATAATAATACGCCAAGTCTTTATTTGACCAAATGCTGAAACTCCTCAGTACAAGTAGTCCTAGACCTAGAGCTATTTGTTTAGTGACCATTTGAAATGACTTTTATGACCATTTTTCACCCTTACGACCTTTACAGCATACTCATGGTCACGTGATCAAAACTCAAATGCTTGGCAACCAACTCATATTTGCGACAGTCGCAGCCTCCCGGGGGGATCACGCGATTCCCTTTTGCGACCTTCTGAGGAGCCAAGTCAATGGGGGAATCCAGATTCACTTAACAACCATGTGATTCACTTAACAACTGCAGTGATTCGCTTAACAACTGGGGAAAGGGCACTTGTAAAACGGGGCAAAATTCGCTTAGCAACTGTCTCGCTTAGCCACAAAAATTTTGGGCTCCATTATAGTCGTAAGTTGAGGATTACCTGTGTAGAATACCTGGGGGGAGGTTTTTTGAAGTTCATTTGATGTCTTCATTGCATGATCTTTGAAGGATTGTGTGCCTTCAATTCCTGGTGACCACGCAGGTTTTCTCTGTGACACTTGTCTGGATTTAGAGTTATAAATGTGAAAAAAGGTCGTAAATCACTTTTTTCAGTGCCGTTGTAACTTCAAACAGTCTGTTGTAGCCCGCCAGTGGCCAGTGGAGCTGGTGGCAGACTCAGATAGTGATGAGGTTGGGGAGGAACATGGCCAGTCCTGGAGTCTGGGGAAGGCTCTGACGAGGCCTCTGTGTTGGAGGCAGAGATGGGGCCAGGGTCGTCCAAGAGACATCAGTTGCCTTTGGAGTCAGAGATCAGTAGGGAAGAAGAATAGCTGGAGCCTGTTCCCAGTGTGCGCATGCACAGAACTGCCAGACAAAGGGAACAGCTGAGGAATAAGGGTCAACTCGGGAGTAAAGGCACAGGTGGATGGTGAATGGCCCTTCCCATAGGGAAGAAAGAGGAGCAAAAGGGGAGACAATTAGTTAATTGTTGGCAGGAGACAATTAGTGTTGGCAGGAGACAATTAGTTAATTTAATTAGTGTGAGAGATCTGTTCTTGATTCCTTGCCAAGTATTGTCTGATACAGAGTGGCATTTGGAAGCTATCCGTCTGGCAGCTCTCCAAGCTTGATTAAGGTCTATAATTGTGGAATCTCTTGAAAGACTGTTGGCCAGGACTTTGCTGGAGAGGAATTCCCTTTAACCTAAATAAAAGGGGTTTTATAGGGATGAGGAGTCGGTTTCGTGCTGTTGGGGAAGCCTAGGTCAGAACACAGTCACTAAATGTAAGACAAGTCAAGGAGTGCCTGTATTCTCCTACTAAGTTGCATTAATAGAGGGATACAATCAAGATCAAGGGAGATACCAATACTATACTATAAAGCCTTAGTAAGACCACACCTAGAGTACTGCGTCCAGTTTTGGTCACCACATTATGAAAAAGATGTTGAGACTCTCAAAAATATACAGAAAAGAGCAACCAGGATGATTAGGGGAGTGGAGACTAAAACATATGAAGAACAGTTGCAGGAACAAGGCATGGCTAGTCTAGTGAAAAGAAGGACCAGGGGAGACAGGATAGCAGCCTTCCAATATTTGAGGGGCTGCCACAGAGAGGAGGAAGGGAAGTCAAGCTATTTTCTAAAGCACCCGAAGGCCAGACAAGGAATAATGGATGGAAACTGAAGAAGGAGATTCAACCTGGAATTAAGGAGAAACTTTCTGACAGTGAGAACAATCAACCCATGGAACAGAAATTGCCTTCAGAAGTTGTGGGAGCTTCATCACTTGAGACTTCCAAGAAGAGACTGGACTGCCCTCTGTCAGAAATGGTATAGGGTCTCCTGCTTGGGCCGGGGGTTGTGCTAGATGACCTACAAGGTCCCTTCCAACTCTGATTATCTGTTATCTGTTTATCAGCTAAGTGGCTTGCATTTCAAGGGAGCAGCAGACAAAAATTATTGGGAATAAGAACAACAGGCAAAAAGAGGACACAGGTACCACACTTTGAAGGCAAAGGTCAATTAAGGCATTCAATGGATCAAATCAACCCTGTTATCTTTGCCACAACCCTAAATGTCCTTTTTCCAGATCCAGCAAACAAGATAACCAATCAGACTGAAAAAGAACTTGCTGACATAAAGGAACAAACTCCAGATTAGTTTGGGATGACGAAGAGATAAGAAATGCTGCAAATTGGCCAAGGGAGTATCTTAAGTTTTTAAAAAAACTTTTAAAAGATGCGATTTTGTGAATCAACAAAAGGGAGGTGAACAAACAGAGATTGTCAGTATATTTTAGGGCTGGCCCCACACATCTGCTTACTTACAAGTAAATCTTTTGGACTTAATTCAAACTTAATATGATTAGAATTATACAACTGGGTCTCTGGGTGTAGATATCAAGGTTTTAAGGGAGTCCCTAATACAAGTCTACAATTATTGTAGCTACCTGTAAAATCCAGTTCTACTCAAAGAAATGTTGACAGCTGGATTTCAATGATGCACATATCCTACAAGTGCAGAGAAGCAGAATCAAGCATAACAACTACTCTCCATCCCTACGAAGCCAGAAAATTTAAGAAAGGGCTGAAAACTAAGTGGGGTTGTTTTTTTAATATAACTGTGCTGCAGGTTTAAAAATTATTTCGGCCTCCAAGGGCCATGAGGCTCACGTCTGATGTTATGGTAACCTTGCCAGAAATTGATTTTAGTTAGGGGATGGCTGGAGGGGTTTAAAGTTTCATAAGAGATGAATTTGGCTGCACACATATCTACTTTGAACCTCCAAAAGGTAAGGGATCACAAAAGAAACCTCCAAAATACTCCCTAATATTGATTCAAAGCGAGAGCTTTTCTGTTGATTTCAACAGTCCAAAGTTCAACGGTTGAGGAGTCCTTGGTGCTCTCTGGGCTTGGTTGTTTTCTTGCAGAGGGTTCATTACCCAACTAACTAACATCATCTATGTTAGAAGAGAGGAGGAGGAGGTAGAGGAGCAGGAGGAGGAGAAGAACTGTGGGGTCCTTGATGCTCTCTGAGCTAGGTGGTTTTCTTGCACACATTTCATGACCCATTTAGGTAACATCATCAGTGCTAGATGGGAATGGTATTTATGGAGTGGAGGAAGAAGAGGAAGAGGTGGTAGTGATGAAGGGGAGGAAGAGGAGGAGGACTGCGGGGGTGTCCTTGGTGCTCTCTGAGTTGGTGGTGTTCGTGCAGACATTTCATGACCGAACTAGGTAACTTAATCAGTGCTATAAGGGGGTAGAGTTTGCAAAGAGGAGGAGGAGGAAGGGGAAGAGGAAGAGGAAAAGGACTGTGGGGCCCTCGGTGCTCTTTGAGCTTGACTGTTTTCTTGCAGACATTTCATGACCCTACTAGGTAACACCATCAGTGCCAAATATCTAGAACGTTGATGATGTTACCTAGTTTGAGTCATGAAATGTCTGCAAGAAAACCACCAAGCTCACAGAGCACCCTCATTTCAACCCTGAGCTACAAATATTCTCTTTTTATCAATTCCAGGATTTTCTGCAAGCTAAATGGCCGTGGCTTAAGCCACAAACAATGGCTACACATGAAAGGGGGCAAACTGACAGAATCCCATTAAACCTGAAAAACTCCTTAAGGTCGAAGAATGGGAGACAGATTGTGCACGATAAGCCCAGCCAAAGCAACTAGAGATAATTAATCAACCAATAGCTTGACAATTTGGAGACAGCATCAAACTGAGAATTGCAGTTATAATCCTCTCCCTCCCACAAAAAAGCTCACTTGACCAACTTCCTCTTCCAAAACTATCCAAACAAGTTTTATTTTGTTTTTTGGAAGCATTTCCAGCGGTTTAAAAGGGGGTAAAATATTCCCCCAAATAGATCCTTCTCCATCTCCATAAACTTTTCAGCCATTTTTTTTATTTTTTAGACCGTTAACATCTCTTGCTTGTTTGCTTTTGGGGCCAAGAGCAATTGAAGAATGTGTCTTCCAAGCAACTCTCGTTTCCTTCATTTACCACCTCTAATCTAATTTGGAAAATAAAAAAAAGTCCACAAGGACATTTAAAGGAGCTTTTTTTAAAAAAAACAAAAAACAAATATCTTTTTCAGGATCCAGCTGCCTACTCAGCATTCCTTGAACGTAACGAAGGCCTGGCAAACAAAAGGTTTGCTGGTTTCTAAGAATAAAATGAATGGATTTACCCATTTTATCATAAATTGTCAGAAGGGCGAACCTCTCTGAGAGCGAAAATTCACTAAAGATGGTCACACTAGTGGAGTCGCCGATTATGGCAGTGTCATTAATCACATGTCACCCAAGATCCAGACTCAACTTTTCCCGGTTCCACGCATGTAAACATCATAACATTTGAGCGAGCCCGCAATGGTTAGGAGACCAATGTCCATGCAGTCCTTGTGGCTCAAGCCCAAAGTCCGTAGCCCAGCGCCAGATGGTTCGTAAAGCAGTCCCCGGTTAGAAACGATGACAGGGAGGTGGTGCACCGAGACAGAAGGGGAAACAGCGGCCCAACAGTGAATATTGGTGATGTGGTCAGGCTGGCCATATTTGGAGACTTTGATGTCCCAGGTCTCCGACATTCGGTAACCAGACACTATGGAGATATCCACAATCCAGAGTCGGTTCATCGCCTCCACAAGTAAATTCGGTTTAATGAATGAAGTGCTGGATGTTATGATGCGCTCAACACTCGGACGGAGGCCTTGCCGTCGCAGGAATTGATCCAGGTGCTGCATGACACGGTTGTGCTGTGCACATCGGGCATCATGCGTCACCTCACAAACTTGAGGGCGTGGTCGATCGTCTCCAGGGCTCGGCAGGCTCCCCTACAAGTCTTGTCGGTGGTCTGGTGATTGGCACCCCGCGCACTCCTTGATCTCGTAGGGAGCACGCTGCCCCTCAATTGGATCCCCCTTAGATATAGGTGGGGGAACACTCAAGATGGGCGTAATAGCCAATCGTGGCTGGCTGTGTCGATCCTGGGGATCCCCAGTTCCCAACCATTGAAGGATGTCAGGAGTGCAGTCTTCCACTCCTCCTGTGCCTCAGCCTTCATTGTTACAGCAGCAGTGTTAACTCTGCACAGCCGGTTCATCCAGCACCGCAGAAGACCGAATGCATCCTGGCGCTGAACAATCTGAAACAGCATAGTGGGATGGGATGCTATCTTCTCCAGTCGCGATGCCTGGAGCAACGGGATAGAAGTAGAAAAACAAGGCACCCCCAGGCCTCCATCTTTGATGTGTGCATGGAAGTAACCCAAAGGGATATCTTTGGGCAATCGCAGCCAGTGCCTCACCGCCGCACAGATCAGACAGTCCAGTTTTCGCAGAGTGTTCCTGTGCACGTGACCCAGTACGAGCTCATGGATGAATTTGGGCACCAAGAATGTTCGTATTAACAGCATCCGCTGTTGCGGCTTTAGCGGCGCCTGCAAGACTCCTGGAGCAGAGAGTCCAATTTGCCGGTGTGCTTGGGGATTACGCGGCCCTTCCAGTTAAACTGAGGGCTGAAATAGCAAACCGAATCCCCTGGCCCAAGAGGGTTGATGCTGCCACCCTCGCACTCGTAGGTGGTTGATAACAGGGCCACACCCTTTCTCTTTCCATCCCTGGTGATGGTGAGGCCCAGGGACTTCTTGGCATTTAACGCCATTCCAGCTTGAGTAACAGCTTCAGACAAAAGATGTAGTTTTTCTTGAAGCCGAGGGGCTTCTTTCATTTCTAGTTCCATTCCGTTGCAGGTAATCCTTGCCTTAAGACCAAAAATTTCCTGTTGCGAAGTGAGACACTTGTTCGGTGAGTTTTGCCTCAGTTTAGACCTTTCTTGGCGCCATTGTTAAGTGAATCCGTGTAGTTGATGAGTTAGTAACCTGGTTGTTAAGTGACTTTGGCTTCCCCCGTTGACTTGGACTGTCAGAAGGTCACAAAAGGGGGTCACATGACCCCAGGAAACTACAACCATCATAAACATGAGTCAAGCTTGCCAAGCGGCTGTATTTTGATCACGTGACAGGGGTCAGCAATCTTAAACACTCAAAGAGCCATTGGAACTCATTTCCCACAGAAAACACCAGGAGCCACAAAACCCACTGTCAGGGCTCTGGTACTTACCCCCATTTAAATCAGTGGTTGCCAACCAATGGGCTAGGGATCACTGGTGGTCCATGAAAAAATTTTGGTAGTCCACACAGAAATGTCCCCCCCCCCAAACAATTAATCCAGGCTGCACGGGAACACAAGGCTGAACCACCCACATGGCCTGTGGGAACACAAGGCTTACGTAGCTTGTATTGTGAACAACATGAGATAGTGAGGGGAGGGGGACAGGACAGAGGGGGGGAACTTGCCCCAATCACCCCACGCACCTGGCCTGGCCACTGGGCTGCTTCTTTCCACTTCTTTCTTCTTCTGCTTTTGGCTGCACGCAAGGAAAGCAGTAAAAGTCTTTCTTTCTCTCCCCCAAACTCTGTCAGAAATTAGTCTTTAGAACCCTGCAAGGCCTCCTACTTTAAGAGGCTGCACTGGCAAAGACTCATTTCTGGTGGAGTTTGGGGGAGAGAAAGAAAAACTTCTGCTGTTTCTGCTGCTTTCCTTGCATAAAGCCAAAAGTCTCTCTCTCTCACCCTGAGAACAGAGCTGGAGACAGAATCCTGCGATCCCAAATAAAGAATGATCGATCGGTAAGAAAACAGGGTGGGTGATTTTCCTGCAGACTTTTTTGGGGATTTTCCCAGGGTCAACGGGATTTAAAATTACGAGTTTGTGGTCCCTGAGGTCCAAAAGTTTGGTGACCCCTGATTTAAATCCTGAGTCTCTATCTGAAATTCCAAAACTTAAAGAAGATTTATTAGAAATAAACATGCCAGCGCTGTCTGGGTGTAGCCGACTCTGAGAAACATCATTCCTGACTATTTCCTGAGCGTCCACAAAACTATGTAGTTGAATTAAACCTTCTGTTTTCTTCTGAAACTTTGTTTTCTTAGATTTACTCTTAGTTGGCCTACCGGGAGTCGAAAAGCTCAATAAATCACATGCTGGCGGGTGTCACACACACACTGGTGGTTGTGATGCGTATTTTGAATGACAGGTAGCTGCAGCATAGGGATGAAAGAGCCACATGTGGCTCCAGAGCCACGGGTGGCCGACTCCTATCCTGGGGAAAGCTGCAATGGTCATAAGTGTGAAAAACTGTCCTAACCCACTTTTTTTCAGTGTTGTAGCAACTTTGAAGTGTCACTCAATGAACCGCTGTAAGAATGAGGACTAGTTGTATTCATGAACCCAATAACAACGTCTGGTTCCTAGGAGATTTTTCGCATCCTATGAACAGACAGGAATGGCCGAAGGCCTCAGCAACGGAGACGGATTAAGTATTGTGGCGCAACTTGTCCACGTTGTTCAGAAATTATACAGGCAACCCTCGACTTACAAACAATTCATTTAGGGAGTGACTTAAATATAGTTTAATTATTTAGGATGGATTTATTTTTTAAAAAACCAACTGATATATGTATTGTTAGAATAAGATAGGACACGAATAGGAATAGAATTCAGAATACAACAGAGAATAGAATAGATTGAGGGAAGGGAAGGGAAGGGAAGGGGAGGGGAAGGGAGACTGGAATAGGATAGGATTGGGTAGGGTAGGATAGGATAGGAATAGGAATAGGAATAGCATAGAATTCTTTATTGGCCAAGTGTGATTGGACACACAAGGAATTTGTCTTTGGTGCATAAGTTCTCAGTGTACATAAAAGAAAAGTCCGAGCTGAAGAAGCTTCTTGGATGAGAAGCGAAACGTCTTCAAAGAAAAACCAGAAAGTCCAGTTGCCTCTTGGGGGGGAGGGGAAGCACCTTTGGGACAAGAGACTAGACAGCCATTGCCTGGAATGGGATAGGGTCTCCTGCTCGAGCAGGGGGTTGGACTAGAAGACCTCCAAGGTCCCTTCCAACTCTTTTTTAAAATAGTTTTTATTCAAGAAAAAAAAAAATTTAAAAAGCGAATCATGTTCTCACATTTTACAGTGTTTTCATAACAGAGTACATCTCTATTAGTGTTAACTGAGATTATTTACTACAAAGATATCTTAAATCTAATTCCTGGTTTCTTACTTATCTATGTTATTAATACGTCGTGATACATTGTTTTCCTATGTTACTACACTACTACATCTATATACATAGCTATACTATACATATATTAATAACTATACATTTATCCTTATTTCTGTTGTTCCATAATATTTCTTTAATCATTTTCACTATACATCTTTATTTCCTTTTCATTTAACCATTTGTACCATGTATTCCACGTTGTAAAAAATTCTCCCTCCCTCCCAACTCTTATTATTCTATGTTCTCAGTTATTTTAAGGAGATTGCAGTTGCAAATGTCTTTACCTTGAGTGCATGCATCTACATGTCAAAAAGCTTTCTCAATGACAGTTTAGAAGATGTCCTATTTTAGGATGGCCAAGCAAAAACATCTAAGATATTTTTAGTTAAGATGGGGAGAAAAATACCCTAATAGAAGGATTGTAGCCTACCCATCTCTATGTAACTACAATTCAATGTTTTTACACGTTTAAGCGTGACCCCTGAAACACCTCCATGGAGTAGCTCTTACAGGAGTTGCAGTATACAATTGAGAGAAATACTTCAAAGAGGTTGAAGATTAATCTACATATATAAAAGTGAAATACCCCTCACGCATCATCACAAACTCTCCAGACCCGTAAAGCCTACAAACTTGAAATTTGGCCAGTATGTTCCACTTGGCTTCTAGGTGCTCACTAAGAAAGGATTTTTCGAAATGGCCATCAGAGCCTTAGTATTTCTTATATTATCATTATTAACACGCTCTGATGCTAAGGATTTCTACTCCCCCTCCCTACCTGAAAAGAAATCTGTTCCAAATGCAAAACACAAGCAGAGGAGAGGAGTTTCAGTTTCAGAGCACCAAGCAGCTTTAGTACAGAACAGTTGAGCTAAGCCACACCCAGGCTCCTTGCTGTCTCCTTCTTGCTCACACAGCAAATACTCTTGCAGTTTCCAAACAGCCCTCCACTCTCTCCCACACTGACAGGATGCTAGCCAGATGAATACCAATGGATGCTGGTAAACAGAGGCAGAATTTTTCTCCCCTTATTTTCCTCTCCAAAAACTAAGTCCGACCACATCGTTTCATAGCGAAGCACGGGTGTTGAGCTAGTAAAATATATTTTTGAAATCTGATGAATATAAGCTCTCGTCCAGAACTCTCTTTTCTTGGGTAAGAAGGAGAGGAAAATCTCTCTGTTTCCATAATCATTCTGAACATAGGCAGTCCTCGTCTTACAACAGTTCATTTAATGACCGTTCAAAGCTACAATGGCACTGAAGAAAGTGACTGATGACCGTTTTTCACACTTACGACCTTTGCAACATCCCCATGGTCACGTGATCAAAATTCAGACACTCGGCAATTGATTCATATTTATGATAGTCGCAGTCATAAAGTCAATGAGGAAGCCAGATTCACTTAACAACCATGTAACTAACTTAACAACTGCAGTGATTCACTTAATGACTACAATAGAATCTAGAATGGAATGGGACAAAGAATAGAATACAATATAGAAAATGTAGAATATAGAATAGAATAGAATATAGAATGTAGAACATAGAATATAGAATAGGACAAAGAATAGAATATAGAATAGAGAATGGAATGGAATAGAACAAAGAATAGAATAGAATAGAATAGAATATGAATATAGAATAGAATAGATAGGAGTGGAATAGAAATAAAAGAGTTGGAAGGGACTTTGGAGATCTTCTAGTCCAGCCCTTTGCCCAGGCAGGAAACCCTACACCGATTCAGACAAATGGTTATCCAACATCTTTTTAACTATGGCAAAAGAAGTCGTAAAATGGGGCAAAGCTCACTTAAGAGCTATCTCGTTTAGCGACATAAATTTGGTGCTCAATTGTGGCCGTTAAGTCGAGGACTACCTGCACCTATAAGAAACCCAGCACCTAAGAACGATGGAGGAACTGGAAACAATTAGCCAGACGAAAAGATTTTTTAGAAGACAAACCTGCAGTTAAAACATTCCCAGGGCTGCCATTATTTTAGAAGATAATTTACAAGGCAGTGGTGGGAAAAAGAAGAAAAGAAGAAAACTACGGGGTCATTAGCTGAATGCACATATAAAAGAGGGCAAGGGAAGTTGTAAAACGGAGCAGCTCTTGAACAAATGTCTTGCTTAATGACAGAAATGTTGGACTCCTTTGTGGTCATAAGCTGAGGACTTATAAACTGTACCGCATTTCAACAATTCATGTGGGGGAGGGAATACTCCAGCCCCAATAAATAAATAAGCCCAATACATAATAAATAAGCCCAATAAATAAATAATTAATAAATAAGCCCAATAAGTAATAAACAAATAAGCCCAATAAGTATTAAATAAATAACCCCAATAAATAATAAATAACCCCAATGTAATAAATCAATAAGCCAAATAAGTAGCGCCCATGTGACGCCTCTCCTGCGCGAGCTGCATTGGCTGCCGGTGGCTTTCCGGGTTCGCTTTAAGGTTCTGGTTCTGACCTTTAGGGCGATCCATGGCATTGGACCAGGTTACCTACAGGACCGCATCCTACCGGTGATCTCCAGCAGGCCAGTGCGTGCACACAGGGAGGGCCTTCTCCGGGTTCCGTCGGCTGCCATGTGTTGCCTGGCGGTCCCGAGGGGTAGGGCCTTCTCTGTGGCGGCCCCTGCCCTCTGGAATACTCTGCCACCGGAACTGCGTACCGGCATGGACCTGAGGTCCTTCAGGCGCGCGCTGAAGACCTGGCTTTTCGAGCAGGCCAGCCTGGGCTGAGAGAGGGTTTTAATTTGTCTCCATTGCTTTTTAGTAATTTTAATTTGGGGGTTTTAAGGGGGTGGGGTGGGCTTTTATATTCGGCCAAATATTCAATTTAATCTTTTTTAACTTTTGTATCATTGTCGGGGTTTTTGGATTGGCTGTACACCGCCCTGAGTCCCTAGGGAGAAGGGCGGTATAAAAATTTTATAAATAAATAAATAAAATAAATAAATAAATAAGTAATAAATCAATAAGCCCAATAAATAATAAATAAATAAGCCTAATATGTAATAAAGCCCAATAAGTAATAAATCAATAAGCCCAATAAAAAATAAATCAATAAGCCCAATAAGTAATATATATAATTAAGCCCAATAAGTAATATATAAATAAGCCCAATAAGTAATAAATAAATAAGCTCAATAAATAATAAATAAGTTCAATAAATAAATAATAAATAAGCCAAGTAAGCAATAAATAAATAAGCCCAATAAATAAATAATAAATAAATAAGCCCAACAATATTCATCTTCAGGCACATTCAAACTCCAGAACTGGAGGATTGTCACAGAGAACAATTGCGAGAAATCTCTTAACCTAATAAAATCTAAGTTCAGATCCCTTTTGCATATTTAAATGGCCACAGAAGCAACCTCAGGAATCAAGCCTTCATCTGCATTGTAAGTCCCATTCAGATGTTAACAGCTGAAAAACTCGATCTGCAATCCTATCCTATCAAGATAAATAAATAAATATACTCATTGATACCTACAAAGCCCTGGAAAATTTAAAATCTCCCCATAACCCCAGGCTATGCATTCTCCCATTGTAATTCTTTTTTGGGGTGGAAATAATTCTCAATTTCAAAAAAAAAAGATACATACATGCAGTGAAGGTGATGGGATCAGATTCAGCAGAGATAAGGGTATTTTTCAATCCCTTCCCCCCAATTGTGTAATTTTTTCACACACACCCCAAAAAAGTCTGTGTCAGCCATTCAAAACATCACAATGAATGGGTTACACAATGTAAAGAAAACAACTAGCCAGTTTGGCTCTTAAGGACTTCTTTTTCAACTTACTTTTTTTCCCCCGCAGCAAAACAAGGACACGAATTTAAGAAAACTATCCCAGGCCATGCAAACTTTTTTTTTTTTTTAATAATCATTTTCCTCTGCAACCAACAAGTAACCTCGCATCACTCCTCCCGAAACAGGGAAAAAAGGGCCTTTGTTTTTCTCCCATCTGCAAAATAAACTTTTATAATCTGAATGATCAAATAACGATTATTATTATTATTTTCCCCTCCTCTTTTTGGAAATCAAGGAGCCACGGTTTTTCTTCTGGCATGTTCAGCCTGCCTTTTCATTTTAACTGGTCCTGATGCCACCTTGGCATTCAAGATTCAGAAACCCCACCCCAGCCCATCCAAAAAAAACCACACCAGGCAAATTTTGCCCAAATATATTTATATATATATAGTCCTGAATGCAATGATTCTCCTTGCTCTTCTTCTCACTGTTAAAAGACAATTTCCCTGCCACCCAGGCGTAATTCTAACAGGGCATTTCCCCAAAACTAACTGGGCCAGATTGCATTTTGATTTATAAACATTCCTCAAACTCACAATTTCTCATCCACCAACAGGCAAGCAGGCAGGCAGTGAGTGCTGCTGGTCACGTCAACCTGAAATCTGACTGGTGTTTTAGGGTATGTGTGTGTGAAATGTGCACCAGAGCAGAGGATTAAAAACACAGAAAACCCACACACAAACTTTGAACTGCAGATCTGTGAGTCAGAGAAAAAAAAATCTCTTTCCCCCTCCCTCCCCTTTGATTAAAAAAAAGAGGAAAAAAATCAGAGCCAGCCTTTATTATCAACAGTGGCCTCCCTGCACCCCCCACCTCCACACACACACATCATATCCTATGCAGGCTTACTCAGAAGTTAAGTTGGGAAACTCAACAGAGTTAGCAGAAAAGTATGCAGAGGGTAGAAGTCCAAAGTTTTTAATTAAATTGGAATGGGGAGAGAAGGAGGGAGGGAAGGTGGGAGTAGAAGGAGAGAGAAAGAGAGAGAGGGAAAGGGGGAGAAGGAGAGGGAGAGACAGAGACAGAGACAGAGGGGGGGGGAGAGAGAAGGAGAGGACAGAAAAGAAGGGAGACAGAGAGAGAAAGAGAGTGGGGGAGGGAGGGAGAAGGAGAGGGAGAGAGAGGGAGGGAGAGGGGGAAGAGTCAGAGAGAGAGGGAGGGAGCGGGAGAAGGAGAGGGAGAGACAGAGGGGGAGAGAGAAAAAGAGACGGAGAGAGAGGGAGAGAGAAGGAGAAGAGACAGAAAAGGGAGACAGAGAGAAAGAGAGAGTGGGGGAGGGAGGGAGAAGGAGAGGGAGAGAGAGGGAGGGAGGGAGAGAGAGAGAGAGACAGAAGGAGAGAGGGGGAGAGAGAGAAAAAGAGGGGAGCGGGTTGATAAACGATCTACTCTGCAGAGGTGAAATTGGGAGCTTTCTAGCTCTTTGGGCCATATCGATATATAAAGGAATGGTATATTTAGGATTGTCCCATTTAGACAATCCTTCTTCAGCCTTTCCAGACAGAAGACACAGAGAGAGAGAGAGAGAGAGAGAGAGAGTCCCACTGAATTTACCTTAAATCGGAATGCAAACCAGAGATTTTTCCTTCCTCTTCCCCTGCTCTCTCCCTCCCTCCCCCCCCCTCTGATGAGAGGAAAAAGGCTGGATGGGCAGAGGTATCCAAAGGGAAAGGGGGAGGAGGGGGAGAGGTTCAGAAGGGGAAGCCGGCAGGAAAGAAGAGGGAGAAGGGATTGGCCAAAGGGAGGAAGGAAGGAAGGAAGGAAGGAAGGAAGGAAGGAAGGAGTGGGTAGTAGGAAGGAGAAAAAGGGAGGAACAGTGGAGGGGAAGGAAAGGAGGGAGGGGGAGGAAGAAGGGCAGGGAAGGAAGGAGTGAGTGAAGAAAAAGAGGAAGGGGGAAGAAGAAAAAGGCAGGGAATGAAGAAGGGAGGGAGAAAGAAAAGAGAAGGGGGGATGGAGGAAAGGAAAGGAAGGAAGAGAGAAGGGGAGGAAAGGGAGGAAAGGAAGGAGGGAGGGGAGGGGAGGGAGGGCGACCTCCGAAGTTTCTCCTTACCGCTTTGCCAGGACAGAACCCGCCGAGCCGAGCGAGGAAGCGGCCCCGCAAGCCGGACACGGCAAGCCGGGCTTCCTCCGCCTCCCCCCCTCCCCCGGCCAGGGCCGGCTCCAGCGCCCCTCTCCCCGGAGAGAGACCCTCGCCCACTGCGAGGAGGAGGCGACCCCCAACTTCCCGGCGAGGCGACGGAGGGGAGCCGGGCTGGCCGGAGCTGCGGCGGCGGCGGCTGGTTGTGCCGAGGGCGGCGGAGTTCGGGGAGGGGAGGCGGGCGGCGACCCTCCGGCCAGCTCCGCCCTCGGCTTCGGCGCCTCCCTAGCCAGCTCGCCCGGAGCTCCAGCCGCGCTCGGGTTGCAGCCGCCCGCCGCCAATGCCAGGCGCGCTCCCGGCTCTACCACGGGGACGCGCCTCGGCTCGCCCCCGCCTCCCCCTATTCTCTTCTCCCCCACGGGGGCTCCGCGGAAAGGGGTTGGGAGGGGATAGGACCCCTTTCCGGCCCTTCGAGCCGCAGCAGGAGCGGAGGGGGATACTACACGCAGGATCTCCTTGGCTAGGAACGTGGGAACCGGTCCCGGTGGAGGAGGAATCACCTTCACACGTTCCAAGCATCCCCGCGCAAGATCTACACGCAAGATCCCCTTCGCTGGGAACGCGGGAATCGGCCGAGGAAATCCTGCAGTCCCGCGCAGGATCCTCTTGGCTGGGAACGCGTGGAAAGGTCCCGGAGGAGGGGGATCTCTCCACCCGTTGCTAGCCAAGATCCTGCATCCACACGCAAGATCCCCTTGGCTGGGTACATGTCAACCAGTCCCGTAGGAGGAGGAAACCAATTTACACGTTCCAAACCGCGGAAATCTTTCAGCCCCGCGCAGGATCCCTTTGGCTGGGAACGCGTGGAAAAGTCCCGGAGGAGAGGGATCTCTTCACACGTTCCCAGACGAGATCTTGCATCTCCGCGCAAGATCTATACGCAAGATCCCCTTGGTTAGGAACGTGTGAACCGGTCCCGGAGGAGGGGGTACCGATTCCTACGTTCCCAGCCGGAGATTTTGCAGCCCCGCGCAAAGTCTACACGCAATATCCCCTAGGAACGGTTTTCCCTCCACCGGGACTGGTTTACACATTCCTAGCCAAGGCGACCTTGCATCCACACGCAAGATCTACACGCAAGATCCCCTTGGCTAGGAACGTGTGAAGCGGTCCCTCTCCGCTCCTGCTGCAGCTTTAAAGGGTGCAGTTTTAAAGCCCCGTCAGACCCGAGTGTTTGTTCCCTGGGATGCGTGTTTTTTTTTTCTTGGCTGGTGGGTGATTCCTATCCTGGCTTTCCTCCAGACCGTCAAGGCGGAGATTTTCTCTTCGTGTCACATTCACACGCGTGCATACATGCGTGCAATCGGTTGTCCCCCGCCTGGGGCAGATAGACGGAGCTTTGGATCGCAGTTCACCTCCAGCCAACTTTCTTGCGTGGCTGGCACTGGATGGTGCAGAATCCGCGCAGGGCTTTGCGGCTGCTTCTTAAACCTAGGCTGACCTTTTGTTTTTCACACGTGTGGGGGGAAAACGCGTGTTTTAGAGTTGCGTGTCACCTTGAGCCAGAAGCTGATGCGCCGGGGTGAAAGCGAAAGTGAAAGTAAGGGAAGTGACGCTGGCTGGGAAACTGGACTCTCTAAATTAAACTGGAAGGGAGGTTCCTTTCCTTTCCCTTCTTCCAAAGAGAGTCTGCTCTTTATTATTGCCCTGCAAACCAGGTAGGTGAAGTCAGTAAAAATGACTTTTGAAAGCATCCTTACTTTTGAAAAAACAAACTTTGTAAAACTGCTCAAGTTTAGCATCTTGAATAAATTGGTGGGTTATTATTTCCCCACCTCCCCAACCTGGATGACTTTAAGATATGTGATTTTTGTCCTGTGTGAGGAATTCTGGGCGTTGCAGTCCATTCGTCTTACAGGTTGAGAAATGCTGGTTTAAACCATCTCATCTTCACCTGATATAAACTACCTGAGAAAGATAGTTTTGCACATGTAGACTAAGATTTGGATCACTGCTTAAACCTAGTTCACCCATGCCTGCAGATACAGATAATCCTAGCCTAACAACAGTTCATTTAATGACCAGTCAAACTTACAACAGCACTGAATAATGTGACTTATGACCCTTTTTCACATGAACGACCCTGTAATTTATGAATTTTATATGAATGCTAATATGTCTGTCTTATGTCTTAGATAAGGTACTTTGACAATATATGCGTGAATATCAATGAAGGAGAATAATTTGTAGCTCAGGATTGACATGTGAGGTGGTCCTTGGTGCTCTCTGAGCTTGGTGGTTTTCTTGTAGATGTTTCTGGACCCAACTAGGGAACATCATCAGTGCTAGAAGGGAGGAGGAGGAGGAGGAGGAGGAGGAGAAGAAGAAGAAGAAGAAGAAGAAGAAGAAGAAGAAGAAGAAGAAGAAGAAGAAGAAGAGCAGGAGGAAGAACGGACTGGAGGAAGAGGAAGATGATGATGAGGAGGAGGAGGAGGAAGAGGAGGGAAGAGAATATTTGTAGGTCGGGGTTGAATTTCAGATTCCTTGGTGCTCTCTGAGCTTGGTGGTTTTCTGGCAGACGTTTCATTACCTGATTAGATAACATCTTCAGTAGTAGAAGAGAATGGGGTTGGTGGAGAGGAGGGGAAGGAGGAGAGGAAGAGGAAGAAGAGGAGGAGGAGGAGGAGGAGACCGGTTTTGTGGGCATGGCTTGGTAGGTATAGTGTGACTTGGTGGGCATGGCTTTGTGGGCGTGACAAGGAAAGGATATTGCAAAATCCCCATTCCCTCCCCACCCCACTAACCTGCTTTCCAGCTCCGTTCTCCTGTGCAGGGCAACCGAAGGAGACCCAGCCAATCAGCTGGGACTCAATGGAAGGCAGAGAATAGATGGGGTTGGTGGGGCCAGTGGTACTTGCCAGTTCTCTGAACTACTCAACATTTCTGCTACCGGTTCTCCCAAACTGGCTGAATACCACCTCTGATCGAACGCTCTGTTGGGAGATTCTGCTTCTAGTGTAAGTTGTTTCCAACCACAACTACATTGCAGTTGTCATGCAAGAGAGGTCAGCTGCACAACCAACATTCTTCTTAGACGAGGATGGCATTGATAAGCATGACAGCACAGCACAGCATCCAATGTTCAGGAACTTATCTTGAGTCGAAAGCACAGATGCTGCCTGGAAGCATCAGTGGAGATTCGGCCCCCGAGTTGTTGTGTGACAAGATAGCAGCTGAATATATAAGTGTCCAGGATGGAAACCAGAAGCTGTTGAGACCGAACAGGCTTTTTCGGGGATAGTTCCTCCTAAAACCCCTGCGGCTTGACCGAAGGACATCGAACATGTTCAGATGATGTGTGGAGCCAATTCTGCTTTGACTCCTCCTGTAGCATTTAAAAAAAAAGAAAGTTGTGGGCTTCTGCATAGGATAATAAGGTCTTCACTTGAGATTTCAAGAAGAGATCTGTCAGAAATGGTGTAGGGTCTCGTGCTTGGGCAGGGGGTTGGACTAGATGACCTACAAGGTTCCTTCCAACTCTGCTTATTTGTTATCTGCCTGAAATAAACTGTGATGAGCTGGGACAAAGGCGCGAAGGTCACACAGCCAAGTTTAGAGTTCAAACTCCCCTTTAATGCTCCAAATTCTCCCTCCCCAAATGCTCCCATGATCTTGGCAAGTCTCAGAGCAAAGTGAGTGTGCACACACACACAAACAAACACACATGGCAGCCTCTGGCTGCACCTATTCTGACCAAGGCTTCCTGAGACCATAATTAAGCACACGCTTAATTAAAACAAATCTTGTTTTATTTCAACGCTCAATGCTGGGAATTATGTTCATTTCCAGCCTGTAATGAGTCCCAAACAGTCCCTCAAGATAAGCATCCACCTTTCTCTCTTTTGAATTGCTGCCAACAACTAAAGTGCAAATGATTATAAAAAAACAACCAAAGTACAAAGTCCACACATACTTTGAAGGTTTAATCCGAACAGAGCAAACAATGTTGCTTCCTGCAAAGGCTCCTATCCCTTTGCTCCTCCTTTATGTCTTATGGGAGGGGCCAAACACCTCCAAGCCTTACTCTTCAGTCACCCCTTTTGTCTTAACTTATATTTGTCTTAACTGCCTTCTGACAGCTCTGTGCATGCGCGCACTGGGAACAGGCTCCCTTTGTTCCTCTGCCTCACTGTTGCCAGACTCTGGAGGCTCTGGAGTCAGCACCCCACTCCCAGATGGTCCTGGCTCTATCTCTGTATTGGATGCAGGACCCTCATCCGAATCCTCCCCAGATTCCCGGACTGGTCCCTGTTCTTCCCCACTGTCTGACTCTGCTGCCGTCTGCAAAGGCTGCCGGTGAACCACAACAGCACCCAGTCCAGCAAAGCCAGGTAGAAGCAAGCAACCCTGCAAACTCCAAAGGTCTGCACCGACACACCAAATTTCCACAAATTCAGCCTTTGTTCCCGACAAATGTCCCTCCCCCACAGCGTCTCCTTAGTCCCCAGATGTGCCTTGTGAAGAGGGACAAGGCATTCTCCTGAGTTGTTGGGATCAGGAGAGATGGGTCCTTGATCCTCACTTGAGTTCCGTTGCTCCTCGTTTCCACTCCTTTGTCATCCTGCTCCATCCACCCACCCTGTTCTTCCCTGCTAGCAGGCCCTCCCAATCCTGAGGCTCCACTTTGGGTGAGTGGAGGGACATTGCACTCATGCGAGTGCAGCTTCACATGTGAGCGCAAGCGCCTGCCACCCACCCAAGTGGAGCTTTGAGTGTGAGAGCAAGGACTCTCTGGACACACATGGAATTCCATTTGTGTGAGTGGAGGGTGTGCTCAGACAATTGATGTGCGTATGCGCCGGCCACTCAGGTCCCCCCATGCCATGCCGAGCCACCAAACTGGAAAGATTGGGGACCTCTGGTTTAACAGGGTTCATTTCCCATTCAGAATAACAGACTTGGAAGGGACACTGGAGGTCTTCCAGTCCAGTGGTGGCCAGCTGGTGAGCCAGGGACCACTGGTGGTCCGTGAGAAAAATTTGGTGGTCTGTAAGAAATGTCATCCCCAAAGCAATTAATCCAGGCTGAGTGGGAATACAAGATTGTGCTGCCCACATGGCCCGCGAGAACACAAGGCTTGCGTCACTTGCATTGCGAACAACACGTGGTAGTGAGGGGAGGGGGTAAAGGGCAGAGGGAGGAACTTGCCCCACATGCCCCACGCCCCTGACCTGGCCACAGGGCTGCTTCTAACCGCTTCTTTCTTCTTCTGCTTTTGGCTGCACGCAAAGAAAGCAGTAAAAGTCTTTCTTTCTTTGCCCCAAACTCCGCCAGAAATGAGTCTTTGGGACCCTGCAAGGCCTCCTGCTCCAAGGGGCTGTGCGGGTGTGACAAGTCTCATAAACACTCATTTCTGGCAGAGTTTGGGGGAGAGAAAGAAAAACTTCTGCTGCTTCTGCTGCTTTCCTTGCATGAAACCAAAAGTCTCTCTCCCTGTCCCTGAGAAGAGAGCTGGAGACGGTATCTTACAATCCCAAATAAAAAACGATTGATCGGTAGGAAAATGGGGTGCGGGATTTTCCTGCAGGCTTTTTTGGTGGATTTTCCCAGGGTCTCTGCTGCTTCTGCTTTTTCTGCAGAGCTCCAGGATGACCAAAGGGCCAATTTTGTGACTCTTGGCAGCTCTGGAATATGGGACCAACTTTCCCACCAACATCAGCAAGCCACCATCAGTCAAAATTCATATTAGTGGTCTGCGGAATTTAAAATTATGAGTTTGGTGGTCCCTGAAGTCCAAAAGTTTGGCGACCCCTGCCTTACACCATCTGAGTCAAATGCCTGTCCAGTCCTTTCCTAAAAACCTCCAGTGATGGAGCACTTACAACTTCTGGAGGCAAGTTTGTTCCACTGATTAATTGTTCTCACTGTTAGGAAGTTTCTCCTTAGTTGCTTCTCTCTTGATTAGTTTCCACCCCTTGCTTATTGTTTTTCCTTCAGGTGCTTTGGAGAAGAAGTTGACTCCCTTTTCTTTGGGGTAGCCCCTCAAATATTAGAAGACGGCTATCGTGTCACTCCTAGTCTTTTTTTTTTTCCACTCAACTTCTCATTAGTCCAAGTTTTATTCTCTTTCTGCTGAAAGTTTTCCAAAAAGTTTTCTTTTCCCTCCATTTAGATTGGAACTCCCTGGCTTGATTGACGGAACATGTGAAGCTATGATGGGCTTTCAGCTTGTTTGCCAGATATGTTGTGATTTATTCAGGAAACCATGGCTTACAAACATGGCATTTGCACGCAAAAAAAGTGGGGGACGATTTCTTTGAAATGACCAATGTGTGTTTATGCTTCATTTCAGGTATAAACAGCCAATTCTCTTTTATTCAGTCATGGGAATCCAGTAGTTTTTGAGGGACATTAAGTTGATGGGTTTGCATGGATGAGTCAGTTCAAAATAATCCCCAGATTGTGGCTTGGTGCAAATACTAGCTTGTAATATGGTTTCTTTGCTTTGGGCTAATCATGGGGCCTTTAAATGATGATTGAGGGCTGATGTGTGTGTGAACCCAGCCCAGTAGCTTAAACACCAAGCCATGGTTGTACAAACCACAGGTTGGGATAATATGTGTACATCCACAGAATTGTCTTTCCGAGACATTAGCACGTTCGGCTATAAATAAGAGAGATAAGTGCCAGCACAAACTATATCATGAATCTGCTCCAAGGTATATATATCAAGAGTGTTAAATCTGATTATAGAGAACATGTTTCTGCAATGATTTATTAACCATCGGCTACTGATGAAAAGTTTTCTATTTTATTTCTGTTCCTTTGGAGACTCCAGGTACCGATTGTACAGAGGCAAAAATGAAATAATAAGTTTCATGGAAAAATAATGCAATACTCCAGCCTATACAGGTAAGCCTTAATTTAGCAACTGTTCAAAGTTGCAACCTATTTGAAGAGGGTGGGATTATGATCTGGATCCAAATTCCCAATGATCAGTCCCTGCTTCCTGTGGTCATGTGTTTATATTTTGGGCACTTAGCAACATGACTGCCATTATGGTTGTTTGAACTCATGTTTTATGATTCCTCCCCCCCTGAAAACTAGCAATTCCAGTTTTCGACAAAACCATATTATAGCAAATGATGACTTCAGTTAATGTCAGGTAAAGGTAAAGTTTCCCCTCGCACTTACATGCTAGTCATTTCTGGCTTTAGGGGGCGCTGCTCACCTCTGTTACAAAGCCAAAGAGCCAGTGCTGTCCGAAGACGTCTCCGTAGTCATGTGGCCGGCATGACTAAACGCTGAAGGCGCATAGAATGCCTGTTACCGTCCCTATTTTGCTACTCACATTTTTTTAACATGCTTTCGAACTGCTAGGTTGGCAGAAGCTGGGACAAGTAACAGGAGCTGATTCCACTAGGGATTTGAACCGCCGAACTGCCGACCTTTCTGATTGACAACTCAGCGTCTTAGCCACTGAGCCACCATGTCACTATATATTCAGTTAATGTCAAGCACTGGGGAAATCAGGAGATTCAAAAAATTCCAATGAGCGTAAAGATGTTATTGCCTGCTTAAGCTTTCTACAAGAATCTGAACTACTAACAGTCAAGGGAAATTAGCGGGAGATAAGGAATTCATGGTGGGCTGGATTTAGATCTCTTATGGACGCAAATGGACTGAAGGCTAATGATACTATTGACCCCTCCTTCAGGTTAGCCTGGTCATCTCCTATATCATTTGTTCAATGACCACTGCAAAGAAAGCTCATAAAATCTGCTCATTTCTGTGACCAATCCATTTTATAACAGTTATGACTGAACAGACTAATGGGCACGGCTCTATTACAGTCGTAATTTGAGGACCAGCTAATGCATTTGCTGGGAAATTTAGATCCAACTGCCTGAATAAACATGATAAATTCAAAAGTCACTCTTCATTAGTATCCTCATAATTTTCATCTCAGCGAAAAACGATCACAGCTTCTGTTATCAATTTAAACTGAAATGGTGGTCTGTTGTGTTCTGTGTGAACCACACACAGCCTTCTCATGTGAGTCAACCCCCATTCCCCAAAGAACACAATGAGTTGCTTTTCTACGGCTTGCTCTTAAATCCAGAACAATTGGGGTTCAATGTAGTTGCTGTATCCTAAGTTGTTTTTAAAGGAATTTTTTCCACCCTGATATTTACAGCTTGCTAGTCCAGAAATACAAGCCAGCAAGATTTGCATATCCGACAATAAACCAACAATAAACCCATCCTTGGATCTGTTCACTCACCATGCTTTCCTGCAGTGGAACTAACCGGATAACTCTTTCAGGATATAATTGGGCTGTTTGACGGCTAGAAAAATGAGAACGCTTCAAAAACAAAAAAAAAATCCACTACTGTGCAAATGCACTTTCCAGTCTAATCTGCACTGCGTGCCCAATTGACCTTCTGTGTTTAATTCAAGAGGCAATTTCTCATGGCGTGGCGTAGCATTTGTGTCCTAAGAACGGAAAGCATGTGAGCAGACAATTAGAAACACATATTGGGAAAGCAAAAATCTAATAACCTCCGTGGTTTTTTTCTTCAGCGTAATTCGTGGGACTCTGCCCTGCTCAATTCATTTTTTTTAATATATAAAAAATCTGCTTTTACTTGCCGCTGGAATCAATGAGATGGTTCTCTTTAAAAGTGCAGTGTCTTATTTGAAGAATTTCCCAGCCTGCTGGTTATTTTCATGTTTGTGTAATTTTTTTTAATTATAATGATTATTTAAGATTTAATCTTCAACTCCATTGGTAGCAACTTATCCTAACAAATCCTAACCAAGGACCTAAGAGTTGTTAAGGTAACATCTCAGTACATAAGAAGTTCTGAGTAAGGTGCTTTTTTGCAAAGTCAGAATATTCAGGTCTGATAAGTTCAACATTTCCATGTATCCAGACAATAACTTTAGATATTGCTCCAAGGCAGTGGTGGGATTAATTTTTTTTTACTGCCGGTTCTGAGGGCGTGGCTTGGTGGGCATGGTGTGGCTTGGTAGCTGTGGCTTGGTGGTAGTGGCAGGGGAAGGATACTGCAAAATCCCCATTCCCTCCCTACCCCACTAACCTGCTTTCCAGCTCCGTTCTCCTGTGCAGGACAACCAAAGAAGACCCAGCCAATCAGCTGAGATTCGGGAGGCAGAGAAGAGATGGGATTGACAGGGCCAGTCAGAGGTTATATTCCAAACTACTCAAAATTCCCGCTACCGGTTCTCCAGAATACCACTACTGGTCCAAGAGCTCCTATCACTATTCGTATGACCATTGCTTTCTTCCTCCACAATTGTGCAACTTCAATTTGCAAATCACGATATTTTGTTATTTTTTTCCAGTTGTTTTTCTAGAGTTTTAATAATTGTGTTTATTCAGCAAAAGAAAAAAGGAAGGAAAAAGGAAGAGAAATCCAAATAGAGGAGGAGGAGGAGAATCAGAAGGAGAAGGAGGAGGAGAAAGAGAAGAAGGAGAGGAGGAGGAGAAAGAGTAAGGAAGAGGCAAGAAGGAAGGAAAGAAGGAAGGAAGGAAGGAAGGAAGGAAGGAAAGAAAGAAAGAAAGAAAGAAAGAAAGAAAGAAAGAAAGAAAGAAAGAAAGAAAGAAAGAAAGAAAGAAAGAAAGAATTTCGATGTCTTGCAAGATTGAATTAGAAATACCACCTGGGACAGAGGGGGAGGAGGTGGCGAGTTGGAGGTTATATCTTCCTTTGAGGCCTAGTTGGATCATGGTGGGAGTTGCATCCAGCTCATCTGGAGAGAATTAAGTGAGAGGAAAGCTGCTCTCCATCAATATTGAAATGAGGACGGTTCATTTTCCCTGGCTCTTTGGCCGCAATATGCAACTTGGGTAAGTGAGAGAAAGAAAGAAAGAAAGAAAGAAAAAGAAAGAAAGAAAGAAAGAAAGAAAGAAAGAAAGAAAGAAAGAAAGAAAGAAAGAAAGAAAGAAAGAAAGAAAGAAAGAAATCACAATAACCATTCCTGCAAAACGGCAACATATAGCTGCGCCCTGTGTAACTTCTCCTCTCCTGCGAGTAACGTCATCTTTGGAAAGGCTTTCGACAGGAAACGAAGGCAAGACCAACCCCTCCTCTTGGATTCTGCTCCCCAAACCACATTTGGAGCACATCTGCAAACGATTTAAAACTGCAGCCTCATATCTACTCCTCCCTGCGGTCCTTTTTCAAGTCGGGGGTATGAAAAATTAATCTCAAAGCAGACGCACGCAAAATGCAATAATTCTCCTAAGAAATGTGTTATTCCCCACTCCACCCCCTTCTACCAAGCTTTAACTACAGATGTCATAATCTATTAATTTATATATATAAAAGCGAAATACCATTCTTGCATCATCACAAAATCTCCAGAACTGTAAAGCTTACTAGCTTGAACTTTGGCACATAGGTTCTTCTTGGTGCTCACTAAGAAAGGATGTTTTTAATTGTTTTTTTATTTTTCTTTCTACTTTTCTTTCTTTGTTTCCTTTTCCTTTCTCACATTTATGTATGTGTTGTTTGTCTATTTTAATAGTAACATTAATAAAGTTTTTTTTTTTAAAAAAGAAAGGATGTTTCAAAATGATCATCAGAGCATTAGCACTTCGTATATTATTATTATTAACACACTCTGATGCTCAGGAGTTCTACTTCCCCTCCCCACCTGAAAAAGAAATATCTTCCAAGTGCAAAACACAAGCAGAGGAGTTTCAGTTTCACAGCAGCAACCAGCTTTAGTACAGAACAGTTCAGCTAAGCCACGCCCAGGCTCTTTGCTATCTCCTTCTTGCTCACACAGCAAATACTCTTGCAGTTTCCAAACAGCCCTCCACTCTCTCCCACACTGACAGGATGCTAGCCAGATGAATACCAATAGATGCTGGTAAACAGAGGCAGAATTTTTCTCCCCTTATTTTCCTCTCCAAAAATTAAGTCCGACCACATCGTTTCATAGCTTCCCACCGCAGGGAGGCGGAGCCACTTAGATGGTTCCGCCCCAGGCGCCTAATGGACCCGGAGCGGTTCCAGAGGGAGCTTGGGCCATTTCCTGAATCTCTGGCTCTCAGCTCGCCTGGAGACCTGGTGGCCACCTGGGATGGGTTGGCCGCCGGGGCTCTAGACCGAGTTGTGCCTCTGCGACCTCTGACCCGGCACAGATCCCATTTGGCTCCGTGGTTTACGGAGGAGCTACGGGAGATGAAGTGCCAGAAAAGACGTCTAGAGGGCATTTGGAGGGCGACTCGTTCTGAATCTGACCGAACACAGGTAAGATCTCATATTAAGACTTACCTTGTGGCGATAGGGGCGGCAAAATCTTCGTATTTCTCCGCCCTTATTGCGTCGGCAGGAAATCGGCCTGCCACCCTGTTTAGAGTGACCCGCTCTCTGCTTGAACCGAGAGCGCGGGATGACCTCTTGCAGGGTAGAGCAGAGGAGTTTTCTCGATTCCTGCATGATAAAATCGCTCAGATTCGGGAGGGTCTTAACTCCAATTGGATGGTCCCGGGGGAGGTGTCCGGGGCAGGTCTTGTGAATGTTATCTGGGGAGAGTTCGATCCTGTGACCGCCGAGGGTGTGGACAGGTTGCTGGGGAGTCTGAATGCCACCACCTGTTTATTGGACCCGTGCCCTTCCTGGCTGGTTTCGGCCGCCAGGGAGACGACACGAGGCTGGCTCCAGGGGATTATCAACGCTTCTCTGAGAGAGGGGTCGCTTCCTACCGCCCTGAAGACGGCGGTGGTGCGGCCCCTCCTCAAGAAGCCTTCCCTGGATCCAGCTGTTTTAAATAACTTTCGTCCAGTCTCCAACCTGCCCTTTGTGGCGAAGGTTGTTGAGAGTGTGGTGGCACGTCAGCTTCCTCAGTACCTGGAGGAAACAACTTACCTCGATCCGTTCCAATCGGGCTTCAGGCCTGGGCATAGTACTGAGACGGCATTGGTCGCGTTGGTCGATGATCTCTGGAGGGCTCGTGACAGAGGGTTCTCCTCTGTCCTGGTCCTATTAGATCTCTCGGCGGCTTTCGATACTATCGACCATAGTATCCTATTGCGACGGTTGGAGGGGTTGGGAATTGGGGGAGCCGTCCTTCGATGGTTCTCCTCCTTCCTCTCCGACCGTTCGCAATTGGTGTTGGCGGGAGGGGAGAGGTCCACCTCTAGGCCCCTGGTTTGTGGGGTGCCTCAGGGGTCGGTTCTCTCCCCTCTTTTGTTCAACATCTATATGAAACCGCTGGGCGAGATCATCCGTGGTCTTGGGGTGAAGTGTCATCTCTATGCAGATGACACCCAGTTATACATCTCCACCCCGGACCACCCCAACGATGCTGTGGGGGCTATGTCCAGGTGCCTGGAGGCCGTGCGGGATTGGATGGGCGGGAACAGGCTCCGGCTCAACCCATCCAAGACCGAGTGGCTGTGGTTTCCGGCGTCCCGATATAGCCAGTTGACTCCGTCGCTGGCTATTGGGGGGGAAATTTTGCCCCCCACAGAGAGGGCTCGCAATCTGGGAGTCCTCCTGGATGTGCGGCTGTCGCTTGAACACCATGTCGCGGCCGTCTCCAGGGGGGCATTTCATCAGATCCGTCGGATCTACCGGTTGCGGCCCTTTCTGGATCGGGACGCCTTGCGCACGGTCACTCAGGCCCTGGTCACCTCTCGCCTGGACTATTGTAATGCCCTCTACATGGGGCTCCCTGCGGGGAGCATCCGGAGACTCCAACTGGTGCAGAATGCGGCCGCGCGGGTGATCATGGGGGCGTCACGTAGCGCCCACGTGACGCCTCTCCTGCGCGAGCTGCATTGGCTGCCAGTGGCTTTCCGGGTTCGCTTTAAGGTTCTGGTTCTGACCTTTAGGGCGATCCATGGCATTGGACCAGGTTACCTACAGGACCGCATCCTACCGGTGATCTCCAGCAGACCAGTGCGAGCACACAGGGAAGGCCTTCTCCAGGTTCCGTCGGCTACCATGTGCCGCCTGGCGGTCCCAAGGGGTAGGGCCTTCTCTGTGGCGGCCCCTGCCCTCTGGAATACTCTGCCACCGGAACTGCGTACCGGCATGGACCTGAGGTCCTTCAGGCGCGCGCTGAAGACCTGGCTTTTCGAGCAGGCCGGCCTGGGCTGAGAGAGGGTTTTAATGTGTCTCCATTAATTTTAATTAGGGGGTTTTAAGGGGGTGGGGTGGGCTTTTTATTCGGCCTAATCTAATTTAATCTTTTTCTTAACTTTTGTATTGTTGGGGTTTTAGATTGGCTGTACACCGCCCTGAGTCCCTAGGGAGAAGGGCGGTATAAAAGTTAAATAAATAAATAAAAAAAAATAATAATAGCGAAGCACGGGTGTTGAGCTAGTAAAATATATTTTTGAAATCTGATGAATATAAGCTCTCGTCCAGAACTCTCTTTTCTTGGGTAAGAAGGAGAGGAAAATCTCTCTGTTTCCATAATCATTCTGAACATAGGCAGTCCTCAACTTACAACAGTAAGCCACATAGTGGAGTTTGCAGTTTCCAAACAGTCCTCCACAGTAAGCCACATAGTTTCAAGCTAGTGTGTTACATTGCTGAAAAGAAGAGAGAAGGGGAAAAAAACATCCTTGTTTTCTTACAACGCCAGTTGCTGAGTGAATCGGCCTTCCCTGTTGATTTTTGCCTGTCAGAAGGGTTGCCGAAGGGCCATCGCATGATCCTGGACACTGCAACTGTCATAAATATGAGTCAGTCGCCAAGTGACTGCAACATCCTTTTCATGTTTTCAAGATTGAATACTTTGGATGCAAAAGAGAATTAACACCGATTCCCCTCTTGGGTTTGGTTCAAAGCAATGAACCTAATTCTGGCATCCCTGCTGTTCATAAAACCTCCCCCATATACGTTGTAACTTGGAATGGTCACTAAACCGATGAACAGAGTTGGAGGTTATCCAATCCAACCCCCCTCCAGAACCCAAGCAGGAGACCCCGTGCTGTTTCTGACCAATGGCAGTCCAGTCTCTTCTTGAAAGCCTCCAGGGATGAAGCTCCCACCACTTCTGTTCCATGGGTGGATTGTTCTCACTGTCAGGAAATTTCTCCTTCCCTTCCCTCTGCCTTATAAAATATAGAATAACATAGTTGGAAGAGACCTTGTAAGTCATCTCGTCCAACCCCCTGCCCAAGCAGGAGACCTTCCACCATTTCTGACAGATGGCAGTCCAATCTCTTCTTGAAAGTCTCAAGTGATGGTGCTCTCACAACTTCCAAAAGCAACTTCTGTTCCATCAGTTGATTGTTTTCACTATCAGACAATTTCTCTTTATTTCCAGGTTGAATCTCTCCTTGTTTAGTTTCCATCCACTATTCCTTGTCTGGTCTTTGGGTGCTTTAGAAAATAGCTTGATCCCCTCCTCCTCTCTGTGGCAGCCCCTCAAATATTGGAAGGCTGCTATCCTGTCTGCCCTGGACCTTCTCTTCACTAGACTAGCCAGGTCCAGTTCCTGCAACCGTTCATCGTATGTTTTAGCCTCCAGTCCCCTCATCATCCTGGTTGTTCTTCTCTGCACTCTTTCCAGAGTCCCAATACCTTTTTTAATAGTGTGGCAGAGGTGGTATTCAGCAGGTTTTGACCAGTTCTGGAGAACCGGCAAATCCCACTTCTGACTGGCCCCGTTCCCATCTATTCTCTGCCTCCCATTGAGTCCCAGCTGATTGGCTGGGTCTTCTTGGGTTGCCCTGCACAGGAAAAAGAGCTGGAAAGCAGGTTAGTGGGGTGGGGTGGGAAGGTAGATTTTACAGTATCTTTCCCCTGCCATACCCACCACAGAACTGATAGTAAAAAAAATTCAATCTCATCACTGTAGAATGGTAACCCAAACTGGATGTAATACTCTAGGTGTGGTCTTTTTTATTTATTTATTTTTATTTGCATTTATATGCCGCCCTTCTCCGGAGACTCAGGGTGGCTTACAGTCTAAGGAGCACAATGCTAAGTGCTCGGCAATAGCCTTCATTCCATTGTATATGCCTGCTTATTACTAGGGCTTTTGGCCCCCCCAAGCGGCATTTTTACAAAGTCAGCTTATTGCCCCCAACAATCTTGGGTCCTCAATTTACCTACCCCGAGAAGATGGAAGGCTGAGTCAACCTTGAGCCTGGTGGGATTCGAGCCTGCACTAATTGCAGGCAGCTTGCACTAAGTGCTAGATGATTAACAGCCTGCACCACCAAAGTCTTACTAAGGATTTCTAGAGTGCCCTTAATACTTCCCTTGATCTCAGTTGTATCCCTCTGTTAATGCAACTTAGGATTGCATTAGCTTTTTTGGCTGCTGCTGCACATGGCTGGCTCGTCTTTAATTGGTTGTCCACTATGACTCCAAGATCCCTCTCCCAGTATCTGCTATTGAGCCTGGTTTCACCCAGTCTATATGTGTGTTTTTGGTTTTTCTTGCCTAAATGTAGGACTTGACTTTTCTGTACATGGAATTTCATTTTGTTAGATACGGCCAGTGTTCTAGTCTGTCAAGATCCATCTGGATCTTGAGCCTATCTTCTTGGGTGGTAGCTATTCCTGCCAGCTTAGTATCATCTGCATATTTGGTAAGTTATCTTTCTATTCCATCATCTATGTCGTTAATGAAGATTTTGAAGAGTCTAAGGGCCTAAGAGGGAATCTTGTGGCACCCCACTGCTTACTTCCCTCCGTGTAGACATAGATGCATTAAGGACTACTCGTTGAGTATGGTTTGTCAGCCAATTGCCAATCCATCTGGTGGTGGTAGTATTTCTGCATCCTGATTGACCTGCATATAGACAATATAAGTTACTTTAGAGCACAGAGAAAATTGCAAGTCATCTATTCCTACCTGGGATAAATTTGCTATTTAAGCAACAGGACTTTGCTGTAGGAAGAATCCCATGTCAGAGCGACTCTCCACCAGGCCAACTCTGCTGACTTGTGAAAGTTATCGAATGTTTTATTAATTTTTCATACGTTTTCTTCATGGGATTGGATTTCTGATCAATGCCTGTAATGAGTTTGGAGTTGTTTGGTGCCAACAAAGGTGAATGGTTTATAGGCAATGACAAATTTACAGTCGCTAACACAATAAATATTGCACCGGTAAGGAAAGGGTGGTTCTCTGGGGGAATGCTACTAAATCTTGGTGAAAAACTTTAGGATCTGGGTTTTTTTCTCTCTCTCTCTTTGAGATTTTTGCAGTAGCCTTGTTCTAGATCTGTGTTTTTCAACCTTAGCGAAGCTAAGATGGATGGACTTCAAATCCCAGATTCTATTTCTGCAAAATGGTTGTCCAAACTCTTCTTCAAAACCTCCACTGATGGAGCGTCCACAACTTCTGAAGGCAAGCTGTTCCACTGATTAATTGTCCTCATCATTAGGAAGTTTCTCAATAATAATAATGATAATAATAATGATAATGATAATGATGATGATGATGATGATGATGATGATGATAATAGTACAAAAAAGAAGTAACTGAGAAGCAAATTGAAAATTTGAAAAGAAAGCTACGCATGGCCAATATCTGAAAAGTATTGAAGTCAAAGCTAACCAAAAGTTTACTTTTCAGGAATACTGGATCAGGAATACTGAAAATTCACAAATCAGGAATACTGAAAAAAGAAACTGAAGGCTTTATTTTGGCTGCTCAAAAACAAGCCTTAGCCATAAATTGCATGAAGGCAAAGATTCAACATGTCACCACCAGCAGCAAATGCCGCCTCTGTAATGAGAAAAATGAAACAGTTGACCATTTAATCAGTGGGTGCAGCAAAATTTCACAAACTGGCTACTTAGAATGCTGTAACCGAGTTGCTAAAATCATTCACTGGAAATTATGCCAAAAGTTTGGATTTGAGTATAGTAACAACTACTGGGAACATCAAGTTGAGAAGGTTCTGGAGAATGAAAAAGTCAAGATCTTGTGGGACTTCAGAATTCAGACAGACAGGCACTTGGCCCACAACACATCTGACATAACAATAGTTGAAAAGAAAAAGGGTTGGTTCACTGACATTGCAATATCTGATGATGCATGAATTTAGACACACAGCAAGAAAAAAATCACAAAGGACTTACAAATTGAAGTTGAGCAACTTTGGAAAAAGAAATCATGTGTTATCCCAATTGTAATTGGAGCCCTTGGAACAATACCTAAAGGGCTGCCTCGCTATTTGGAAATTCTGAATTTCTCAGACTTGAATACTCTGATTCTACAAAAAAACCACTCTACATGGAACAGCTTATATCCTCTGATGCTACCTGAACAGTTCCTAGGTCCTTGGTTAGGACTCGAGCTGTTGAACTACCAACCAGCCCCAAAGGCTGTGAATCTCACTAAAGATTAACCAGTAATAATAATAATAACATATTGAGCTGTTGCAAGACAATCGCTCAGACTGACTACAAACAATGTCACAATACAGTCGCTCAGATGGTCCATTGGAACTTGTGTCACAACTACCATCTGCCTGCAGCAAAGAACTGGTGGGAGCATAAGCCTGAAAAAGTGGTCGAAAATGAGCATGCAAAACTATTGTGGGACTTCCGAATACAGACTGACAAAGTTTTGAAATACAACACCCCAGATATCACGATTGTGGAGAAGAAAAAAGTGTGGATCGTCGACATTGCCATACCTGGTGACAGCAGAATCGACGAGAAACAACTTGAAAAAGTCACCAGATATCAGGACTTGAGAATCGAACTGCAGAGACTCTGGCATAAACCAGTGCAGGTGGTTCCAGTGGCACTTGGCACACTGGGTGCTGTGCCTAAAGACCTAGGCAAGCACTTGAAAACAATTGGCGCTGACAAGATCACCATTGGTCAGCTGCAGAAGGCCACTTTACTGGGATCTGCTCGCATAATCCACCGATACATCATGCAGTCCTAAACGCTTGGGAAGGGTTTGACTAGTGATTTGTGATACAAAACCCAGCACAGTTTGCTGTGTATACTGTCATTTTTGTGTATTATAATAATAATAATAATTATAATTGGAGCCCTTGGAGCAATACCTAAAGGTCTGCCTTGCTATTTGGAAATTCTGAATTTCTCAGACTTGAATACTCTGATTCTACAAAAAAACCACTCTACATGGAACAGCTTATATCCTCTGATGCTACCTGAACAGTTCCTAGGTCCTTGGTTAGGACTCAAGCTGTTGAGTTGCCAACCAGCCCCAAAGGTTGTGAATCTCACTAAAGATTAACCAACAACAACAACAACAACAATAATAAGGCTATAGGGGAACTTGGAGGCTTCTAGTCCAACTCCTTGTTAAACAGGAAGCCCTCAAGCCAAATTTTCTTCCACAGAGTTAAGACTTCCTTGTCGGTTATCGTTGTTGGTAGCAAAATAACACAGTTGAAAGGGACCTTGGAAGTCTTCTAATCCAACCCACTGCTCAGGCAGGAAACCCTATGTCATTTCAGACAAATGGTTATCCAGTCTCTATTTAAAAACCTCCAGTGATGGAGCACCCACAACTTCTGAAGGCAAGTTGTTCCACTGATTGATTGTTCTCGCTGTTAGGAAGTTTCTCCTTATTTCTAGGTTGCTTCTCTCCTTGATTAGTTTCCATCCATTGCTCCTTATCTTCATTTGGAGAATTCTGGAAGTTAACCCAAACATCTCATGTGTTGAGGTTGAATGCCATGGGGCTTGTGGCTGATATTGAGAAACAAAGGTCTAGACAACGTTTTGAAGAGAAGGCATCTTTAAAAAAGGACTTTCCTTTATAAAATAGGACATGTATATGTGTGTGTGTGTGTGTGTCACACACACACACACACACACACACACACGTCAAAATGAAAATGGGCAAAGGGATAACTCTTGTACAATTTAAAAATTGCTTGGAAGCATTGCTTGAAGGCAGCCGATCCTCTTTTAAGGATCTTTAGGTTCTCTACAAGAATAATAGAATAACAGAGTTGAAGGGACCTTGGAGGTCTTCTAGTCTAACCCCTGCTCAAGCAGGAGATCCTATACAATTCTGGATAAATGGTTGTCCAGTCTCTTCTTGAAAACCTCCGGTGATGGAGAAGGAAGGAAGGAAGGAAAGAAGGAAGGAAGGAAGGAAGGAAGGAAGGAAGGAAGGAAGGAAGGAAGGAAGGAAGGAAGGAAGGAAGGAAGGAAGGAAGGAAAACAGCATAACAGAATAACCCTTGGAAAGGAACTTGGAGGTCTTCTAGTCCAACCCCTGCTCAAGCAGGAGATCCTATACAATTCTGGATAAATGGTTGTCCAGTCTCCTCTTAAAAGTCTCAAATAATGGAGCCCCCACAACCTCTGGAGGCAAACCGTTCCCCTGATTTATTTTTCTCACTTTCAGGAAATTTCTCTTTATTTCCAGGTTTCTTTTCTCCTTGATTAGTTTCCACCCATTGCTTCTTCTCCTGCCTTCTGGTGCTTTGGAGAAAAGGTTGATTCCCTCTTCTTTGTGCCAAGGGGTCCACCTATTCTCCAAAGCACCAGGAAAAGTTTTCCAATCTTCCATCATTTGTCCAATCATTTTGGTTTCAGTTCAAGGACTGTTTGAAAATAAGGCTGGAAAATCCAGTTTTGGTTCCAGGGAATATGATTTCCCAATTCATGGGCTATATTTGTTTTTTTTTGTTTTTTTGCATGCATGCCTAGGGGCACCCTGCTAAACTTCCTGGGGCTCAGACAAACATTGATTTTTAACTTCATTTAAGCCTAATTAAAAGCCAATGATTACATTCCAGGCATCTATTCAAGAGTTTCCTCCTTCTGTGACAGCAGCTGGTAAGCCTTGTTTGGGCTTGGCATCTAAACAGAATCAGGCCTACTTAACAGATGGGAATGTGAGGCCAGTAGAGAGACCCAAAATAATGGCTAGATTGGAAAAATCAAAACTTATCCTGAAAAAAATCAGATGGTGAATCATTTCCCTACTTTTGTCTATACCCATGATGGTGAACCTATGGCACGCATGTCACAGGTGGCACGCAGAGCCATTTGTGCTGGCACGCAAGTCGCAGGCATACTTACCTCACTGCTCATGCACATACCTCACAGCTGATTTTCGGCGGGTTTGAAGCCCTTTTCAGCCTGCCAAAGGCTTGAGGAAGGCTTCTGCAGACTTTTCAGACCAAAAACTAGCCCCATTTCATCACTTCCTGTTTTTTCAGAAAATACCGGAAGTGATGAAATGGGGCTAGTTTTCAGCCTGCAAAGCCTGCAGAAGCCTTCCTGAATCCTCTGGGAGGCCGATAAAAGCCTCAAACCCACCGAAAATCAGCTGTGCCGTGCAGTGCAGGTAATAGGGTGGCGGAGGGGGGGGGATTGCATGCGCATGCATAGAGGGCATGGAGGTATGTGCATTGCCTTCTGGGTGCTGGCACGTGAGCACGAGCATGCAAGCGCGCACAATTTTTGGCACAGGAGTCCAAAAAGGTTAGCCATCACAGGAGTTAAACCTCCATTGACCAGCATGACTGAAGCAAAAAAATCAGAGTTAATTACAGGTGGGAGACAGTTGGAGGGGTCTATTACGCATGCAAGGGCTAAATTGATTAATGATATATAAGGGCATAGATCTCTGTAATGGTAGCTTAATACTCTGACGATGTCATCATCAGAGCTTAGTAAGTTTAATAAATATAATTTTAGTTCCGGAGATCGGAAGATGCCTGTTTCAATTTTTTTACTACCATCCTGTTGGCATGGCTTGGTGGGTGTGGCTTGGTGGGCATGGTGTGGCATGGCTTCATGGGCAGGGCTTGGTGGGTGTGGCAGGGGAAGGATATACTACACACACACACACACACACACACACACAGGAGATTCAAGGTGTCACAAACCTGACAGATGTCAATCAGGACCTTGCTTATATCTAATGTATCATGGATATTGATATTTCTCCAGGAAAGTCCAGATTGTTTCGTAGTCTTGACTTTTCTGTAAAGGCAGTGTAATCTTTGGAATTTATTTTTCCTTATCCATGAAATTGTTAAATAGGTGGACCCTCCAAAGTTGATGAAATGCTAATTGTTATGGCTTCCCCCATCTTTCCTAAGGATTGCAATATCCACGAGGGAAGCCAACAGTTGGAAAAAAATGACATAGTTGAAGCCCCACCTTCAATTACACATCCACAAAAGGGGGATTCTTTTGTGTTGTTGTCATCTTACCTTTTTTTAACCCCCTCTCCTTCCGTGGGTGCTGTGTTGAAATATAGGCGGCCAAAGAGACTTTTTCCATAAGAGACACAGGGAGCTATCTATCCTGAATTGTTTATCTTACAGCCAAGAGCTCTCGAGCAAAGTATAATTGTAAAGCTTAAGACTTGAAATTGAATATAAAATGCGGGAATAAGGAATCAGGGACACAATCAACGAAGATTTAAACTGCCCTTCTTTGTTGTAGCATCGGTTCAATAAAATATGGCAAACCTATTTTATTGTGGATCCATCAAGGTAAAACAGAAGAAAATACACCTTAGAGACCCATTTTGCATTCCTATGTGCTCTTACCCCAGCTTCAGAATTGCTTTCTCTGAAATCACTTTCCCTGGGCTTAAAGAGCTTTAATTATTGTAGAAAGAAAGAGAGAGAGAAAGAAAGAGAGAGAGAGAGAGAAAGGAAGGAAGGAAGGAAAGAAAAGAAAGAAAGAAAGAAAGAAAGAAAGAAAGAAAGAAAGAAAGAAAGAAAGAAAGAAAGAAAGAAAGAAAGAAAGGAAGGAAGGAAGGAAGGAAGGAAGGAAGAAAGAAAGAAAGGAAGGAAGGAAGGAAGGAAGGAAGGAAGGAAGGAAGGAAGGAAGGAAGGAAGGAAGGAAGAAAGAAAGAAAGAAAGAAAGAAAGAAAGAAAGAAAGAAAGAAAGAAAGAAAGAAGAGAAATACAAAGAAGGAGGAGGAAGCAGAGGAAGGGAAGGAGGACGAGAAGGGAGAAGAAGGAGGAGGGAAGGAGGAGGAGAAGGAGAGGGAAGAAGGAAAGAAAGAAGGGAGTAGGAAGGAGAAGGAGAGGGAAAGAGGAGGAGGGGAGGGGGAGGGGAGAAGGAGGAGGAGAACTCTTACATACTAAAGAACAGGACACTTGCTTATCTATTCATGTCATATTATCCCAGTCAATTATTTAATATTTAAGTCAATAGCAAGAATAAAGCACTGGGAAATAAAATATATGCCGATCAAATAGTCTTCCAAATAAGACTTTTCCTACCAGTAAAATATTTGTTTGTGGTTATCTTTCCCATCAATGAAAGTCTCCAAATATCACCCTAATATCATGGGAAAAGGTCAGAATAACAGAATTACTGAATTGGAAGGGACTTTGGAGGTCTTCTAGTCCATCCCTCTCCCATTTCAGACAAATGGTTGTCCAATCTCTTCTTAAAAGCCTCCAATGTTGGAGCCCCCACAACTTCTAGAGAAAACTTTCTCTCTGTGTTGGTTATATACCGCTAACTCAGATTTCAGAAGAACTCAGCCGTCCTCCAGACCATCCTCCAATTATTAAACTCATAGCATTATTTAAATTATTTGCCAGGGAGGAATGAGGGATTGATGGGGGAAACTGTTCAGTCCAGAAAACAAAACCTTGGTCTGTAGTGTGAAAAGTTGTACATTTATTGGAAAGCAAGTTTTAGACAGAAAGAGTAATAGTCCCCAAAATCACAACTGCAACATGCTCCTATATAATTTGCAAGCCAGAGTCACCCTGAGCCTGAAATTTTTAATGGGCATTTGGGTGGGAAACTGCCTGCGGGCCTTTGACACAAATGCTAACCTTCTGAACTGAAATATTTAGGAAGAAAGATGGTTTTAGAAAAGAACTGTCAAAATGTAGACATTTTTAATGCACTATTCCCTCTTATGGGAAGAAAAATGAACAGGGAGCAATCTGCTAGATGTTTATGGCTATTTCCTTGGTATCCTGTTCATCTTATAATATATTACATTTAATATATATTTCTTAACCTGCTAATCAGCCACCTTATCCAGAAGAGTTCTCTAGAAGCCCAGCCTTTGGGAAAGATGAAAGTTTTAGAAATGGTTCAAATAAATGTTGTGCAGCACAGTCCAGATGTGGGAATGATGTATTGGGCAATAAAGCAACAATGTCAACAAAGATGTTGAACAGGTGTGTTCCAAAGGTGCCTCTTTTTTCAAGAGGCAACTGGATTTTCTGGTATCTTTCCTTGAAGACGTTTCACTTCTCATTCAAGAACCTTATTCAGCTCTGACTGGATGGTATTCAGCAGTGGTGGTATTCAAACAATTTTTACTACCTGTTCTGTGGGCATGGCTTGGTGGGTATGGCAGGGGAAGGATCCTGCAAAATTTATATTTCCACCCCATTCCAGAGGAAGGTTACTATAAAATCCCCATTCCCTCCCCATCCCGCTAACCTGCTTTCCAGCTCCATTCTCCTGTGCAGAGCAACAAAAGAAAACCCAGCTGATCAGCTGGGACTTAATGGGAGCCAGAGAATAGATAGGTTGGTGGGGTCAGTCAGAGGTTGTATTGGCCAGTTCTCCAAACTTTTCAAAATTTCCACTACCGGTTCTCCAGAACCTGTCAGAACTGGCTAAATACCACCTCTGTCTTGCAGCATAAATCCTTCCATTTCCCACCATCCAGTCCTTAATGGGGAGAAAAGCAAGGTTTTACACCTGAGCAGGAAAAACCAAATGTACAAGTACAAATTAGGCGAAACCTGGCTCAAAAATAGTAACTCTGAGAGGAATTTTGGATTCCTAGCGGAGGACTGCAGAAAAAACGATTGCTACCAACCTGCCTTCCATCGAGGACCTGTATGCTGCACGAGTCAAAAAGGGGGTTGTGAAAATATCTTACACACCCCTCACATCCTGGACATAAACTGTTTCAAGTCCTTCCCTCAAAATGATGCTATAGAGCACTGCACACCAGAACAATTAATCACAAAGAGAGTTTTTTCCCAAACACCATCACTCCGCTAAACAAATAATTTCCTCAACATTGCCCAGCTATTTACAAAGTCTGCACTATTACTATTAATCCTCCCATCCTTCCTTTCACCTATCTCCTCCCTTGTGACTGTATGACTGTAACTTTGTTGCTTTTATCCTCATGATTTATATTGACTGTTTCCTAGTATGATTTGATTGCTTATTGTACTCTAAGTGTTGCACCTGATGATTCTTGACTCTTGATGAATGTATTTTTTCTTTTATGTGCACTGAGAGCATTTGCACCAAGACAAATTCCTTGTGTGTCCAAACACACCTGGCCAATAAAAGAATTCTATTCTATTCTATTCATAAATGACCAAGGGTGGAAGAGTGAGAGAGGTAAGGGACCAAATGTGTATTGAGCCATTACAGCACATATCTCATATATTGTATATTTGTGCCCAATCACTTTCACCTTTTTCATCAATATGACTAATAGCTGATGTCCCCAGCCAAGAAATCAATATCTCCTCTACCGTAATATAATCAGCAAATTTGTACTGGGAAAATTTATATTGAATTAATACACATACTTAGGACCACGAAATGCACACAAAAGGGTCTTAAAACAATGTGCTAACACGTGTCCTGATCAATTAAGCCTAGATAGAACAATCTCATCCAATTAAAACCTCTTTTAATGACAGAGAAAGAGCATGCGGAATCAAATTATACTAGTTACTTCCTTGGGGAGTAGCAGAAATTACAACCAATTGACTATTTAACCTGGAAAATTAGAAATCCAGTAGAATGTATGAAATTGAAAGTGACATAGATGTTAAGCTGAAGCACCCAATTAGAGTAGCTGCATGCAGAGTACCTGCTGATAAAGAGATTCTTGTAGAATTCAAGTCCTTATGGGCTTGGCTGGTTGGTTTGAACGGTGATTTATGTATCTGCTTGTTGATTCCTTTTCTGGAATGATGAAATGATCCTGAAGAGGATTTGCTTAGGACTTTGCTGGAGGCAAAAGGTATCAAGGGGGAGAGAGAGAGAGAGAAAGACACAGAGAGAGAGACAGAGAGAGAGACACACAGATAGAGAGGGACAGAGAGAGAGACAGAAAGAGAGGGACACAGAGAGAAACAGACAGACAGGTAGAGAGACAGAGAGTAACACAGAGAGATAGGGACACAGAGAGAGACAGAGAGGGGGACACAGAGAGAGACAGAGAAGGGGACTCAGAGAGAGAGCAACAGACACAGACAGAGAGAGGGAGGGAGGGAGGGAGAGAGATAGAGACACAGAAAGGGGGACAGAGGGAGGGACAGACAGAGAGGGGGACACAGAGAAAGAGACAGAGTGGTGAACAGAGAGAGAGACAGGGAGAGAGAGACAGAGAAGAGAGAGACAGAGAGACAGAGAAGAGAGACAGACAGAAAGTGGGGGACAGAGACAGAATTGGGATAAAACAGTTAATGAAGTCTTAAGAGGAAGGTTGGAGAATCTGCAGAGAAAGTCTCCCACTTTAAATTGTCAGAGGAAGAAACAGAGAGAAAGAGAGAAACATGCAAGCAGACCTCTCACTGGATTTAAAGAGGATTAGAGTGAGACACCGAAGGATCTAATTTGTACATAGACATTATCACTGGAGAGCATTGTCTCTTCTGTGATTCCCACAGCAGGAGAGCAAAGACAGCCTTGATCTGGTGCTATAAAAGAACTACAAAGGTCTGAACTTCTGCTGTGGGTTGGGATCTCTCCCTATTGCGTTGTTGACTCTGAGGAACTTCTCCTTGGCTTCCTGCCAATGCTGAAGAGCACAGAGACTTGGTCTTTGGAGCAGAAGACTGTCTAAGCAGAGAGGTTTTCACTAGATTCCAGCTGTCTTGTCTTACTGTCCCTGGACCACCATGGTTTCTTCAAAACAGCCACTTGTAACTTCATGTGTATTTCATTTATTTATTTATTTGATTTGTCCATCAGTTACAAGATAATAGATATAAGTATAAACATGAGTAAGAATACAGAAAATAGGTACAAATAAATGAGAACAATAGCACAGGGCGGTAGGCATGGTTAGGCACTTTTGCACGCCCCTTACAGACCTCTTAGGAATGGGGTGAGGTCAATAGTGGATAGTTTGAGGTTAAAGGAGTGGGGGTTAGAGGATGTAACAACAGAGTCAGGTAGTGCATTCCAGTCATTGACCACTCTGTTGCTGAAGTCGTACTTTCTGCAATCAAGTTTGGAGCAGTTTACATTGAGTTTGCATCTGTTGTGTGCTCTTGTATTGTTGCGGTTGAAGCTGAAGTAGTCATTGACAGGTTGGACATTGTAGCAGATAATTTTGTGTACTACACTTAAGTCCAACCATAGGCGGCGTATTTCAAGGTTGTCCAAGCCCCACATTTCAAACTTGATGATATAGGATATTCTGTTGTGAGCAGAGGAGTGTACTATTCTTCTCATGAAATACTTCTGGACTTGCTCAATTGTATTAATGTCTGATATACAGTGCAGATTCCAGGCAGATGAGCTGTATTCGAGTATTGGTCTGGCAAAAGTTTTGTATGTATACCTTAGTTAGTAGTTCAATATTTCCAGAGGAGAAGCTTCATAAGATTAGATTTACAACTCTTAATGCCTTTTTGGCAATGCTGTTACAGTGAGCTCTGGTGCGTAGGTCATTTGATATGAGTACTCCGAGATGCTTGACAGAGTGAGGATCATCAACAAGGTCATATCCAGTTACCTTGTATTTGAATACTGATTTTTTTTTAACAATGTGTAGGACAGAGCATTTGTTGGTCGAGATTTGGAGTTGCCAATTCTTCTTGGCTATCATTTCTTGGGTTTTGCTGTCGGAGAAAGCAGAAGGTGAACCTGTGAGACATTATACTCTGTTTCCTAGGAAGCTGCTTGAAAATCAGAAACACCCAACAGCCCAGGGAGATGGACCTTCAAGAGACAGCAACCAAGAGACAGTAGCCTGGGTCACGTTTTGATTGGATTTTCATCTAACAAAATCAGAAGACTTCTAGGAAGATCCCTGACCTTCGCTTGATCGAACCATTAATTGAGAAACCCATTCTTGACTAGCGTGGCCCATGACCAGAGCAACTGATAAATTGATAGGCCAGGAGATGTGGTTTTTGAAATGAGTATTCAGCAATAAAGATTCAATTAAGATGCAAGTGTCTCCTCTCCTTTCAGGAAACAAGTATTTTAAGATTTATTTTGGGGTGTATTATTTTATTTCAAGCAATTAACAAGATGGTTCTTTTTCCCGTGACATGCACAGCTGAACTCAAGAACATTGTCTATCATATACTGCGCCGGAAGGTAGCAGAACATTAGTGATTCCAACAACCTTGTTCTCACAACTCAACAACTGCTGCTCCAAGTGACTATCTTTCTCTATCTGGTGATGAAAGAGGTCACCTTCCCATCCAAAATCCTTGATAAGGCCACACTTGGAATATTGCATCCAGTTTTGGTCGCCATGATGTAAAAAAAGTGGCTGAGACTCTAGAATGAGTGCAGAGAAGAGCAACAAAGATGATTAGGGGACTGGAGGCTAAAACATCTGAAGAAAGGTTGCTAGAATTGGGTATGCCTAGTTTAATGAAAAGAAGAACTAGTGGGGACATGATAGCAGTCTTCCAATATCTAAGGCAAGGGTCTTCAAGCTTGGCATGTTTAAGACTTGTGGACTTCAACTCCCAGAATTCTTGAGCTAACATGACTGGAGGAGGAATTCTGGAGTTGAAATCCACAAGTCTTAAAGCTGTCAAGTTTGAAGACCCCTGATCTAAGGGAAGAAGAAGAACACAGAGAAGAAGAGGGTCAACCTATTCTCCAAAGAACCTGAAGGCAGGAGAAGAAGCAATGGATGGAAACTAATCAAGGAGAGAAGCAACCTAGAACTAAGGAAGAATTTCATGACAGAACAATTCATCAGTGGAACAACTTTCCTCCAGAAGTTGTGGGTGCTCCAACACTTTTTAAGAAGAGATTGAACAACCATTTGTCTGGAACGGTATAGGATTTTCCCCTGCCTGAACAGGGGGCTGGACTAGTAGACCTCCAAGGTCCCTTCCAACTCCATTATTCTGTTATCCACTTTTCTACATATGTTGCTGTCCATTTAATACCAGGGGAAAAAAGTTTTAGAAGAAGACAAAGATAAATCATATCTTTCCTGTTGCCAGGAAAAACTGTATACCCTTCTTATGTATGCATCATCATCAAGAGAAGGCCTCCTGAGTATCTTGACTTTTCAAATTCTCAAAATATCCGTATTATCGGTGGAGTGGAATGTTTTCATATAAGCCTCTGAAGAAAAAGAAAGAAAGAAAAAACACAACACTTGATCTGGTGAATGGAATCTTGTCAAGGCAAATGCAGGAACATGAGTCAGAGAAGAACTGATAAAGCCCTGTTCTTCAAAACTGAGAAACCAGCTCCTTTAAAAATCCCTTGCAGTGGGAATACATGTGGAATCTGATGTAAATAGAAAGGCAGACAGACAGATAGATAGGGTTAGATAGATAGATAGATAGATAGATAGATAGATAGATAGATAGATAGATAGATAGATAGATAGATAGATTGATTGATTGATAGATACACACAGAGAGAGAAAGATAGATAGATAGATAGATAGATAGATAGATAGATAGATAGATAGATAGATAGATAGATAGACAGAGAGAGAGAGAGAGAAAGAGAGAGAGTTAGATAAATAGATAGATAGATATAGAAATAGAAATAGATACGTATGTTTGTATGTATGTATGTATGTTTACCCAATAGTAGTTAAGGGACTATTATGGTTATATTGTTATAATTTTTATAATGGGTTAAAGGGAGTAAATGAGGAAAATGTATAAGTAAAGGGATGGCAACTCGAATTGGAAATAAAAGGGGGGAAACCTTTGAATGGAATAATTGTACATGGAAAAAATTGCAAATGTGACAGATGTAAGAACATATGTATAATTATTATAGAAACTGAATAAGAATAGGGGTAATATTGTTTAATATGACAGGAGAATATTTAAAGAAAAATGAAATAAGCTATAATATGAAATAAGATTATATAAAATAAGAGAAACAAATATAGAAATAAATAAATAAATAATGTATGAGATTATTTAAAGAAAAAGGTAATAATAATAGGATATAAATCTGGATATAAAAGTTGGTATGTAATTATGGTCACGTTTGTGTGGAAATGTGAAAACCTGGAACTGCATTGTTCACTAATGAGATGTTTTATAAAAGATAAAAAAATAAAACATTTATTAAAAAGAAAAAAAGAAAGAAATCCCTTGCAGTGGTGGGATTCAAATAATTTAACAACCAGTTCTCTGCCCTAATGACTGGATAGGTGGGTGTGGTCATGGTGGGTGTAGCCAGGGAGTATGATAGGCAGCACTCAGCCTCCTGCACCCCCCCCCCCGGAGCAAAAACAGGCCATGAGGGGGGCGCAATGCACCCCGTTTTGGGCCTAATAGGCCTCCCTGAAGCCTCCTGGGAGCAAAAACAGGCCACACACACCCTATGACCCATTTTGGGCCTAGTAGGCCTCCTTGCACTTACCTGGGAGCCAAAATGGGGTGCTTGGGGACTCCTGGAAGGGGCACGGCGGGGAGGGGAGGGGCAGACTCTGTAAATTGCTTAGAAAGGATGTGAAGTGGTATGTAAGTCTAAGTGCTATTGCTATTGCTATAAGCACTGCGCCCTAGAGTCAGACACGACTGGACAGGGGAAAGCTTCACCTTTTTAATACCAATGGTAATAGGTGCCTTGGGTGCAATCCCAAAACATCTTGAGCATCACCGCTTCAAAACCATTGGCATTGACAAATTCATCACCAGTCAATTGTGAAAGGCAGCCTTACTCAGAACAGCTTACATCCTCTAACTCCATCCAAGAACAACACATGCCTTATCCCAGAGTCTTGGAAAGGACTCGAGAGGTGGACACAGGTGCCAAATCCAGTCTGAACACCTGGCTGACCGATGAACTACCTGGCGAACCAAAGCAGGTCTCTAAGAAATGAATTTTTGATTCTTACAAGTGATTGTGTGCCACTAACACATTTCGCCTGAATTGTGGTGTTTTTTTTTTAGTGTGTTTGATAGGTAAATTAAAAAAAATCTCTTTTGAAGTTAACTCCTGGTAGTTAGAGAAGATAAACACTTCTTTTTCACTCACTCCCCCCCCCCCCACGAACAGTGGCATGTAGTAATCCATAGATTATCTTTGGCTGAACCTCAGATCAATGCATCTCTTGACTCGGAAATCTTTTTCCAGAAACTCCTTCCCAGTTAAAGCATTTCCCCTCTTCAGGTCTGCAATTGTGATTTACACTGGTTGCGTTAAATCCCCCCTGTTTTCCTGGGGCTGCAGTTCTGTTTCCACTATTATATTTTCTAATCTAAGGCATAGGAAAAATACAGCTGGGCTTTTATCATTTTTGAAATTACGATGTTCAGGTGGAGTCATGAATTGGCCAGCAGTCTTCTTGACTTCCACCCCAAAACCAATGAATGAGCTACTTTATAAGGTTTTACATTCCTATTTTTATTGTAACGTAAGAATTATTTTATCATAATAAATAATGTCCCAAATATGAATAAAAGCAAATGCCTATCAGCTCTCTTCTTTTCCATGATCTATGTTATTATTATTTTTAAAATTATTTTAATGGAAGCTGCCCAGAGTTCTCATGGTATTTGGCAGCCTGAACATTAAGAGATTAAATTTAATTAAAGAATTGTCTTTAATTACTCCTAGAGATTTACACAAGTTTTTTTATTGATTCCTGCATATTTTTAGTTTTATATATATATATATATATATATACACACACACACACACACAATATACATTATTTGCTATACTTTGTTGAGTTTCCATTCATTTCAACTTGCATGCAATTGTGTACAATTATGTGTCATTGTCATTGTTTCTTCCTAGAATGTCAGGATGTTACATTGTTTGAATAACATGGGGGTGAAAAAAAGAATTAGAATTTTCTAACTTTTCATATTCTGGTGGGAGGGACCCAGCAGTCTTAGCCAAAGTCAACACTCCAGCTGCCAGGAACAAAAAAAAAAAAAACCTTTATAAATAATATCCTAAGTATCATTCCTTAAACTTCTGGAATGTTTTTATGGCCACTCAGCATTTTTCTCTGAGATTTCTTTTTTCCTAAGGGTGTGATACTTTTGTTACTGGGCCCATAATTGTATTTCTGTACATATTATATATGTCTTTTATTTTTCTTTTTAGGAGAAAAGACATCAAACCCTCTGAACATTTAATCGTGATTTATTAAATGGATTCCAGATGTTCATACAACCTACTGAACCAAGACTTAATAAACCATCTTATGTCACGGTCCTACCCTGTTTCCCTGAAAACAAGACCCAACTGGAAAATAAGCCTCAGCATGATTTTTCAGGATGTTCGTAATATAAGCCTTACCCCGAAAATAAGCCTTCCTTAAGATCGTCAGCCAGATGGATGCATTTAGTACCATATTTTCCCCAAAATAAGACCTAACCAGAAAATAAAAATAATCCCTAATCAGAGGTGGTATTCAGCACGTTCTGACCAGTTCTGGAGAATGGTAGCAGAAATTTTGAGCAGTTCAGAGAACTGGCAAATACCACCTCTGACTGGCCCTGTCCACCTCTATTCTCTGCCTCCCATTGAGTCCCAGCTGATGAGCTGAGTCTCCTTCTCCTGCATAGGAAAACGGAACTGAAAAGCAGGTTAGTGGGGTGCGGAGGGAATGGGGATTTTGCAGTATCCTTCCCCTGCCACACCCACCAAGCCACGCCCACAGAACCGGTACTAAACATAATTTGAATCTCACCACTGTCCCTTTTGGAGGAAAAATTAATATAAGGCCCGGTCTTATTTTCAGGGAAACATGGTATGTTTGAGCTTGCAGGACAGAGCGATCTTAAAAAGCAAGGAGGTTTTTTTTTAAAAAAGACAAGCTACATTTTTATTTTATCCTTTCCACGAGGATTAAAAATGGCTCATTTGAAATTTCAGGGCTGACAGAGGGAGAGAGCACCATTGGTAGACTTTGGGTCTCAAAGAGGTGATAAACAGAAGGCAAGCTATGTAACTACAGTCTGTTTGGAGAGTAAATCGTGAAGCCAGTTCTTCATTGTAAAATATTAACCTCCTCTTATCAAATATTCAAAAGCAGAAACAAGTGCATGAATAGTTGAACTGATTGCTTCCTAGGCAGAACGCCCAACTCTGGGGGAAACCAACTTATTTCTCTCAGATATTTTCCCCAGTTGCGTTTATTTACCCCAGTGGCACAAACATACCCTAGTAAAGTCCACCATTCTCATATCCTCATCATTTGCTTTCATCCATCATCTCATCTCAAGCCAAAGCGGGAGATATTTTAACTCTAGTAGTTGTATCCGGAAAGTTGAGTTATGACAACCTGATTTCTTCTTCTTCTTCTTCTTCTTCTTCTTCTTCTTCTTCTTCTTCTTCTTCTTCTTCTTCTTCTTCTTCTTCTTCTTCTTCTTCTTCTTCTTCTTCTTCTTCTTCTTCTTCTTCTTCTTCTTCTTCTTCTTCTTCTTCTTCTTCTTCTTCTTCTTCTTCTTCTTCTTCTTCTTCTTCTTCTTCTTCTTCTTCTTCTCTTCCTCCTCCTCCTCCTCCTCCTCCTCTTCCTCCTCCTCCTCCTCCCAAACACCCCCCAACCAGGGGTTGCCCCAACAAAATGGGAGTCAAGCTATTCTCCAAACCAAAGCACCTGAGGGCAGGACAAGAAGCAATGGATGTAAACTAATCAAGGAGAGAAGCAACCTGGAACTAAGAAGAAATTTCCTGAAAGTTAGAACAATTAATTAGTGGAACAACTTGCCTCCAGAAGTTGTAAATACTCCAAGGTTTTTAAGAAGAGATTCGATGGCCATTTGTCTGAAGTAGTGTAGGGTTATCTGCCTAAGCAGGGGGTTGGACTAGAAGATCTCCAAGGTCCATTCCAACTCTGTTATTCTGTTCTGTTCTGCTCTGCTCTCTATTCTATTCTATTCTATTCTATTCTATTCTATTCTATTCTATTCTATTCTATTCTATTCTATTCATTCCTTTCTTTCGCTAAAGGAATTTATGCTCTGTCCTTAATATTTATTAGGCTAGCCTTTTCAACAGATTCTAATACATAGAAAAGTGAAGTTATAAGATGCTTTGAATTTTTTCTCTCTCGTGTTTGTGGCTTTTTTCAAGTGCAAGTCAGCTCACAAATTCATAACAGTGTTTAAATAAGATAAGATTAATAACGTTCAAAGAATATAAATATGATTTAGATAAATAGATAGGTAGGTAGGTAGGTAGGTAGATGAAAGAGAAAGAGAGATGGTAGATGAAGATGATAGATGATGATGGTGAAGATAGATGATAGACAGACAGACAAAAACAAACAGATACAGGATAGAGAGAGATGGTAGATGATAGATAGATAGATAGATAGATAGATAGATAGATAGATAGATAGATAGATAGATAGATAGAGGTAGATAGGTAAATGACATAGACAGACATATAGATAGATGATGGATGAATGGATAAGATAGATAAGATATAGATAGGATAAATATGAATATAAATATACATAGATGATAGATGATAGATGATAGACAGGATAGAGATATGGTAGATGATAAATAGATAGATAGATAGATAGATAGGTAGATAGAGAGATAGATAGATAGATAGATAGATAGATAGGAGAGAGACTGACAGACACACACAGAGAGACAGACAGTTTCCCAGCATATTTTATTTTTCCTTCATTGCATCTGGAGGATGACTCAAGAATTAATAATAAGCCCAACCAAACTGACGGGGTTATTTTTAACCCCATCTGTCCTAGGGAGCGAATAGCATTATTGCAATTAGCTTGACTTGGATTCTGCTGTTTGTCACCAGCGGGGGAAGCCAAGGAAATGACAGTGCTTGAAAACTCTGCGATCATCGTTGTTTTATTTATGAGCTGACCCTTTCATCAGCCAAACAATGGGCAACCTATATATAGACTCAACGGACGATTGTTTAGAGTTGGAAGCTGCTTGCTTCACTGCCGTTTGCTGAACTCATCTGTGATCTTGTAATAACAGTGTTAAAGTGGAAGGATTGACAATTGAATATGACAACCAACACAGATTTCACAAAAAGCCAAGGGTGGTTGTATCTATCATCTAGCTATCATCTATTATCTTCAATCCATCTATCATCTATCATCTATCCATCTAACAATTATCTATCTATCCATCCATCCATCCATCTATCTATCCATCCATCAATTTGATAATATATAAATTTATCTATCCATCCATCCATCCATCTATCTATCCATCCATCAATTTGATAATATATAAATTTATATATATGTATATATGCGGGGGTCATGGCTGATGGGATGCGACAATCATATAAACCGATACCAACCTGCCGCGCCTTTACATCGCCAGTGCCGGACATTAGAACCGTGGTCAACCGGGTCGTTGAAATACTCATCTACGGACCTACGGGCCTTGAGGAATGTCCCCCCTTCCCTGACTTGGCCTTCTGGACTTCCAAAAGCTTACCTTAAGGACGGATCCTGGGATCCCGAGAGGTGGCATGGCCATAGGAAATGCTCTGGGCATGGTGCCCATTTGTACAAATTTATATCCAAATTTTTATCGGGATTAGGGAGGGCAACCAGGTGGGGATTGGGGGAAAACTCATCTAAGACAGAGGCCAGACTGGGGAACACACGCGACCGGGAGGTCTTGGAATCGGGGATGGTCAGATCGAGGATGGGGGTTTCTTTCCGGGAGGAGAAAGGGATGGCTATTGACACAATTGACGGGAGAGGCAAATATGGCATTGACGGGGCCTTATCATGTTGTGGGAGCTCGCCCCCGCTATTTACAGGCGGTGGCGTGCTCCGACCCCCAGGTTATGTCGCACTCCCTGGGCTGTTCGAATGATCCGGCCCCGGGCCTTCAGCTGATGTTATGCAATGCCAGGTCCGTAATTAATAAAGCCCCCCTCATCTATGAATTAATTGAGGAGGGGGGAGCAGACCTGGCGGGCATCACCGAGACCTGGCTGGGACAGGAGAGGGGTGTTCCCCTGGTGGAGATGTGCCCAGCTGGGTTTTGGGTTTTTCATCAACCTGAGGGTCCAGGGGAGGGGTGGGGGGGTTGCAGTGATTATTCGGCAGGACCTAGATCCTAGGGAATCCACTGTTCCTCAGATGACCGGATGTGAATCCCTTTTTGTGAAATGTGGTTCTGGGGTTCAGATGGGCCTATTGATCACATACCTGGCTCCCTGCTATGTGACATCGGCCCTGCCTGAGCTCCTTGAGGTTGTAGCCAGCCTAGCGGTTGAGATCCCTAGGCTGATGGTCATGAGGGATTTCAACCTACCTTTGGCTGGTGGGACCTCGGAGATTGCTCAGGAGTTCTTGGTTTCCATGACAACCTTGGGCCTGACCCAATTAATTAGGAACCCCACTCACACTGGAGGTCACATCTTGGACCTAGTTTTTGTCTCAGAACAGTGGCAGAATGATCTGGGTATAGGGGACATTATTATTGAGCCCTTGTCATAGTCAGATCATTCGCTCCTTAGACTGGACTTCCAGGCCGCACCCCCTCGTCGCAGGGAGGCGCAGCCGATACGATGGTTCCGCCCCAGGAGCCTGATGGACCCGGATAGGTTCCTGATGGAGCTTGGGCCGTTTCCCGGTGTTTGAACACATGACTCGGCTGAGGGCTTGGTGGCCACCTGGGATAGGGTGGCAACTAGGGCCCTTGACCGAGTCGTGCCCTTGCGGCCTCTGATCCAATGTCTGTCTCGCTCAGCTCCATGGTTTACTGAGGAGCTGGGGGAGATGAAGCGCCGGAAAAGACGCCTAGAGAGTAATTGGAGGACCACCCGCTCCGGATCTGACCGAACACTATTACAGTCCTATATTAGGACGTATTTAGTGGTGATAGAGGTGGCCCTTATCACATCCGCAGGAAATTGCCCAGCCTCCCTTTTTAGGGTGACCTGCTCACTTTTAGAACTGAGAGCGCGGGAGGATCCTCTGCAGGGAAGGACTGAGGATTTTTCGAATTTCCTGCTGGACAAAATCACTCAGATCCGGAATGGGTTGGACTCTGACTGGGCAACTCTGGATGGGGGGGGGGGGTCGGGAGCAGAATTGGGGAAGGTCATCTGGGGAGAGTTTGACCCTGTGACCCCCGAGGACGTGGACAGGATGCTGGGTGAGCTTAACGCTACCACCTGTTTACTGGATCCGTGTCCCTCCTGGCTGATATTAGCCACTTGAGAGGTGACACGAGGTTGGTTCCAGGGTATTATCAACGCTTCCTTGAGTGAGGGATTTCTGCCTGCCGCCTTGAAAGAAACCATCTCTGGACCCAAATTTGTTATTTAACTATCGTCCAGTCTCCAACCTTCGCTTTGTGGCAAAGGTTGTTTTTTTTAATTTTTTATTATCTAATTTATATGCTGCCCTTCTCTGGAGACTCAGGGCAGCTTACAGTCTATGGAGCACCATGCTAAGTACTCGGCAATAGCCTTCATTCCATTGTATATGCCTGCTTATTACTAGGGCTTTTGGCCCCCTCAAGCGGCATTTTTACAAAGTCAGCTTATTGCCCCCAACAATCTTGGGTCCTCAATTTACCTACCCCGAGAAGATGGAAGGCTGAGTCAACCTTGAGCCTGGTGGGATTCGAACTTGCACTAATTGCAGGCAATTGAGCTAAGTGCTAGATGATTAACAGCCTGCACCACCAAGGCCCCATATCAATCATGTTGAGAGTGTGGTGGCACGACAGCTTCCCCAGCACCTGGATAAAGATGTCTATTTAGATCCACGCCAATCAGGCTTCAGGCCCGGATATAGCATGGAGACGACACTGGTCGCATTGGTAGATGATCTCTGGAGGGCCCGTGACAAAGGTCATTCCTCTGTCCTGGTCCTGTTAGACCTTTCAGCGGCTTTCGATACTGTCGACCACAATATCTTATTGCGTCGGCTGAGGGAACTAGGAGTGGGGGGCACTGTTTTGCAATGGTTCTCCTCCTTCCTCCAACCATTCGCAATTTGTGTTGACAGGGGGGCAGAGATCGACCTCAAGGCCCCTGATCTGTGGGGTTCCTCAGGGGTTGGTGCTCTCGCCCCTACTGTTCAACATTTATATGAAGCCGCTGGGTGAGATCATCTGTGGCTTTGGGGTAGAGTTTCATCAGTACGCTGATGCTACTCAGCTGTACATTTCTACCCCAGGCCACCCCAACGAAGCTGTTGAAGTGATGACCCGGTGCCTGGAGGCTGTGCGGAACTGGATGGGGCAGAACAGGCTTCAGCTCAACCCATCTAAGACCGAATGGCTGTGCTTTCCAGCAACCCGATACAGCCAGCTAGTTTCATCGCTGTCTGTGGGGGGAAAACTCTTACTCCCACTGACAGGGCACACAATCTGGGTGTCTTCCTGGATGTACGGTCATTAGAAGAACATATTGCGGCCGTCACCAGGGGGGCTTTCTATCAGGTCCGTAGGATCTACCAGTTGCGGCCCTTTCTGGATCGGGATGCACTTCGCACAATCACATCCGCCCTCGTTATCTCCCGCCTAGACTATGCCAATGCTGTCTACATGGGGCTCCCCTTGAAGAGCACCCGGAGGCTCCAGCTGATGCAGAATGCAGCTGCGCGGGTGGTTTTGGGGGCTTTTTGGGGCTCTCATGTTATACCACTCTTGTGCGAGCTGCATTGGCTCCTGGTGGTCTTTCGGGTGCGTTTCAAGTTATTAGTTACCATCTTTAAAGCGCTCCATGGCTTGGGACCTGGGTATTTGCAGGACCGCCTACTGCCACCATCAATCTCCTGTTAGCCAGTACGCTCCCATAGAGTGGGTCGTCTCGGGGTGCCACTGGCTGGAGGGCTGGCGACTCCGAGGGTGCGGGCCTTCTCTTTGGGGGCGCCCTCCCTCTGGAACAAATTACCCCCAGAGATGAGGATCATCCCTGACCTTTTGACCTTCCGGCACGCGTTGAAAACTCACCTATTCCATCAAAACGGTCTGGCCTAGGGTTTTTCATTTACTTTAAATTCGGTTGTAATTGGTCTTAGTCTTTACTTTTTAAACCCTTGCCCCATCCCGCTTATTCAACAACCAAATTTATTCTTTAATTATTTTAATTACTGTATTTTCAACATATTTCTAATGTCTGTACACCGCCCTGAGTCCCCCAAGGAGAGGGGGCAGTATATAAATCTTGAAAATAAATAAAATAAATAAAAATAAATAAATAAATTTATGCTTGACAAATAAATAAAATAAAAATATCTATCCATCTGTCCATTTATACATCTTTCCATCTATCTATCATCTATCCATCCATCCATCTAACTATCTATCTATTTGTCTATCTATCTATCTATCTATCTATCTATCTATCTATCTATCTATCTATCTATCTATCTATCATCTATCCATCCATCCGCTTATTTATCTATCATCTATCTCCCCCAAAACCTGTTTTTTTCTGCTTGAAGTAGTCTACCTTTCCTTCCTTCCTTCATATTAATCTCCTAGGCTCTGTTTTATGTCAGTATTATGTTTATAACATTCAAACTTTCTCATCTTAATAGATGAAAATATATATATATATGAATCCATGCACTTTGGAAAAAGTTCAGAGAAGAGCAACTAAGTTGATTAAAGGCTTGGAGACTAAAATAGATGAAGAGCAGTTGCAGGATTTGGGTTTGGTTAGTCTAGAGAAAAGAAGTACTACTAGGGGGGACATGATAGCAGTGTTCCAATATTTGAGGGGCTGCCACAAAGAAGAGGGGGTCAAATTATTCTCCAGAGCACCAGAAGGCAAGACAAGAAATAATAGATGGAAACTAACCAAGGAATGAAGCAACTCCTAGAACTAAGAAGAAATTTCCTGGCAGTGAGGATAATTAACCAGTGGAAAGACTTGCCTCCAGAAGTTGTGACTGCTCCCATCACTGGAGGTTTTTAAGAAGAGACTGGACAGCCACTTGTCTGAAATGGTATAGGGTATGCTGTTGGAGCAGGGGACTGGACTAGAAGACCTCAAAGGTCCCCTTGTCAGGGGTGAAGAATAGAGACCACATATTAAGTTCCAGTTAAGATGATTTATTGCTCAAGCTGATACATGAGAATCTAATCAACTAATGGCCAACAATAAATTGGAATTTAGATGAGACTCAATGGGATTCAAGAGGGATTGAAATTACACTGTTTGTGGGAATGTAAGGACTCTAGGCTAATGACTCCCTTGACTCTGCCCCTAAGCTCTGCCAGTCCTCCTTCTACACACAATTCTGCCATAATGATTACATAAAGGTCTCTATTTGCTTAGAGTCCCTTGTGTTCCATTATTCAGAAGTAGCTATCTTGCTAAGTTGTGTCACAACTGCCTTAGTTCAAAAGCCCCTCCTTTTTTCTGGTGCCTGCTGTGGAATTTTCCCTATTAGTCATAAAAATGAAGTTTTCATTTCCACATGTTTCTTTCCCTATTCTCAGCCCTGTGATTCTGTGCAAAACATCTGTGTTTTTGATAGTTTTGACAGACACTGAGTAATTAGCTATAAACCCGTGCTTGTTTTCTCCCCACCACCCATGAACAGAATCGAGCAGAAAAAAATATTGTGATACAAAGAAGAAGGAAGATCTCCTGCAAAGTTTCTATCACCAGAGGCGTGCCAACGAAATACTACGGAGATTAGGATAAATTAGTCTTAATGACAGGCTTCCTTTCAGAGTTAAACACCTTAATTGCGGAACAAGAGGGAGTATTTGAGAAAAGAATGACATCACTCAAATTAAATTCCACCTCAGTATATAATATTTAGAAATGTTGGCTGCGTTTCTGGCAAGATCTCCAAAAATATTTACTCTCTATCTTAGCAACAGATTGTTTATTTATTTATTTGTTTGATTTTATTTGTCAATCGCTTACAAGATAATAGGTATAAATATAAACATGAGTAAGAATACAGGAAATAGGTTAAGAGCATTTAAACTGAAACACACAAAATGTTAAAAAGTTATGATATTTATGTCGTTCCTTATCAAGCACATCTAAATTATATTAAAGTAGCCAAAATCCCCAAGGCACATCACAACATTTGAGCACCCCCAACATTTGGAAATTTTGAAGTTGAAAAATTTGACACACCCTGCCAGGAATGACATGTGAAGTACAAACGACATGCAAAGTTAGCTAGTAAAAAAAAGGGAAACAAATCCTCCGTCCCTCTTCTGTTCTTTCCGATTGTCTCTTAAATCAGAGAGTATGTCATGCACAGCAACATCAGTCGCCAGCCTGGTTGAAAACTACAGACCAATCTCACTGTGTTGCATCACGTGCAAAATTATGGAATCAATCATTAATCAATTCATCACCCTCCACTTAGAGTCAAACAACCGACTCGGCAAAAATCAGTTTGGTTTCTGGAAAAAATTGTCCTGCAATCTACAACTCCTACACTGCAAAAACATATGGACTACTCTACTCGACCAGTGCAAAACAATAGACGCAATTTACATAGACTTCTGCAAAGCCTTTGATTCAGTGGTACATGACAAACTACTGTTAAAACTAAACTCTTACGGCATTTCCGGATCCTATAAGTGCACAATTGGGCAAGTGGCCACCTATTTCCTGTATTCTTATGTTTATACTTATACCTATTATCTTGTAAGCAATTGACAAATCAAATAAATAAATAAAATAAAATAAATTTGATAAAATGGCACAAATATGGTGTTTTCTCCATGGCCCCACCCCCATCTATTCTCTGCCTCCTTTTGAGTCCCAGCTGATCGACTGGATCTTCTTTGGTTGCCCTGCACAGGAGGATGGAGCTGGAAAATAGGTTAGTGGGGTGGGGTGCCCACCAAGCCACGCCCACCAAGCCATGCCATGCCATGCCCACCAAGCCATGCCCACAGAACCAGTAGTAAAAAACATTGAAAGCCACCACTGCTGAGCTTGCTCTTAGACGATAGCAGAGTAAGGGGGAAATACTACACAACTACTCCTAAGGACAATTGCACCTGTCTTACTCGTGACTAGACATGGAAAAAAAAGGCAACTAGACTTCCTTTGTTTTTCCTTGAAGATGTTTCACTTCTCATCCAAGAAGCTTCTTCAATTCTGACTGAAAAACAGGGATGTTCCCAAGGCATGTTTGAGTTCTGGTTAGGGTCAAGTGTGAAAACCCTCGTGCTGGCTTTTAGAGTTACTATTATTTGTGTGTCATAATATGGCAACAGGCAGACTTTATATCACTATCAAGAGTCAATGGCTGTTGTAAGTTGCTAGGATTTCCTGGTGGGGAAACAGCCCGTGAAAAAATGAATGTAGTTTTTCATTTTTGTGGGAGAAATCACCTACAATTTTGATTTAGACCAGACATTAGAACCCAACTCTGTTGAAGAAGAGATTATTGAGGAACAGAATGACTTGCCTGCAGAAATGGTATAGGGTTTCCTGCTCGAGCAGGGGGCTGGACTAGAACACCTCTAAGGTCCCTTCCAGCCCTGTTATTCTGTTACAGTTAGAATAATTGATCAGCGGAACTGCTTGAGTTTAGAAGTTGTAAGTGCTCCATCCCTGGAGGTTTTCAAGAAGAGATTGGGCAGCTACTTGTCAGGAATGGTATCTGCTCTCCAGCTTGAGCAGGAGGTTGGACTAGAACACCTCTGAGATCAGGGGTGGGGTTCAAATTTTTTAACAACTGGTTCTGTGGGCATGGCTTAGGTGGTAGACATGGCTTGGTGATCATGTGACTGGGTGGACGTGGCTTGGTGGTCATGTTATTGGCTGGGTGTGGCCAACTCAATATCACTCACATCGAGGCACGCATCTCCTCGCCTGGCCTCTCTTGACTGTGGGGATGCTGCAACAGTCGTAAGTGTGAAAATGGTCATAAGTCACTTTTTTCAGTGCCATTGTAACTTTGAATGGTCACTCCACATAAACAAAGTATCAGCAAAGGAGGGGAAAAAAACTCCAGAGAAGTTCCTGAGACAGGAAGTCTAGTCCTGCCAAGAATGTAATAAGGGTTAACGGAGAGGCAGTTTCTTTAAGCAACACCAGAATGTTTCCTTTCTGCCTTCCTTACAGGATTAGGCCAGTAATTTCTTCTAACAACCGGTTCTCCGAACTGCTTAGAATGTTAACAACCGGTTCTAGCGAATAGGTGCAAACTGGTAGAATCCCACCCCTGCTTCCAACTCTATTATTCTGTTATTTATCATGGTAACCAGAGACAGCAGGAAAAAAATGAACCTTAAAAACAGGAATAAAGCTAACTGAGTTGGCACTTTAGAAAATGCTCAGTGAGTTAAACCAAGGTGGTGTTTTTGCATGAAAGACACTGAAATTGTATAACTTTTGCAAGTGTTACCTTTCAGTGGCTTCTTTCCCAGCGCTATTCCCATTGCTAATCAGCATTCTGGTGTCTAAATGTTTTATGGCTGAGTGGACAGTTATTTTCCCTGGGTAAGCAAGATTGGGAAGAGGTAACTTGCTTGCCTTAACTAATGCCTTTTTTCTTCTTTGCTCCATCTGTACAAAGATATGCTCAAGTTAAAAATGAACAAAGTTATCTGTTGTTCTGACCAAGACTTCCGAGACCATAATTAAGCACATGCTTAATTAAAACAACACTTGTTTTATTTCAATACTGGGAATTCTGTTCATTCCCAGCCAGTAATGAGTCCCAAACAGTTCCTCGAGATAAGCACCCACCTTTCTCTCCTTTGAATTGCTGCTAACAACTAAAGTGCCAAATTAACAGTAAAAAACCCAACCGAAGTACAAAGTCCACACAGAGCTTCAAGATTTAATCCAAACAGAGCGAACAACTTTGCTTCCTGCAAAGGTTTCTTCATCTTTGCTTGTCCTTTAGACCTTAGGGGAGGGGCAATCACCTCCCAGCCTTACTCCCGAGTCGTCCCTTTTGTCTTAGCTGCTCTTGCCTTCTAGCAGCTCTGCGCGTACATGCACTGGGAACAGGCTCCCCTTGTTCCTTGGCCTCACTGCTCCCAGACTCTGGAGGATCCAGAGGCAGCACCCCACTCCCAGATGGTCCTGGCCCCACCTCTGCATCAGATATAGGACCCTCGTCTGAGACCTCCCCAGACTCCCAGACTGGTCTCTGTTCTTCCCCACTGTCCGATTCCGCTGCAATCTGCACCGGATGTCAGTGAGCAACAACATCTGTGAACTTTAATTATCTGACAGAACAGGATAGAGCCTTTATGAACATTATCCCAGGCTGGGCTGTTGACAGCTGCACGGCTGCTTAAGTTAGAATAACAGAATTAGAAGGGACCTTAGAGGTCTTCTAGTCCAACCCCAAGCAGGAGACCTTGTATCATTTTAGACAAATGGTTGTTCAATTGCTTCTTAAGAACTTTCCAGTGCTGGAACACCCAAACTTCTGAAGGCAAAATGTTCCACTGATTAATTGTTCTCACTGTCAGGAAATGTTTCCTTAGTTCTAGGTTGCTTCTCTCACTGATTAGTTTCCATCCTTCCTTCTTGTCCTGCCTTCCTTCTATCCTTCTTTCCTGTCTTCAGATGCTTTGGAGAATAGCTCCCTCTTCTTTGGGGCAGCCCCTCAAATATTGGAAGACTGCTATCATGTCCCCCCTAGTCCTTCTCTTCCTTAAAGTAGACATATCCAGTTCCTGCAATTGTTGATCGTATGTTTTAACCTCCAGCCCCCTAATCCTCTTTGTTGCGCTTCTCTGCACTCTGTCTAGAGTCTCAATATCCTGTTGACCAAAACTGGATGCAGTATTTCCAAGTGTGGCCTTACCAAGGCATGATAAAGTGACACTAACACGTCACGTGATCTTCAGATCCTCTTATTGTAAGAAGGGTGTGATTTGCATAGTTGTTCTCCATTTACCTCTCCCATTGATTTTTCATTTCAACGGTCATATCTGGAATTTTTGAATTTGTGTTCCCAACGTTTTTGAGTGGAGAAACTGTGTAACCCTACCCTGTTGCGTCCCACTGATCAACTTTGCTGTCATGCCCCTGGTGGAGACTGATTCTGAGGGAGAGGAGGAACAGCCAACAGGGAGTAGAAGTGTGACTTCAGAGGTTGTGGAGGAGGCTGGGGAAGGGCAGAGGCCGGCTGGGCAGTCAGAAGAGGACCCAGGCCCATCCCGTCTCCATCCTAGGGCATGAAGGGAGGAGAGGATAATGGAGAGACATGGTCTATGGGAGAGGAGAGGGCCTTGATCCTCTTCATGGGCTGCAGCTGTGGCAACTGGATAAGAGGACAGACATGTGTACGGGCAAGTGCTGGAAACAAAGCATGGAAATATCTCTAATTTGTCATTGCTCTCTGAGTTTGGCATCCTTCCCAGTGTGTGTTCTGATATCTGTGGACATCCAAGCCCTTATCTTGCCTGGTTTGTGTTGTTTTTTACTCTTTATAATTTAAACGACATTTCCTCCTTCTTGTAACTGCTTGTGTGGGAGCTTTTTGTCTCCAGTCAAGGATATTTGGAGCTTGGAAGCAAAGTGAAGGAATAAAAGGGGCTTCACCTGTTTTTTGTGACTGAGTTTATTTTGTATCCCACTCTGGGTCATCACATTTGCATTCTGTGGATAATTTTATCTTTTTTTCTTTTTCTTTTTAGTGCTGACCTGATTTTTAATTTACGGCGTTTTCTACTCCAATCAGATATCCTTTTATTTATATATCATTGTGACCACATTATATTTACTTGTATGGGGTCTTTTTTTCCAGGTACATTTTAGCTTGTGTTATTTCTGAAAAGCAGGAAGGAAATTTCCAAGTCCCATCTTTGTTAAGGACTAATTAAAGCTGTCCCCTCAGCGGTAATTTTCTAGCATCCATTAAGCCTTGAGTTAATTGAAAAGTCTGTTCCATTCAGTTTTCACATTAATCTCGGTTTTTATATATATATTAAAAATACATAGAAATAAAAGCCACGTTTGTTTTAAATGCACCGTTTCCACACAAAAACATTTTTGCCTATAATGCTTTGATCTGAAGTGGACATTTTATAAATGTTTTGGTAACTTATCTTCTCCTTCTTCCTAGTCCTAAAAGGTATTAAAAATCATATTTTGAATTGTGCCTATTTCAACTAATATAAATTGAGTTGTCCCCTTTCTCTCTTCCTATCTCTCTCTCTGTCTCTCTTCCCTCCTTCCCTCTCTCTCTCTCTCTCTCTTGTCATACAGAAATTTATTTTTCATCAACTTTAACTCTCCTATCTCCAAAGTTTATGTCTTATTATTTCTGCTTTACTTAAATTCTACTTGAGCTCCAGAGAACAGAATTGGGGGAAAGGGTTTAAATAACATTATTTGCACTTATTTTTTTAAATTTTTCATGAAAATAAAACAAAACAAGTCTGATAAGGCACGTTGATTTAAAATTACAAATCATGGGGATTTATTTGAGGGTGAGATGCTCAGTTTATGATTTCGTTCCAATTCAATGACTCCGTTCTAATCCTAGAGGGGTGCGGAGACGGTTTTAATGTGATTTATGAGTGTCTGGAGTAGAGAAAATAATAAGGATCTTTTTGTGGTTAACAATAAACTATTAATCCAACTCTTCTGGCTTCCTCCTGAGAAGACTTAAATTCCTTCATAGCCTTTCTGCAAATTCATTCTGTCTTTTAAATTCTGTGCGTAATGTTGATTGTTCAAACGTAGCATGTTGACTTCACAACTAATTTCCCCCTGAATAATAGTTACCTGATTTTCGTTTCTTGCTTTGGAATAAATGCCATCATATATCACAGGATGTCCATGGTGTGTGTGTGTGTGTGTGTGTGTGTGTGTGTGTGTGTGTGTGTGTATGTGTGTGTGTATGTGTGTCCCCAAAAAATTGGAGATGGCAGCCATGACCAACACATGTAGAAACCAAAAAAATGTTGACATGGTTGTGTGTTTCATCCAAGTGGTCCTCGTTTAGTGGCCATTCAAAGTTATGATGGCGCTGAAAAAGGGGAACTCATTGGTTTTAGAAAAGGCTTTCTCCACTAAAACATCAGCTCAACTAAGTTAGGAGAACGCATCCAATAAAAAATAATAATAACCTCCCTAAGATGAATGCTCGTGTCAAAGCAATGTGAGTTGGGAACCATCCAGTTGCGTAAATATATCTTGGCTTACCAAAAAGCCTTTGGAGATTAAGAGGTCACCTTGGCTTTAGGGAGTTTGAGCAATGCTTTTGAGATGCTGTTTGCAGATCTGTTGATCTTCGGCGAGGGTTTCTCCAGATACACTCATCTGGAAGAAGATAACAATTAACCAGTGGAACAGCTTTCTTTCAGAGGTTGTGGGTGCTCCATCACTGGAGGCTTTGAAGAAGAGACTAGACAATCAATGGTATAAGGTCTCCGGCTTGAGCAGGGGGTTGGACTAGAAGACCTCCAAGGTTCCTTCCAACCCTGTTATTCTGTTATGCTATCTTCTTTCCTTCCCTCCCGCCCTCCCTCCCTCCTTCCTGTCTTTCCTTCTTCCTTCTCCATCACTGAGGGTTTTTAAGAAGAGACTGGTCAACCCTTTGTCTGAAATGGTAGAGGGTCCCCTGCTCGAGCAGGAGGGTGAACTAGAAGATCTCCTTCCAACTTTGTTATTCTATGTTCCATACTCTCAAGTAATTTGAACTATGCAGGGGTGGGTTGCTATGGGTTCGTGGGGACCCATTGCTAACGTTATGGCTGGTTCGGAAAACCGCCGAATCCCACCCTCTCTGGATCCTCCCACCCCACCCCTCCCAGGAATCTCCACACAGTCCATTTTGGATGCGAGATAAGTGCAGGGCCCGCACGGAGGCTCGGGGAAAGGAAAAAACGGGCCTCCCAGAAGTTTTGGAAGTCCGGAAATGGGCCCATTTCTGGCCTCTGGAGGGCCTCCTGCACCACCCTGGGAGCAAAAATGGGTGCAAGGGGGATGTTCTGTGCACCCCATGTCCCCGTTTTTGACCTAGTAGGCCTCCCTGCACCACCCTGGGAATGAAACAGGCCGCAAGAGGCCCATTTTGCCCTCCCCAGGCTCCAGAGGCTTTCCTTGAGCTTCTGGGTGGCCTGTTTTGCCTTCCCTGGACTCCGCAGGCTCTCTGGAAGCTGGAAATGGGCCCACTTCCAGCCTTCAGGAGCCTCTTGGAGGCCCGTTTTTTGCCCTCCCCAAGCCTCCGCACAATCTCTGCACTTACCTGCCATCCAAAACAGACTGTGTGGGGACTCCTGGCAGGAGCGGAGCCAGCCAGTCATTGGAACTACAGGTTCACTGAATCAGATGTATAATTAACACCCAGGTCAGCCAAACCGGCCCCGAACCAGATGAAGCTTACCCCCTGGGTATATCCAATCAAGTTTTACTTTGGGGGAATTCAAATCTCCCAAGAGTCTTTCCTTATTTTGGATTCTCTAGTTAGACAGTTGATTCATCGAAGCTGACCGTAGATAGTGTTTGCAGAAGGGAGGAATCTGACTTGTCTTATTTCTCTGCTGGGAACGAGATGACAACCAGAGCAGAAAGAGAAGAGGTTGCTAAGTTGTGGTTTGTGCTAAACTTAGGTGCAAGAGGAGAGATGTCACTTGCATTGAGCACATTTGGGAAGACCTTCTTGTTGTTTTGCAAGTCTTACATTTCTGCTGTCCCACATGATCTCCTGAGCAACAGACTGACGGGTTTTGCATAAACCATCTCTCTCTCTCTCTCTCTCTCTCTCTCTTTCTGCACAGTTTTCCTAGTTTGGTTAGGTATGTATTCCTGCTTTGATCCCTGTAGTCAAAGCAAGAGAGATGGATCAGCAACCTGTCAACACCCAACATTTCCCATTGATGGCCTGGTCTGGTTGTCTTCAAAAAGAAGGCATTTATATAACCCCAGATTGTCTTTGAAGGACAGTGGTGAGAGCCAAGTGAAGCACTAATTAAAGTGATAGAATAGAGTGGATCTCCTGGTACAAACTCACCTTCAATCATGAGCAGGGGTGGGCTGCTGGGGATTCGCAGGGACTCAGTCGATCTTCTAGCTAAGATTCTGCGCAGTTCAATGAACCTGCAAATCTCACCCCTGGCTGGCCCCGCCCACCCCACCCCACCCCTTCCAGGAGTTCCCCACGTGGCCCATTTTGGATGCAGGTAAGTGCGGGGAGACTCGGGGAGGGTGAAAAATCGGCTGCCTGGAAGTTTGGGAAGGCCAGAAATGGGCCCGTTTCCAGCTTCCAGAGAGCCTCTTGGAGCCCAGGGAGACCATTTTTGCCGTCCCGGAGGCTCAAGGAAGGCCTCGAAGTCCAGGGAGGGCAAAAACACCCCACCTGCCATGGTTCAGGAGGCTGACTAGGCCATGTCCACCTTGGCCATGCCCACCCAGCAACCAGACAGAGAACCCCTTGCTAAAAATTTTGCAACCCACCCCTGGGAGGAGGAGAAGAAAGTAAAGAGGAAGGAAAGAAGGAAGGAAAGAAGGAAGGAAGGAAGGAAGGAAGGAAGGAAGGAAGGAAGGAAGGAAGGAAGGAAGGAAGGAAGGAAGGAAAGAAAAAGAAAGAAAGAAAGAGAGAGAGAGAAAGGAAGAAAGAAAGAAAGAAAGAAGGAAAGAAAGAAAGAAAGAAAGAAAGAAAGAAAGAAAGAAAGAAAGAAAAAGAAAAAAAGAGAAAGAAATAGAATTTCATGTTGATGTCTTGCAAGATGGAATTAGAAATACTGCCTTGGACGTTTTCACCCTCCTGGAGACTCAAGGAAAGCCTCCGGAGCCCAGGGAGGGCAAAAACAGCTCTCCCCCCAGTGGTGGTATTCTACTGGTTCGGCCTGGTTCTGCCAAGCCGGTAGTAGCGATGAGCAGTGGAGACCAAACCGGTTCTCTCCTGCTTTTGAAGTGCAGCTGCTTTGCGTGGCCCGGCAATTGCCGTGCGGCAGCTGCTGAAGCATCAGGGAGAGTGCAGAATTGCAGGAGGTGAGTCAAAATGTCTCTGCACCTGCACAAAGTGCACATTTGGTGCATGCGTGCAAACAAAGTGCGTGCACACACGCAAAGCGTACCCACCAAGCCACACTCACCAAACTGGTGGTAAACCTTTTTTGAAGCACACCACTGCCCCCTGCTGAGGTGCAGGAGGCCAACTAGGCCACGCCCACCATGGCCATGCCCACCTAGCAACCCGGCAGAGAACCTGTTGCTAAATTTTTTTAAGCCCACCCTTGATTATGATGCTCTGTGTGTGTGTGGATTGTGTGTATATCCTTACTTCTCTTTGTCATGTTCTCATCATATGCTAAATAAAAATCATCATGGGGTTCACTGGGACATTGATAAGGACAGAATAACAGAGTTTTGAAGGGACCTTGGAGGTCTTCTAGTCCAGCTCCCTGCTCAGGCAGGAAGCCCTACACCACTTCAGACAAATGGTTGTCCAGTCTCTTCTTAAAAACCACCAGTGTTGGAGGATTCACAAGTTCTGGAGCAGGAGAGCCTACACCACTGGTGGCTAACCTTTTTGAGCTCCTGTGCCAAAAATTGTGCGTGCGCTTCCATGCTCATTCTCGTGTGCCAGCACCTAAAAGGCAATGCATGCCCCCCATGCCTTCTACACATGTGCACGCAATCCCCACATATCCACCCACCCCTGCCGCCCCCTTACCTGCACTGTGCCTCACAGCTGATTTTCGGTGGGTTTGAGGCCTTTTTCGGCCTCCCAGAGGCTTGAGAAGGCTTCTGCAGGCTGAAAACTAGCCCCATTTCGTCATTTCTGGTATTTTCGGAAAAACAGGAAGTGAGGAAACAAGGCTAGTTTTTGGTCTGCAAAGCCTACAGAAGCCTGCAGAAGCCTTCCTCAAGCCTCTGGGAAGCTGAAAAAAGCCTCAAACCCACCAAAAATCAGCTTTGAGGCGCACACATGCGCTGTGAGGTAAGTTTGCCTGTGGCTTGCGTGCCAGCACAAATGGCTCTGCATGCCACCTATGGCATGTGTGCCATAGGTTCACCATCACGGGCCTACACCATGAGAAAGTAAATGAGGAAATACTTCTATGCCCTTCCTTAAACTGCAGAATATCCAGGTGGGATTATTAAGATTATACATTCATTCTAGCCATCGTCGATCTGCTGTAGGACGAAAGGCTCTTCCCTGTGTTTCCAACCAAGATGGTCCTAAGCTTTCTTTTGACAATTGGTCCCACCATATTTCCTGATTTTGTCGATCCATCTTGTTTTAGGTCTCTTTCCTGGATGCTTTTGATCCAGTATGATCCATTCTAGGACCGCCTTGGTCCACCAGCCACCAGCTATGTGACCAGCTCGTTCCCATTCCCGTTCTTTTACTCTCTTGGTGGCATCATATGCTTTTGTTTGTTTTCGACCTGCATATGGATTAGACAGCAAATGAAATTACTGAGACTATAGATCAAAATATCCAGTGAGTTTGAGAATTGCTTGAGTAAAGGCAACAACAGATCTGCCTGGGGGTCCATGAGACACCTTAATTTTGCCTGCTCCAATTGTCTCTGTCTTTTTTTCCTCTGTCTCTTTCTTTCTCTGTCTCTCTCTTTTTTTCTCTGTCTTTGTCTGTCTCTCCTTTTCTCTATCGTTCTCTGTCTTTCTGTCTTTCTCTCTATATATCTCTCTTTCTATCCTTGTCTCTCTGTGTGTCTCTTTTATCTTTATCTTTCTCTGTCTCTGTCTCTCTCTCTCTCTCTGTGTGTCTCTCTCTTTCTATCCCTGTCCGTCTCTCCTTTTCTCTGTCTTTCTCTGTCTGTCTCTCTGTATGTCTCTCTCTCTCTCTGTCTTCCTCTCTCTGTCTCCCACCCTCCCTCCCTGTCTCTCTCTCTCTTTGTCTCTCTGCCTCTGTCTCTCTCTTTTTCTGTCTCTGTTTCTCTCTGTGTGTTCTCTGTCCCTCTCTGCCTCTATCTGTCTGTCTGTCTCTCTGTCTCTTTCTGTCTCTCTCTCTCTCTCTCTCTGTGTGTGTGTGTGTGTGTGTGTAAAGGTGTGTGTGTAAAGGTGTGTGAACTCAGCCATTACGATTTGTGTTCACTTAAGTCAGTTCATTGGGTTCACCCAGGACTGCACAGGCCTGCACAGATCGCTGCAATATGTGAAGCCATTATGTTTTTTTTGTCCCTTCAACTGTGACATTGTTCTCTTTGACATTCTTTTTAGAATAGAAAATCAGATAATCCTTCATTTCATTTTTTATTCTTTATGGAGGCTCTACTACTCTTGCGTTATCCCTACTGTTCTTTACATGGCTCTTAATGCGCACTGTAAATCATCTTGAAACGATGCCACAAAAAACCTTAACCAATCTTTATATTAGATGAAAAGGGGGAAATATATTACCCCTTTAATATGCCTTTGAAAATGACATAACACAAAGAACAATTACGTGCAGGTACTAAACGGGGCTCTGGGGAAGATAAAAGCAAAGACACCAGATCCCAGAATTGAAACCAATGTCTGGAGCAAGTTGGAACTGAACAAATATTGAACATTCAGATTCTGATCAGATAAAGTATGTTGACTCACATCAACATCACAGCTGGCAAAAGAAAATATATTCTGAATTTCAGTCTGTTGGAAGGAAAATCCATTCGGTTCCAAGCTGGGAGAAAGACGCCAGAAATAATGTGGAGGCTGATTGGAAAGAAATTTTATTGATGAACAGAACCTCTAGTTCTAACAGATAACAGATCATCAGAGTTGGAAGGGACCTTGTAGGTCATCTAGTCCAACCCCCCGTCCAAGCAGGAGACCCTACACCATTTCTGACAGATGACAGTCCAATCTCTTCTTGAAGATCTCAAGTGATGGCACTCCCACAACTTCCGAGAGCATCTTCTGTTCCATGGGTTAATTGTTCTCACTGTCAGAAAATTTCTCATTATTTCCAGGTTAAATCTCTCCGTATTCAGTTTCCATCCATTATTTCTTGTCTGGCCTTCAGGTGCCTTGAAAAATAGCTTGACCCCCTTCCTCCTCTCTGTGGCAGCCCCTCAAATATTGGAAGATGCTATCCTGTCTGCCCTGGTCCTTCTCTTCCCTAGATTAGCCAAGCCCAGTTCCTGCAACCATTCTTCATATGTTTTAGCCTCCAGTCCTCTAATCATCCTGGTTGCTCTTCTCTGCACTTTTTCTAGAATCTCAACATCCTTTTTTTATAGTGTGGTGACCAAAACTGGATGCAGTACTCTAGGTGTGGCCTTATTAAGGCTTTATAGAGTGGTATTAGTACCTCCCTTGATCTTGATTGTATCCCTCTCTTAATGCAGTTTAGGATTCTGTTGGCTTTTTTGGCTGCTGCTGCACAGTAGAAGTTAGATGAAGAAAGATTATTCTTACACACAGGTAAAGATGAATGTAGTTTAGGACTATAAGTATGCTAGTATAATGAACATGATCATAAATAAGCTAATATAACTATTAATATTGCTATAATTACTATGTATAATATTGTTATTAGTAGTAGTATATTGGTTGCTTGTTTTGGTAAAATGAAATGCCTGGACAATAAACTGTTTTCAAAATATCTGTCTGTCTGTCTGTCTGTCTGTCTGTCTGTCTGTCTGTCTGTCTATCTATCTATCTATCTATCTATCTATCTATCTATCTATCTATCTATCTATCTATCTATCTATCTATCTATCTGACTGTCTGCCTGCCTGCTTGCCTGCCTGCCTCTCTCTCTCTCTCTCTTTCTCTCTCTCTGTCCCTCTATCTTTGTCTCCCTCTCTCTGTCTCTCTTTGTGTCTGTCTCTCTATCTGTCTGTCCTCTATCTCTGTCTGTCTCTCTCTCTGTCTCTCTCTGTGTGTGTCTGTCTGTCCCTTGTCTCTGTCTGTCTCTCTCTGTCTCTCTCTGTGTCTGTGTCTGTGTCTGTCTCTCTATCTCTGTCTGTCCCTTTGTCTCTGCCTGTCTCTCCATCTCTGTCTCTGTCTGTGTGTATGTCTCTCTCTCTTTCTGTCTCTGTCTTTGTCTCTCTGTCTCTGTCTCTCTGTCTCTTTCTGTCCCTCTGTCTCTGTCTGTCCCTCTGTATCTGTCTCTCTCTGTTTCTCTCTGTCTGTTTGTCTGTCTATCTGTCTCTCTCTGTCTCTCTGTCTATCTCTGTCTCTCTCTCTGTCTCTCTATCTCTGTCTGTCCTTCTGTCTCTGTCTTTCTCTGTCTGTCTCTCTGTCTCTGTCTCTCTGGGTGTCCCTCTGTCTCTGTCTCTCTCTTTCTCTTTCTCTGTATGTGTGTATGTATCCTGTGCCTACAAGGAGTGACATCATATCCAATGACATCATCATGCAAATGACACTTCCAAGGCTTTTTAGGGGTGGCTATGCTCTTCCATAGCATTACCAGATGTGCTCTAAAGCCCTTGAGATTAGTTCTCATAACACCTTTAGTAGGAAATATCTTTAAACCATGGCTCAATGTGTGTCTTGGTTAATTAAACCCATGCCTCTCTCTTTCCCACTAGAAGAGCTTTTCCTGGCACAGAAAGACAGAATATCGTGCCCATATTTGGTTTGACAGATAGGCCTTCCTGACACAGTTTCTCCCACCATTGCTTGCTAGGGCACATCACTGCTTGTGCAACTAAGAATTGTGGAAACTCTGCACACTTATGACACGAGTTCAGACTTACGACCATTGCAGCATCCAGATGATCAGGTGATCAAAATTTGGAAGCTTGGCAACCGGTTCATACTTATGATGGTCGCAGTGTACCAGGATGACGTGATCCCCTTCTGTGACCTTCTGACAAACAAAATCAAGGGGGACATCAGATTCGCTTAACAATTGGGTTACCAACATCATAGCTGTAGTGGTTCACTTAACAACCGAGACAAAAAATGGTGGTAAAATGGGGAAAACTCATTTAACAACTGTTCTCACTTAGCAACATTATTTTGGGGTTCAGTTGTAAGTCAAGGATCACCTGGCGATTCTCAGTCATCCAGTTGACCCAAAAGTGCTTCTTCAAAAGGCAACTGGTTCTTTTTCGCTTCTCATCCAAGCTTCTTTCATGCCCTTGTCAGAGTCAGAATCTGAGGAGGAAGATGAACAGCTGATACAGGAAGCAGGAGTGTGATTCCGTTGGTTGTGGAGGAAACTGGGGAAGGGCAAAGTCAGGCTGGGCAGAGCAGGAGAGAGGTAGAACAAGGGAGAGGGAATTTGGAGGAAGACCCAGGCCCACCCCCTCTTCATCCGAGGGCATGCAGGGAGGAACGGAGAAGGGAGCAACGTGGGTTGTGTGGCTTATGGGGGAGGAAAGGGCCCTGATTCCCTTCATTAGCCACATCTGGGAAGGGAGTTTAAAAGAAATGCATGCTGAGAGTGGCAGCTGCTGGGAACAAACAAGACTTTATCCTGCGTTGTCATTGCTTATCTGTGTTCCTGGTGTCTTCCCAACTGTGTTGAATTACTGCCATTCCTTCACATTTGGAATTCCTTCTCCTGCCCTGCCAAACTAATTACCTCCTCTTGCCTTGATTGGACTTTAAGTTACAGTTTGTATTGACCATGTTTTGGACTTGATTCTCTGCAGCCAAAGGCTGTTCCTGGGAGAGTTTTTCTCCAGCTCAGAAGGTAAGCAAGGCACTGGGGACAAAGTTGGAGCTAATAAAGGGACTCCTACTGATTACCTGACTGTGCTGTCTTTGTGCTACATCCCTTTCGGTCATCACACTTCTCCAGTTCTGAATTAAGCTGAACTCAAATGAACTGAAGAAGCTTCTTGGATGAGAAGGGAAACCTCTTCAAGGAAAAAACAAAGTCTAGTTGCCTTTTGAAGAAGCACCTTTGGGATAGCCATGGAGATGTTTGCAAACCGGACCTTGTGGTCCTTATCTCCCATCTAGCTATTCCATGCAGTTCTTCCTTACGCTTTATGCCATGGCAACCTTAAGACTTGTGAATTTCAACTCCTAGAGTTCCTCAGACAGCCACAAGTCTTAAAATTGCCCAGGTTGGAGACCCGTGCTTTATGCTTCACCAACTTCAGGATCGAATTATTCCTCAACATCTACTCCAACTTCAGTCATTTTAGAAACTCTTAGTTTCTAAAACAACTCCTTCAGTTCACCCCGGGCCATCGGTTACTCTCTTCCATTATGTCTCTCCTCACCTGGGACAGGCCCTCCAAAGCCAAGAGATTAATGGAGATTCTGATTTATATCTCCAACTACGGGGTTGCTGACTTTAGCAAGCCAGATAAGGAAAAGAGGGGCCCTGAGGAGTTTTGGATCTAAATTAAGATTGGGTGGAATTATGCAAACACACAGTAAGGAGAGGAGATGGAGAGAGATATTAGGATTCACAGCGAGTCAAAACTGACTGTAAACAAACAGTACTTCTCCGCCTGTTGACTTTTTTTAAAAAAATAATTCCTTGGTGGAGCCTTTTTGGATAAAATAAATACCCAAGGAATTTACTCTCACCAGGCACATACTACTATCCATCTCAGAATTGGTACAAGTGGGAAGGATTTGCTGGAATATTGCATCCAGTTTGGGTCCCCATGTTACAAAAAGAATGTTGAGACTTTGGAAAAACGTGCAGAGAAGAGCAACTATGACCAACAAATGCTCTGGCTGACACATTGGTAAAAAAAAACCAGTACACCAAATATAAGTTAAGTGGATATGACATGACCTCATTGACGATCCTCACTCTGTCGAGGACCTCAGAGTACTCACATCCAATAACCTAAGCCCCAGAGCTCACTGCAACAGCATTGCCAAAAAGGCATTAAGAGTTGTTAACCTTATTTCGCAAAGCTGCTCCTCCAGTAACATTGAATTGCTAACTAGGGCATACAAAACCTTTGCTAGACCAATACTCAATACAGCTCATCAGTCTGGAATCCACACTGTATATCGGATATTAATACAATTGAGTGAGTCCAGAAGTATTTCATGAGAAAAGTACTACACTCCTCTGCTCGCAACAGAATACCCTACATCACCAGGCTTGAAATTTTGGGCTTGGACAACCTTGAACTACGCCATCTATGGTTGGACTTAAGCGTAGTACACAAAATGATCTGCTACAATGTCCTACCAGTCAATGATTACTTCAGCTTCAGCCGCAACAATACAAGAGCAACATAACAGATATCAACTCAGTGTAAACCACTCCAAACTTGATTATAGAAAGTACGACTTCAGCAACAGAGTGGTCAATGCCTGGAATACTCTACCTGACTCTGTTGTTACATCCTCTAACCCCCACTCTTTTAACCTTATTAAACTATCCACTATTGACCTCACATTCTTTAATACAGATTTCTAGTTTAGCCAGCTGCATATTCTGAATTCCACATGAATGATGTGGATAATACTGCTGTCATGGGGATGCAACTAATGTGTGCTTTTATAAGTTCTATATCCCATATTCCTAAGAGGTCTGTAAGGGGCTGCATAAGCACACAATCGTGCCTACCATCCCTGTCCTATTGTCCCCATTTATTCGTACCTATTTCCTGTATTCTTACTCATGTTTATACTTATTACTATTATCTTGTAAGCAATTGACAAATCAAGTAAATAAATAAAAATAAATAGGAAACTGGACAACCATTTGTCAGAAATAGTATAGGGAAGGGGTCTTCAATCTTGACAGCTTTTAAGCCTTGTGGGACTTCAACTCCCAGAATTCCTCCTCCAGTCATGTTAGCTCAGGAATTCTGGGAGTTGAAGTCCACAAGTCTTAAGCTTGCCAAGTTTGAAGACTCTTGATTTAGGGTCTCCTGCTTGAGCAGCGGGTTGGACTAGAAGACCTTCAAGGTCCCTTCCAACTCTATTCTGGTTAAATTGAGATAGAAGGAAGGAGGGGAGGTGTTGAATGGACCAGAACTAGTCAAGAAACTGCTCAGTACATTCCTTCACCTCTATCTGTCAGCAAAGCCTCTTAAGTAACTCTTTGGAAGAAGCCGCAACAGGATAGCATGCTTTTCACGTCCATAATTCTCTCAAATACCTGCCTTTCAACCCTGACTCTAGCTGAGGAAATGGAAAGAAAAACAGCACCTCGGGGGCATCTTTCTCTGCTGAAAGATTGAGTTCCATAGCCCCCCCACCATGAAATCTGGGGTCTTGCATTCATTTGCACGTACTCCAGAGATAAAACATGCCTGGGTTTTCTCTCACACTTTCTCCCGCACATACACACTGACCTACATTTGCTCGCATTTAAAAATAGAGTGCAGGTTTCTCTGGAATTGTCTTTAAGGTGGTTGAGGCTACTGCTTCTGCTAGAACAGAACAGAACAGGAGGGTAGGGTAGGGCAGAGTAGAAGAGGAGAGAAGACTGAAGAGGAGGGGAGGGAAGGAGAGGGGAAGAGAGAAATGAACAGAAGGGAAGAGTGGAGAGAGGGAGAAGAGAGGAGAGAAGAGGAAGAAGACTGAAGAGGAGAGGAGGAGAGGGGAGGAGAGGGGAGGAGAGGAGAGGAGAGAAATGAAGACTGGAGAGAGGGAGAGGAGAGGAGAGAAAACTGAAGAGGAGAGGAGGAGAGGGAAGGATAGGAGAGGAAGAAGGGAGGAGAGAAGAGAAGACTGGAGAGGAGAGAAAAGAGGAGAGGAGGGGAGGAGAAGAGAGAAGTGAAGACTGGAGAGAGGGAGAGGAGAGGGGAGAAAACTGAAGAGGAGAGGAGGAGAGGGGAGGAGAGGAGAGGAGGGAAGGAAAAGACTGGATAGGAGAGGAGAGAAAAGAGAAGATGAGAGGAGGGAAGGAGAGGAGGAGAGGAGGAGAGAAGAGAAGACTGGAGAGGAAAGAAAAGAGGAGAGAAGGAGAGGAGAGAAGACTGGAGAGGAGAGAAAAGAGAGGAGGGTAGGGGAAGGGAGGGGAGGAGAGGAGAGGAGGGGAGGAAAGAAGACTGGAGAGGAGAGTAAAGAGGGGAGGGGAGGAAAGGAGAGGAGAAGAAGAGAGGAGAGAAGACTGGAGAGGAGAGGAGAGAATTCTTTATTGGCTAAGTGTGATTGGACACACACAAGCAATTTGGCTCCGCTGCATACACTCTCAGTGTACATACAAGCAACAAGTGATAAATCACTTGTTATAATTTTATGTCATAATCCTAAAATACAATCATCCTAAAACATACGATACAACACTCAGTGAGAGTCATGGGATACTAAATAGAAGCCATCAACAGAAACCGTAAGATACAAAATTATAATCATATAAGAAGCTAAGGAAATAGGTAAATAGGCAAGATGGGAAGCATAATACTAATAATACAGCCCTATTAGTTGGTTTGACCTCCCATGGCATAAGACAGCGCTGTGGGAATTAGTTGTTTAGCAGAGTGATGGCACAGGGAGAAAAAACTCTGCTTTTATGTCTAGTTGTTTTGGCGTGCGACGCCTTACTCTTCCCCCCCTTTTTTTAAACTCAAGACTGCAGAACATGGAAGGTGAAATTGACAGGGAAGGCCTGCCAATGACACAGAGCACAGGGGCTCCTTTTATAGCCAAGGAAAGATTACACCTGCATTCCTTCACCTGGCCTCCTTGCTTGTAAGCTCGATAAAATATGCCAATTTAAACTCCATAGGACTTGTACTATCAAGAGAGAGAGAGAGAAAGAGAGAGAGAGAGAGAGAACATGAAAAGAAGTGGAAAGACACGAGGGAAATAAATCAAGCATACAGCCCAAGCCGGTGAGCAGAAATTGGAGAGGTTATATTTACTGAACAAGCTTGGGTCAGCAGCTCCTGCTTTTAAATAGAAGCGTAAAATTGGCTGCCAGTGATTTAAAATATCAGAAAAGGAAGCGGCTCAAGAACCCAGCTTGAATATGGCCAAGATCTGAGCCAGCTCTTCTCTCAACCCTCCGCCTTGCAAGCCCTTTGCATAAATATTAATTCCTTCGTCTGCAGCCTCTTTTCAATAGAGTCCTTGTTCAGCTATATTATTTATTTCAGAACCCGGTCAAAGGAGAGCAGGGTGACTTTATACCAAGGCCAGTTCAGGAAGATGGGGGGCAATGCCTGTTGGCTTAATTGATAAATGATGGATTTTTTTTTTGAAGCACCAGGGGGAAGGGAGCCTGGCACATGGAGCAGCTTGCAGTGTGCTTAGTCCAAGTGTAATGTGCAGCTAGAATTGCTCGGGGGTGGAGGGGGAGTCTGCAAAGATTCAGTGGGACTTGGCAAAGTTAATGATGCTCCTTGGCATTGGGGAGGTTTTCCCATCGGTGTTTTCCTGCCTTGCAATTGGGCAGTTCGAATCTCACCCAGCTCCAGGTTGACTCAGCCTTCCTTCCTTCCTTCCTTCCTTCCTTCCTTCCTTCCCTTTCCTTCCTTTCTTCCTTCCTTTCTTCCTTCCTTCCCTCTTCTTCCTTCCTTCCTTCACTCTTCATGCCTTCCTCTTCCTTCCTTCCTTCCTTCCTTCCTTCCGTTCCTTCCTTCCGCCTTCCGCTTCCGTTCTTCCGTGACCTCTTCCTTCCTTCCTTGCCTTACTTCCTTCGCCTTCCTTCCTCCTTGCCTTCCTTCTTCCTCTTCCTTCCTTCTTCCTTTCCTTCCTTCCTCTTCCTTCCTTCCTTCCTTCCTTCCTTACTTTCTTCTCTCCCTTCCTCCTTTCCTTTCTTCCTCCCTCCTTTCCTCCCTCCCAGCCTTCCTTCCTTCCATGGTGGCTCAGTGGTTAGGATGCAGCATTGCAGGCTGACTCTGCCCACAGTCAGGAGATCAATCCTGACCAGCTCAAAGTTGACTCAACCTTTTGTCCTTCTGAGGTCAGTGAAATGAGGACCCAGATTTTTGGGGGCAAGAGGCTGACTCTGTAAACCACTTAGAAAGTGGTTTACAGTGCTGGAAAGCACTGTGAAGCTATATATAAGTCTAAGTACTATTGCTGTTCCTTCCTTCCTTCCATCCTTCCTTCCTTCCGTCCTTCCTCCCTCCCACCTTTCCTTCCTTTTTCCTTCCTTCCTTCTGTGATGGCACAGTGGTTGGGATGCAGCATTGCAGGCTAACTCTGCCCACAGTCAGGAGTTTGATCCTGACTGGCTCAAGGTTGACTTGATTATATTAAATATATGCTAATCAATTTTTTTCTGATGTTATATGTTATCAAAATAGTTCAAGTTTAAAATCTACCTGTTTTCCTATCATCTTTTCTAACCACTTATGTTTTTTTGCCCAATTTTTTTTTTTTTGCTTTAAGACAAGTCCACTACATATGATAATACGTGCCTGTTTTTTGGTTACATTTCCAACATTTGCTAGACAACAGATGGAAAAAAAAAATAGGAAGACAGTTCTAAGTCAAGGATTTCCTATTCTTTTTGATCTATTGTTATTTTACTACCTGATATCCTAAAACCAGGGTAATTTTTAATTTCTTTTTTTTTTTCTGACAGTTCCAAGTACATAAGGATTTCCAGACAGAAAATCTTGTTTTATTACAAAGCTGATGTAGATGAACCTCCTGTGCTGCCTTGTTCCATATCCGTTTTTGTCAAGAGATGCATCTCCAGAAATATCATTATTTCAACTAATTTGATCTTGGCTCTTTGAAACATTCCCGTTAAATCCCCCTTGATTTTTGCTCATATTGCAAAAGAAATAAGAGAGAGAAGAGTCTGCAAAGATCCCTGGTGAAAATAATTTTATCTATACAAATTCAAGGTTTGTTTTTTTTTTCCGTCTAGTCAAGAACTTCAAAGTTGTTGAAATTGATGGCAACTTAAAATTAAATTGTTCTCTCTACTTCTCTACCAAGGAAGAACCTATTTCAATAATGGTGATGACGACTTGAGCTCGCCCCGTGAGAAGTAAAAGGATATCATATTTTTAAAATGGTTATAGGAGCTCATACATTACATAAGTTGGATACTTTTCATCATCTATGAACATGACTGTGTCTGTGTATCATTCAGTTTTACAGTCATGGTTTCCTTTAAAGAATTCTGGAATGTATGGTTAAATACAGAATAACAGAGTTGAGAGGCACTTTGGAGGTCTTCTAGTCCATCCTTTGCTCAAGCAGGAGATCCTAGACCATTCCAGACAAGTGGTTCTCCAATTTCTTCTTAAAAACCTCCAGTGATGGAGCACCTACAACTTCTAGAAGCAATTCATTCCACTAGTTAATTGTTCTCAATGTTAGGAATTTTCTCCTTAATTCCAGGTTGCTTCTCTCTTTCATTGATTTCCATCCACTGCTTCTTGTCCTACCTTCAGGTGCTTTGGAGAATAGCTTGACTTCCCTCTTCTTTGAAATAGACCTAACAGTAAGAACTTCTTAGCTCACCTTTCAGAATTACATTTCCTACGGTTCTCTAGAGACACACACACCATCTACAAAATCCATTTTTAAGCCCTTCGTGCAGAACTGACCGCAGTTCGAATATATACTGAACTCACTTTAAAACCCTAGTTGGAAATTGTGACGCTTCCAGTGGTGACACTGTTGTTGCTATGCTTGGATATTGGCCACTGTGATGTCATAAATAGGTAACCTCATCTTTTGTTCACGCAACATTCTTCAGAAGAAAATGGAGAATTTTTGTCTCTGTTTAAAGCACCTCTTCCAGTGGTGAGATCCAGAACCGATGAGAGGTTTTAGCCAGCGGAATGGAGTTTCTTCAGTCTGTAAGTGTGTTTGTGTGCTTGTTTACAACGAGGTAAAGTTTTTAAGCCTGCACAAAGCTGCAGAAGGGGCTTCCTTGCTGTTGTAGGAAATCTATTCACGTGCCCGCAATGTGTGTAATGTTGGAACACTTTTAATGAGGAGAAGACTTGATTTTGGAACCCGAAACCAGGTTTAAAAGGCCTTAAAAGGCTTAGATAGAATTAAATGGTGCAGAAACAATGTATTTATTATGGGGAAAAACAAATTGCAATTACTTACAATGAAAATAAATTGCTATCAAATATTTTTCAACAAGCAAAAATGGTCTGTGATAGGAAAGAAAGAAAAAGAGAACGAGAATAACATCTCCACTTGAGTCAAAGCTTGTGTCCTAGTAAGATTTTGGATATTCAGAAGTCTGCTCTGCATGTTTGAAAATGGTTTATGACAAGTTCTTGACTCGTCAAGTATTGTTGAATTGTTCTCCAGGAAAATACTTATTTCTCCCTTCCCTAATGTTCTGAAGTTTGCAACAAAGCAAGCTACAAAATAATATTCCAAAGTACCTGAAGGCAGGACAAGAAGCAATGGATGGAAACTAATCAAGGATAGAAGCAACCTGGAATTAAGGAGAAACTTCCTAACAGTGAGGACAATTATCCAGTGGAACAACTTACCTCCAGAAGTTATGGGTGCTCCATCACTGGAGGTTGTTAAGGAGAGATTGGACAATCACTTGTCTGAAATGGTGCAAGGTATCCCGCTTGAGCAGGGGGTAGCAGACCTCCAAGGTCCCTTCCAACTCAGTTATTCCATCATTTCATCATTCTGTTATGCTGTTATCCTTCCTTCCTTCCTTCCTTCCTTCCTTCCTTCCTTCCTTCCTTCCTTCCTTCCTTCCTTCCTTCCTTCCTTCCTTCCTTCCTATCTACCTTCCTGTTTTTCCTTTCTTCCTCCCTCCCTCCCTTCCTTCTCCATCACTGGAAGCTTTCAAGAAGAAACTGGACAGTCACTTGTCTAAAATGGTATAGTGGTTGAGCAGAGGGCTGGACTAGAAGACCTTTAAAGTCTCTTCCAACTCAGTTAATACCTCGATGCTTTGTTTGAGGACAATGTAGATTTTATACTGTTTAGCCCCAAGTTGTAGTGAAATCAAGATATTTATGTAAAAGGAATAGGATGACATTTTGAAAAAATAGCAGACACCAATTTGATTTCTGATTTCTTTCTTTCTTTTTAATGCTAGAGTCATTTTGGCTTCTCACTCGGCAGGATGCCCTGCTGGTGATGTATTTGATGAAGCAGAATGTCCTGCTAAGCAGGAGGAGAACTCCGTGAGCTGAATTGTGATGAATAGGGACCCTGTCTTGGTCTCTTCTTGATGAAGGGGACAGAAAAGGATGCTTGGATGTTCCTGATGTGGCTGTTGAAGTAGCTGCAATCATGCAGTGAAGCCCTTGGCAGATGTTCAATCAGAATAGAGCTGGAAGGGACCTTGGAGGTCTTCTAGTCCAGCCCGCTGGTCAAGCAGGAGACCCTAGACCATTTCAGACAAGTGGCTGTCCAGTCTCTTCTTAAAATCTTCCAGTGATGCAGCATCCACAACTTCTGGAGGCAAACTGATCCACCGGTTAATTGTCCTCACTGTTAGGAAGTTTCTCCTTAATTCTAAGTTGCTTCTCTCCTTGATTAGTTTCCACCCATTGCCTCTTGTCCTGCCCTTCAGGTGCTTTGGAGAATAAATTGAGCCCCTCCTCTTCGTTGCAGCCCCTTAAATATTGGAAGATTGCTATCCTATCCCTCCAAATTCTTCTTTTCTTTAGACTAGCCATACTGTTTATATTGAGGCTGGATATTGTGATATTGTATTGGGCCAAAGAATCTGTTATTGATGATGATAATGATGATGATAATGTTATCCATTCAACTCTTGGTGATTCTGTGGGCCAGGTCTCTCCACCTCTTCTGATCTTGCACTACTTCTTTTGAGTTGTTCTTGGAGGAGGAGGAGGAGGAGGAGGAGGAGGAGGAGGAGGAGGGGAGGGGAGAGAAGGAGGAAATGATTCATTCAGCTGTGTCCTATGCTTAGTGATACTATGGGCCAGGTCTTTCTACATCTTCTGATCTTGCATTACTTCTTTGAGTTGTTCTTGGAGGAGGAGGAGGAGGAAGAGGAGGAGGAAGAGGAGGAGGAAGAGGAAGAGGAGGAGGAGGGGAGAGGAGGGGAGGAGGAGATGATTCATTCAGCTGTGTCCCACTCTTAGTGATAATATGGGTCAGGTCTTTCTATATCTTCTGATCTTGCACTACTTCTTTGAGTTGTTCTTGGAGGAAGAGGAGGAGGAGGAGGAGGAGGGGAGAGGAGGGGAGAAGGAGATTATTCATTCAGCTGTGTCCCATGCTTAGTGATATTATGGGCCAGGTCTTTCTACATCTTCTGATCTTGTACTACTTCTTTGAGTTGTTCTATGCTCCAGTTGGTGTCAGTTTTGATGGTGTCCAGCCACTGAGTTCTTTGTTGGCCTGGTTTCCTTTTACAGCTAATTCTTCCCAACATAATTGCTTTCTCCAGTGAATTCCCCCCACATGACGTTGCCAAAGTAAGTGGGACACAGTTTTGTGATTTTTGCCTTCTAGTGACACATCTGGTGTTATTGCCTTCCGGTACTTCCTTGTTAAGTCACCTTTGCCGTCCAAGGAATATGCAGGAGCCTCCTCTAGCACCACAGCTCAAAACAAGTAGATTTATTTCCTGTCCTGTTGCTTCAAAGGTGCTTTTTTCCCCTCTTTCATCCTAAAGGCAACTGGACTATGGTTTGTTTGTTTTTTCCCTTGAGGAAGGAGACATTTTGCTTCTCATTCAAGAAGCATCATCAGTTCTGACTGGATGGTGGGGAGGATGGAAGGTTGGTGGTTAACCCCAGGAACATTTTCAATTGCAATTCTCTCTCCTCCCTAGCAGGTTGTCCCAGCAGGAGAAATAGTGATTCTCTTCTTCTGTTTTACCAAAATTTGGGGCAGAAAGGGGCTGGGCTGATCCCAGTTCGCACCGGTTTGGAGAACCGGCTGTTAATTTTATGGCCAGTTCGGTGAACCAGCAAATCCCACCCCTGGCTGGCCCTGCCCATCTCTCCCCTCCCAGGAGTCCCCACATGGCCTGATTTGGATTGCATGTAAGTGCAGGGCCCATGTGGAGGCTCGGGGAGGGCAAAAAATGGGCCTCCCGGTAGTTCCAGAAGGCTTCCAGAGAGCCCCCGGAGTCTGGGGAGGGTGAAAACAGCCTTCCAAAGGCTCAAGAAAAGCCTCTGGAGCCCAGGGAGGGCAAAAATGGGCTTTCTGGATGTTCCAGAAGGCCGGAAATGGGCCCATTTCCAGCCTCCACAGAGCCTCCCTAGCCCAGGGAGGGCAAAAATAGCCCCCCATGTCCCGTTTTCACTCCCAGAGTGGTGCGGGAAGCCGACTAAGCCACGCTCACCATGGCCACACCCACCCAGCAACCAGGCAGAGAACCGGTTGTTAAATTATTTGAACCCCACCCCCTGATTTGGGGTTGTGTTTGATTTAAAGCAAAGCCTCACTGAATATGCAACAGGACATGAAACAGAGACGGAGCAATAGGTTGTAAGGATCTCTTTATTTTCAGGACTCTTTCCTGCTTTATCTCTCCATCAACCGGCATCATAAATATGTAAAATGCCTTTAAAAAGCCCACAACAGCTGTGGGTATTGTTGATGAGGGGATCAAGCATTGGCTTGAAAAAGAATTAAAAAAAAAAAAAAGATCGTCACATTTAAAATCAAATCCATTCAGGGACAGCCTGGATTATTTCCACCAAGCCAAAACTGTTGCTTGTAGCACACAAGCAACAACAACAATAACAACAACAACAACAACAACAACAATAATAATAATAATAATAATAATTAAAAAAACAGGCCCCTGAGTTCAAGCATAAGGACTGAGCCTATTATAGAAATCGAGAGAGAGAGGACATTAATTCATGCCTTAATAAAGGCTGCAACGAGGTGGGGATATATTTAGCATCAACATGCAATGCTTTCATCTGCTTCACAAAAGCTTCAGTTTTAATCTGTCTGATGCAGCCACATCGCCCAGTGGAGAGGGTTCAAACAATGTCAAGATGGCGGCCAACCATGGATGTGTAAAAAGCAGTGGCCCGCCATCTTGAATATCAGAAGGAGAGAATTGGGAGGGTTCTTGGAGGTCTTCTATTCCAACCCCCTCCTCAAGCAACAGACCCTATACCCGTGATGGCAAACCTATGGCATATGTGCCAGAGGTGGCACACAGAGCCACATCTGTGGGCATGCGAGCCATTGCCCCTGTTTTGCTATGCATGTATGCATGCCTCCTGCCAGCCATCTGGTGTTTGGGTCTCTACCACACATGTGCAGGACACATGCGGGGAATGACTGCATAGGTGTGGGGGCAGGGCGCATGCAGGGGATGAGTGCGCATGCATGGGGTGGGGCACAGGCACGGGGAATGTACATGCATTTCATTTGGGGGGGTTGCACCTGCACGCATTTGGGCACACACATGCATGCTTTGGGCACTTGGTGCCAAAAAGCCCTGTAGCCATCACTGCCCTATACCATTGCAGACAAATGACTGTCCAGTGTCTTCTTGGAAACCTCCAGTGATGCTCTGTGAGCTTGCCTGTTTTCTTGCAGACGTTTCATTACCCAACTAGGGAACATCATCAGTGCTGGAAGTGGGGAGGAAGAGGGAGGGGAAGGAGGACTGAAGAGTCCTTTGTGCTCTCTGAGCTTGGCTGTTTTCTTGCAGGCATTTCATTACCCAAACTAGGTAACATCATCAGTGCTGGAAGGGGGACAAGTTTATGGGTGGGGGGAGGAGGACTATGGGGTCCTTGGTGGTCTTTGAGCGTGCATGTTTTCTTGCAGATGTTTCATTATCCGTCTAGGAAACATCATAGGTGCTAGTTCATTATCACCACTAGCACTGATGATGTTATGTACTTGGGTACTGAAACATCCTCCTCCTGCTCCTCCTCTTCCTCCTCCCCCTCCCCCTCCTCCACTTCCCTTCTAGCACTGATGATGTTACCTAGTTGGGTAGTCTTCCTTCTCCTCTTCATCCTCCTCTTCCTCCTCCTCCCTTCTAGCACTGATGATATTACCTACTTGGGTACTGAAACATCCCCCTCCTGCTCCTTTCCTTCTCCCCCTCCTCCTCCTCCTTCTCCCTTGTAGCACTGATGATGTTACCTAGTTGGGTACTCTTCCTTCTCCTCTTCCTCCTCCTCCTCTTCCCTTCTAGCACTGAGGATGTTACCTACTTGGGTACTGAAACATCCTCCTCCTGCTCCTCTTCCTCCTCCCCCCTCCTTCCCTCTCCTTCTCCTCCTCCTCCTCCCTTCTAGCATTGATGATGTTATCTATTCAGGTCATGAAATGTCTGCAAGAAAACCACAAAGCTCAGAGAGCACCTCCTCCTCCGTTTCTGCAAACCCTATTCCCTTCTAGCACTGATGGTGTTACCTAGTTGGGTCATGAAACGTCTGCAAAAGAGAGCACCAAGAACCCCTCGTTTCAACCCTGCGCTACAAATATTCTCCTTTATTGGCCTCCTTCCTTCCTTGAATTCTGCTGGATTACCCCTTCTTGCTAATTATTGCTCCTTCAAGTTAAAAGAATGTTTCATTGGTTCACATACTTTCAGTGATTTATTGAAGAAGTATCTTCCTCGCCCTTCTTCTGAGAACATCCCAAAAAAAGAAGATTCATCAATACTGGCCTCCATTTTAGGATTATGAATCTTAATTCACCAACCTCTTGATTTTAAACATAAAACATACGAGAGATAGTTGTTCTGGCCTTCAGCATCTAGCTGCCATCAAATTCCTTCCTTCCTTACAAAATGTTCTCCAGATATTCATTGCAAAAAACTTATTATCCTGGGATAAATGGATTTTATTTTTGTGCAGTTTGGGGAGGGGAAGCTTTTAAGAGCAAAGTTCTCATTTTGACTTTTTTCTAAATGTCAGTGGAGCAATGAGATCATTGTTAATGCTGAATTTGCTTGACCTATGAAATAAATCGGCCTGTTCTTCAGGAGAGTCTGAATGACCTTCATGGTTTCCATGTCATCAAATAATCCAAGCAGAATTGCAAAAACAAGGCAAGGCTAGGAGAATTGACTGAATTAAAAGAACTTACAATACAGGTAAGCAATTGTTCATTTAAGGATCGTTCAAAGTTACAATGGCACTGAAACAAAAGGTCAACTCATCAAACATTCCTATGACTGTTTTAGTAGTTGCCATTAAAAAAAAGTGGGGGGAGGAAGGAAATCTGGAAGAGCAGGGCAGCAGTTTGGAAGTGGAAGTACATTCCAACTCTTATCTTTAAAAGATTGTAACTAAAATACCAGAGCTTTTGCCCGCGAATATATTGAATTGGAGAACATGAATGATGACACCCAGCCTGTGAACGGTCTCAACTGGAGAATCTGATTTATAATATCACCCAGGGGGGAGTGTGGGAAACAGGGTCATAGAGCTGTAAATGATGTATGCCAGAGTTGGCTTCATACAGGGCAGTGCCAGTAGGTCCCCTGTCAGGATTCCGGCAGTTACTCCAATTAAATCATGAGCCTTGAGCCACACTCCCAAAACTAAACAAGATTTATTTGAAGGTAACGTTCTACATCTGGCATTTACCTGGGCATAGCCAACTCTGAGATATATAATTCACTGTCACCCTTGATCCTGCTTCCATCCCCCCCCCTTCTGGGTGTATCATCCAATGAAAAACGTCCATAGTCAAAAGTCATCAATCATGCTCTCCAATTAGATTTTTGCGCAGCAGAAGCTTCAGTCATCTGATCAGTCTTTGTAGAAAATATGGATGGAATGTACTTTTGATTCCTCACTGCCGTCTGCTCTTTGAAACTCCCCCATTTCTTTCTGTTGTCAAGTATAAAACATGTATACAAAATATTTTATCGGTTGACATCGCCTCTAATGAATCCTTTGAAGTTTTTTGAAGTTTGGCTCGAGGATCATGACTTAATTAGGGCAATTGCTGGAATCCTGACACAAGAAACTTATGACCATTTTTCACACTTACGATCCTTGCAGTATCCTCCGTGGTCACGTGATCAAAATTTAGAGGCTTGGCAGCTGACTCATATTTATGATCGTTTGCAGTGTCCTTGGGGTCACATGATCCCCTTTTGCGACCTTTCTGAGAAGGGGAAGCCAGATTTGTTTAGTGACCATGTGGCCCACTTAACAACCACAGGGAAAGGTCATAAAACAAGGTAAAATTCACGTAACAAATGTTTCACTTAGCAGCAGTAATTTGGGGCTCAGGGGTGATTATAACTCGAGGACTACCTGTATATAACTCAGAACATGTTTGGGGATTTTACGACAAGCTGTAATGGAAATATGACTTAAAAATTGAACAGGTTAAAGGCTGTATCATTAAATAGATGTAGAATCTAAAGAGGACTATTGATGTAGAAAAACAGAAATGGAATATTGAAATACACTGTAAATATCACACTTGGACAATTATTTTAAAATTATTATTATTATTTTACTTGGCAGTTGGCATGTTGGATGGGTGCTGATGGCCCAAAGGCAAGAATTTATTTTCTAAAAATGGTTGGAGAAGCAATAATACGATCGTTCTTGTGTTTGATGGTGACAATGTAATAAAACTCAACAATTCTGGAAGTTGATGTATTATAGAATGAAATAACCTTACAGAAAGTTTACACAGTTGGCCTTGTGTGTGATAGCAGCTGCCAGGATTCCTTGTTCTTTTTACTGAAAATCACAGCAATACATCAATATTTTTAAAAAAGTAGCTTGGTATTTGAAAATAACAGTTACATAGAATTTCACACAATTTGGATATAACTGGTCTCTGGTCTAAATAAACTGATTGGATGATTGATTGATACAACTGATAAATTTTAATTCTATACCTGAATTCATGCTGCATACAGACTTTGGGTTAACATGAAATATATAGTATATTAATTCATACCTAATGTTTTATATACCACTAGGTATGAATTAATATATTAAAGCTTTCATGTTAACCCAAACATTGTATGAAGAGTAGAACTTTTTAGATCAGCTACAAGCTCTTGTGAATTGTTTACTCTGTTTTAGAATTCTTATAATCCTAGGTATTTTTTTCTTAATGCTTTATTATTGACTTCATTTTAATAACAGTTTTGATTCCTTTCCTAGGTAGCCTTAAGTTCTAATGTGACTCAAAAAGTTTTGCACATTTTTAAAAAACATCTTGTTTAATATCTTCTAATATCTTTCTCTTTTCTTTTTGTTTCTCTTATCTTTTTTTCCCTGTCTGATTTGCTTTTCTGGTCGTGCTTTTAAATAGCTCTTAAATAATTACAGAGATGTGGGCTTAAAGTTGTTATGACAATTAAAAACCCCATATTTGATTCTGGAGCACGTGCTCAAAAGATGATTAAATTTAGTTCGAACCCATATTATTAGCACAGTGACTTTGCCCAGAGTTTTGATGATAATAGCAATTTGTTTGATGTGGTCCATTAAACTTAGCAACTTAAGTGGGAAGCCATACGTTGGATTTCATCCCAATGGATGCTTACTCCAAATCTTATTAGTTATAACAGCCAAGTGTTTTTCATCTAAAGTTCTTGGAACAGGATTACAGACAAATCTATCTTTGGCCATTTGGTTGGGAATTTTAAGAGTTGCAGTCCCAAAATATCCGTAAGGTCTGTTGGGAGAAGGCTTCCTTGATCAAATCATTCGATAGCAGCTGCCCTTTGATGACATTCCCCAAAATCTCTTTCTTTAAAATGGGTCTTACATTTTGACAAATGGATTGTATATTGATAAGGCTGGAGGCTGGAGCTCCTAATAAGTCACACAACTGAAGCCTCTAAGCATTTTCTCAAAGATTTGAAGCTCATTGAGGAAAAATTGGAAGACTTGCTGCATGTAGAATTGGTCTTCATTCCTTGGTACTTTTTTGGATATTTTTTATGCATGCATTTTGGTGGAATGTAATGTTGCTTTATGTTGGACTGTGTCCTTTTGTGTTCACTGCAGAATTTATTTCATTGGCTTTAGGTTTGGATGTGTACGAATACATGAGTAAATATGATTAGCCCTTCCTTCTTTAGGTTAGAGTATGGTTAATTTTCTATATTTTTCCATATAATTGTTTGTAGATTAGTTCTCAAGAAACCCCCAACCCAAATCTTCCATTCCTTTTTGTTGCTTGTTCATTATCTTGTCAACATTGGTTTGGCTCAAAGAACTAAAAAGGCAGATGTAGAAATTTAGAGACAATGTGATGACCCAGGGTGGGATACAAATGTAACAAAATCCAAAATGTAAATAAATGACCTTTAATGCCTCCAACTTGGCCCCACTGTTCAATAATACTCAGTTGGAGATAAAACATACTCAAAAATAGTCTTCAAAAGAAAGCAATACAGTCCAAACTTAATGAGCAGATAGAGGTGAAGTAAAAAAACTAAAACAAACTACAATGAAGGAATTTCCACAACGGACCAGGATAAGTAATTACCAACTTCAAGGAGATAACAAGGCACAGTCTGTTGGAAGGACACCAACCAAGATAACTTCAGCCCAAAATAAAATACGCTTTTTTTCCAGTGTTCGCCAGTACCCAGGTCCAAACTCTTATTCAGTTATCACAGCTGCAGCCCATGAAGAAGATCAAGGCCCTCTCCTTCTGAGGAGACCACATCTCTCCCTTATCCTCTCCTTCCTGTGTGCCCTAGGATGGATAAGGGATGGGCCTGGGTCCTCCTCTGACTGCCCAGCCGGCCTCTGCCCTTCCCCAGCCTCCTCCACAACCTCCAGAGCCACACTTCCACTCCCTGTCGGCTGTTCCTCCTCTCCCTTAGAGACTGACTCTAACAAGGGCATGACAGAGAACATCTATCCAACCATTTTTGGCCAGTAGGATTTGCAGAGATGAAATTAGAGGGAAGGAATGTGATGGAGTCCGTATTTTGCAGCAAAATATGGACTCCATCACATTCCTTCCCTCTAATTTCATCTCTGCAAATACCAGTGCAACTTTATTCATCTAAACTACAAGCCACTCATTTTTTATTCATTGGGGAGAAAGGGTAGGCGCGGTACATGGGATTAAAATTTAACTCTCAGTGGCTCTGTGCCAACGCAGACATTTAAGGACTTTTGTTGCAGTATCACTTCCAAGATCACAATTGTTAACTAGCAAGAGGTTTGGGAGAGAACCAGCCTTGTTGTGTATCAGATGCCCTTCAACTTCAACAATAAGGAAAGGTGCAGACGGTTGGAATTTTAATCTGTACACCCACAAATTGGACAGTTAAATCTCTTTGTAAGTGAAACTGAAAATGAGCGATACAAAGAGTGTGAATTTAGTAGCAATGGATAATATTTGAGTGACGTTTTTTTAATGACCCCATAATCCCTTGCGGGGTGGAATCTGGGAAACTGAATGGACCTCAGTGTTTATTGGCCGGATGCCCTTCCTGTTGCCAATATGGAGTTTTGTTCAGCAGAAATATTCTCAGTGTGCTCAGGGAGAGAAATATCAGCCTCTACCTGGGATTAAACTCACAGCCTCCTGATTGTGAGGCGAGAGCTTCCATCTCTACACCACTGCACTGCTCACAGTAGATAATATTTGAGCGAGGGACCCAAAACTCCCAGAGTTCAAATTTAAAACAATAACAACTTTTAATCATTGCATGTTGACTTTTAAAAACTCAGAATATTTCCAGGGTTTTGTTTTGGTTTCTGTAATGCGTGATAACAATTAAAAACTTAGGTTTGAATGGATGTCTTAAAACTAGAAGGTATGAATGAAAGGCAATTATATCCTTTCATTTGATTTTTCATCTTTCTTACTTGCCTTCCTGAAGGCTGTAGACTAAACCCTATGAAGAATAAACTTTTTGGGTCTTCATCCAACTCTTACTATTGTCCAAGGTTGAACCTTGGATGAAATAAACCATGATCTTGCTTCCTTTAGCAGTTTTAGTGTGTTTGTATGTGTACGTGTGTACATGCTTGCGTATGTGTGTGGACATGCAAGGATGTATAGATGGGTACAGCATTACCAGAAGTAATTTTGAATAAACCTGCTTTATCCTGAGATTTGAGTTGATGGGAACCAACACTCATTATTGAAGGTTCATGTTTCCTTATGCAATCTGGAGTTTAGAACTTATGAGTTGGAATTCTGCAGAGTTATCCACATATTCTACATACAGGTTCCAAGGCTGTAGCTAGAATTCTACAGATTTATTAAAATGAGTCCAATAAATATACATTTACCACATTCATTCATTGATTCATTCATTCACTCACTCACTCACTCATTCATTCACTCATTTTTGTATAATCAGTACTGTTGATGTTAATTTTACACAGAATGAACCTGAACCAGAAATATATACATACAAACAAATTTACTTGCATTCACATTGTTCCTCTCTTCATTGCCTACTTTTTAAAAGATGTTAAACATCTCCCTTGTTGATTCCATCTCAGCTTGCTCTATTTTGAGCAGTCTTCCTTTAACGGTACAAAAAGCAGTTTGTTTCATCAGCAAAAGCTCTCTCTGGACCAACCAACCAACCAACCAACCAACCAACCAACCATCTTTTAAAGTCATTTCAGTAAAAATGGCATCAGGACATACAAAATTAATTAAATGAAAGCCTCAACTGCTAAGTTCATCAGCACTGGGACCATCTATAATGCATGAAATAGATTCAGAAACATAGAGGACAAAAAACCCACAGAGTTGTGCCAAGGCATTTTTTAAAAAAACAATCTTCAAACTAGAGCTTTATAAAAGGAAGCTATTCTGAGCTATCGTCAAGTTTAGAAATGAAAGAATCTTTTCTACTCTCAAATTAATTTAGCTGACCAGGTTTATGTTTCTTATGAAACTGCACAGCACTGTTAAGGAATGGATCTTGAATAGGAGAATCCTATGAAGAGGGGAAAGACAAAACATGAGAGAGAGAGAGAGAGAGAGGGAGAGAGAGAGAGAGATGATAAATAGATGGCAGATAAATGATAAATAGATAGATATAGATAGATAATGACAGATAGATAGATGATAAATAGATGACAGGTAAATGATAGATAGATAGATGGTAGATAGATAGATAGATAGATAGATAGATAGATAGATAGATAGATAGATAGATAGATAGATAGATAGATAGATAGATAGATAGATATGGTGGATGCATGGATGGATGGAGAGATAGAGAGAAATAGAGAGAGATTGATATAGAAATACAGATAGAGGTAGAGGTAGGAGTAGAGATAGAGATAGATAAAGACAGATAGATAAATAGATAGCAAGAGGGAGAGAAATTGACTAATTATGATACCAAGATCAAATTTAGGGGCAACCCATATACTCATATAAAGAGTGGGGTTTTAACTATGTAGTCAAGGCCACTGAGCCCTGGTGGCACCATGGTTAAAATACAGTATTGCAAGCAAACTCTGCCCACAGCCTAGAATTGGATCCTGACCAGCTCAAAGTTGACTCAGCCTTCCATCCTTCCAAGGTCGGTAAAATGAGGAGCCAGATTGTTGGGGGGCAAGATGCAAATAATTTCAAACTGCCAGGGCTACGAGGCAGCATATAATCCTAAAAGCTAATGGTATTGCCCTTCTCTTCTTGCAAAAGTCCTTTGCAAAACTCCATGGGAATCGAAAAAGTTTGTTTCTTCATAAATATACATACAAATTGGTTAGAAGTTGTAAAAATTCAGGCTCATATCTATTTATTCGTCTTTCCATAATGTGACAAGAAGATTAAGCCCTTCTTTTACATTTGTTGCCAAAGTGTGATATTTATACAGAAGAACAGTCATTAAACTGTCCCAATAAGAGCTCAATAAATTTTTTTGATTACACAATTCCTCTAAATAAACCTAAAAAAAATGAAATAAATACCAGTGGCAATAATAATCAGTGTCTATTTTCTCTTCCATTTTAGCAAGGAACAATTAATCCATCATGGTTAACATTCCTTCAATGCTTTAAAGCTTCTTTTATCTGAGTATTTGTCTAAATTTATACACGGCTTTTTCATTCTCTTCTCATGTATGAGGCTATGCAGTATTTTGACAATTCATTCAAAAAGGATTTAAGTCTTTGAATCAAATAGCTTGAGGGTTAATGGGCATATTATATAGATTTTTTTAAAAAAACATTTTAATCAAAAGTCGGTGTCGCCGATAAATTAATTTGCAATAATCTTCAACACTGTGCATTGAAATTACGATTTTTTTAAATAATGGAGACCACCTGGGTTCAAAATCTTGATGAGTTCAAGATACTCCTTGATTTACAACCATGATTGAGCCCCAAATGTATGTTGCCAAGTGAGATATTTGCAAAGTCAGCTTTGCCACATTTTATGGCTTTTCTTGCCAACGTTGTTATAAGTGAATCACTGCAGTTGTTAAATTAGTAACCTGGTTATTAAGTGAATTATGGCTTCCCCTTTCTGACTTTGCTGGTCAGAAGGTCGCAAAAGGGGATCATGTGACTCCCATAAATACAAGTCGGTTGCCAAGCACCTGAATTTGGATCACATGACCACGGGGATGGCTGCAATGGTCGTAAGTATGCAAAAATGGTGATAAGTCACTTTTTTCAGTGCTGTTTTAACTTCAAACGGTCTCTAAACAAGTGTTGTCAGTTGACACATCATTCCCCTGTTTTCAGCCTGCGGGATTTGCCAATTCTTCAAATAGTATAAAAATGGATAGAAATATGAAATCACTACCTCGATACCAGGGCTTGGCTACGAAACTATGGGGTCAGGTTTAGTTTTTGGGGAGGAAAATAAGCGGGGGGGGGGGAATTTGTGCCTCTGCCTACCAGCATCCTTCAGTATTTATCTTGCTGTCAGTGTGTGAGAGAGTTGAGGGCTGTTTGGAAAGTGAAAGAGTATTTGCTATGTGAGCAAGAAGGAGACAGCAAGGAGCCTTGGCGTGGCTTAACTCAACTGTTCTGCACTAAAGATGCTTGGTGCTGTGAAACTGACACTGAAACTCCTCTCCTCTGCTTGTGTTTTGCATTTGGAAGAGATTTCTTTTCAGGTGGGGAGGGGGAGTAGAACTCCTTAGCATCAGAGCATGTTAATAATAATAATAATATAGGAAATCCTAACGCTCCGATGGTCCTTTCAAAAAATCCTTTCTTAGTGAGCCTGTGGAAGCCAAGAGGAAAATACATACCAAATTTCAAGTTTGTAGGCTTTAAGGTTCTGGAGATTTCGTGATGATGCATGAGTGGTATTTCACTTTTATGTAGAGAGATAAATAAAGTCACTTCATACAGTTGAGAATAATTAAACAGAGGCAGCTTCTGCCATGTTAACAAGCGATTATTTTGTGTGTGTGTGTGTGTGTGTTGCTCGATATCAGCACCATCTGATACAAAAAATCAGAGCGCTTTGTAATTCTGCAGACTTCAATGGAAGAGATGAATGTGGGTGCCGGATTGCTTTCGTGCTTGCATTAACCAGGCTGAAAAGTTGCTGATTGAGGCCGACATTTCACTTGGCTTGTTGCAAAACCCAAAAATAATATGCAACCTCAACAATGTTGGACTGCATTCAGATCTGGTAAAAAGAAGGACTGGGGTAGACATGATAGCAGTCTTCCAATATCTCAGGGGCTGCCCCAAAGAAGAGAGGGAGTCAAGCTATTCTCCAGAGCCCCCGAAGGCAGGAGAAGCAGCAACAGATGGAAACTCATCAAGGAGAGAAGCAATCTAGAATTAAGGATAACTTTTCTAAGGGTGAGAACAAATAAACAGTGGAATGACTTCCCTCCAGAAGTTATGGATGCTCCAACACTGGAGGTTTTGAAGAAGAGATTTGTCTGGAATGGGATAGGGTGTCCTGCTTGAGCAGGGGGTTGGACTAGAAGACCTCAAAGGTCCCTTCCAACTCTATTACTCTATGTTCTATGATAGCCCTACATGGAAGCAAGGAAGTCTACATTTCCTTCATGAATATTCTGAACCAAAGTCTTCTGTTGGCCAAGACATCCTTTGGCCTAGATTATGTCCACACTTGGAGTTCCTCCGTAGTGACCACACTCTTATATCGAGGAACGATGGACCTTAATTCTACAATCCTAACTAGGGTATGACTTGGTGTCTTCTGCACCATTGCTCTGGTGGGATGAAGAGCAGAAGACCTCATCACTTGGATCCAGATGCTTCTCTCCTCTATTGGAAATGCAGCAGGGGGGAGGGGAAACTTAGTACAAAGTTTGGCCCTGTCACCCCTGGTGCTCGTCAAATTTTGCTTCCATGCATGAATGAAACAATCTACCCTGAATGGGTTGTAGCTTCTCATTAAGCAGATGGCTCCGTGCCACCCAGTTAGGAAGGCCGCTGAGTCAGCCAGCCTTGGTGCACCAGAAAGAGTTTGCAAGGGGAAGGCACAAGAGCACCTCCTAAGCAGCCCTCCCTATTTAATCCTCCCTTTGGGATTAATCATAAACAAGGATGAAGAAAGCTGTACGGAGGAAGGAATGGGCTGGAAACCTCATTCTTATTCGATTTTGTGTGCTATATATTTCGTTTTTCCTCACTTGTTTCTTCCTTGCCATCTCTAGGCTAAGCGCTGCTGTACTTAGGGATATCCAGGCCCATCCAACATGGAGGTCATCATAACCATCTCTTTGCTTTGCAGCGGAAGACTGGTCATGCATTCAATGCATGTTTAGAAAGGGGTAAATTTTTGGGAATAGAATAGAGTGGAAGGGAAGGGAATACAGAAGGGAAGGGAAGAGAAGGGAAGAGGAGAGAGAATGCAGAAGAGAAGAGAATGCAAAAGAGAGTAGAGTGGAGTGTAGTGGAAGGGAAGGGAAGGAAAGGGAGAAGGGAAGGGAAGGGAAGGGAGAAGGGAAGGGAAGGGAAGGGAAGGGAAGGGAAGAGAATGCAAAATAGAGTAGAGTATTTTTATTGCCCTGTTGTTATTTTTTTTCCTTTTCCTAATAACAAATTGTTGTGTTTAATTATTTCCCTGTTTACCGTACTCCTTGGTCAAAGGTTGTAATGAAGATATTTGATTTGACTTTATATTTATTTATGTATCCATTTAGATGGATGGATGGTTAGATAGATGATAGATAGATATGAGAGAGAGAGAGAATGATATATATAGATGATAGACCGATAGATGATAGATAGATATGAGAGAGGGGGGAGAGTGGGAGGGAGGGAAGGAGGGAGAATGATATATATAGATAGATGATTGATAGATAGATGATTGATAGATAGATAGATATTGATTTTTCCCTTTTTTAATATCAGACTCTTTTCTCCCCATAAATCTTAATCTCCAGGGCTCATTTTGAAGCCCAAAACATATTTTATAAATGAATTAATTACGTTTAGTAAGAATACTCAGCTATGATCCTGCTCCTAACTTCTGCACCTATCTGCCATTTATCACAAATTTCTGAACTTTCAGAGCTGCGGTAAGTAAAACATGAAAAAGAACACAGATTCAACATATAATTGACATATAATTGTGTTTTCCCTGAATAGTTTTCCATTTGTTAAACCATTGTTCTTTTGTATGCTGTACTGGGGAGGGGAGGGAAAAAGGACCACTCAAATTGATGCAAGTTAATTAATTCTCTTTGAGTTTATGACTTGCATCACTTTGCATTTAAAAGGCATAGAGGAAGAAAAAAAAAAACCAGCCAGGATGTTTAAAGCAGGACTGTGGAAAGAGCTATTTATATGCTAATCATTTCCTTGACCCTTATTATTATGGTCAGACACTATCTGGCTATGCTGAGTTGAAAAAGTGAATTTATCTTTACAAATTCAAAGGGATATTTTATTTTGGATGCTCACGTCGCATAAAGCTAAGCTTAAAACATATGCACCAGGTTGACATCAATAATGCTAAAACACAAGCCATCTTTGGGATATATGGCTAATGATTCTTCTGACTAAGGTTTTTGCAGTGTAGGAGGGGGTGTCAAAAACTTTAGAGGTCCATTTTCTTTTTTAAAAATAATTTTTATTAAATAATTTTTCTTATATACAACATCATTTCCATTCATTACAACCTTCGTGACAATATACATATTTTTACATAAATCTTAACTCTCTGTACATTTGTTTATATTCCTTAATCTATTTTTGTCAACTATAACTTTTACCTTATTATCTTATTGTCGACTTCTCTATTCATCTCAATATCTATTATTTAGCCAATCATACAGTACCTTCCACATCAAATAATAATCCATTTCCTCTCTTTCATCTTAGCACCCTCTAGTACCTTTTTTATCACACTTTCCTCTAGTGGCATACTATCATTTTCCCAATTCTGTGTGCAAGTTATTCTTGCCGCCATTAATAGATATAGAATCCCTAAGAATCCCTACACTCAGAGTGTAACACAAATGTAACAAAATCCAAAATGTAAATAAATGTCCTTTAATGCCTCTAATTTGGCTCCACTGTTCAATAATTCTCAGTTGGAGATGAAACTTTTTGAGAAATAGTCTTCAAAAGAAAGCAATACAGTCCAAACTTAATGAGCAGATAGAGGTGAAATAAAAAAACAAACAAACTACAATGATGAAATTTCCACAACGGACCAGGATAAGTAACTACCAACTTCAAGGAGATAACAAGGCACAGTCTGTTGGAAGGACACCAACCAAGATAACTTCAACCCAAAATAAAACACGCTTTGCTTCTGGCAACGCTGTGTTTTAACCGTCTCTCTTATATACTATTCTTCCCAGCTGCAACCAATGAGGGAGATCACAACCGCTTCCTCTCTCATAAGCCAAGTTGTTCCCTTCTCCATTCCTCCCTGCATGTCCTAGGATGCAGAAGGGATGGCCTGGTTCTTCCTCTGACTGCCCAGCCGGCCTCTGCCCTTCCCCAGCCTCCTCTACAACCTCCGGAGCCACACCTCCACTCCCTATCAGTTGTTCCTCCTCCCCCTCAGAGTCCGACTCTAACAACGGCATGACAAAAGGTGTCTTTTTTTTCCAAGAGGAAACTGGATTTTCTTTGTTTTTCCTTGAAAGACATTTCACTTCTCATTCAAGAAGCTTCTTCAGTTCTGATTGGAATAGTGGAGAAATGGAAGGATGTATATTCCTTGCAGTCATCTGGTCATTAGTGCTCTTTATGAGAATCATTGAGGTCACCTGGAAGTTTATCTGTGTTCTTAGGGTCACCTGAGTGGTGCAAATGGGTGTGCAGCCTGCTTGGAACTGCTGAAAGAACTGTGTTGTAGACTAGAGTTAGGTAGTGTTGTATTCCTTCCCTCTGTTGATACAGAACTGTTCAGTCTTAATGTAAATGGCCACTTTGATAGTGGTGGGATTCAAAAAAAATTACAGCTGGTTCTGTGGGCATGGCTTGGTGGCATGGCAGGGGAAGAAAACTGTAAAATCTCCATTCCCACCCCACTCCAAGGGGGAAGTTTACTACAAAATCTCCATTCCCTCCCCAGCCCACTAATGTGGTTTCCAGCTCTGTTCTCCTGTGCAGGGCAACAAAAGAAGACCCAGCCAATCAGCTGGGACTCAATGGGAGGCAGAGAGTAGATGGGGGCGGGGCCAGTCAGAAGTGGTATTGGCTGGTTCTCCCAACTATTCAAAATTTCTACTACTGGTTCTCCAGAACTGGTCAGAACCTGCTGAATACCACCTCTGCTCTTTGACCCCTCTTTCAAACCAGCATTCCTCTCTGTCCAGAATGTGGCACAGATAAACCTCCAAGTGGCCTCAACGACTCTCAGAAAGAGTGATAACAACCAGATGACTGCAAGGAATATAAATCCTTCCCTCCTCCACCATTCAGTCAGAAGAGAAGAAGCTTCTTGGATGAGAAGCGAAACCTCTTCAAGGAAAAAACAGAAAGTCCAGTTGCCTCTTGAAAAAGGAACCTTTGGGACAAACCATGACTTGGATGACCGAGAATCTCCATAAACATCAGAGGAAATCTGTAAATGATTTATTTATCATTGTGTAGCAGCCAGAAGTATCTCCAGGATGTGGTGAAGACAGTGGCCTTGATTGCCATAGAAACTCTGGCCTTTATGTGCCACCTTGATTTCTTTCACCTTGTGGATACCCTTGAGTATCTGCCCAAATGAACAGAATGTGATGTGAAGACAACCTCTAGCTGTGCACCAAACAAAGGTTCTTCATTTTTGTGTTGCTCTCCAACTGAAAGGGAGAAGTTCTTTTTAATCCACGTCCCTCTGTTTCTTTGAAGCCCTCGGTTGGCAAAGCCAGTTGGTGAAAACCAGGTGCCAGTTTTTAAAGAGTTTGAAGTCTTTGGGTTTCTTTGAAAGGTTTTCCCCTTTTTTCTTGGAAAAAAATTCAAAGCCTTCAAAAGTTTGTTTTTGTCCGGGTGGGGGGGGGGATGGGGGGGGGCAGGAATTGATTGAATGCCAAGGTTAGCATTCTTACATAACCAGGAGTTCCTTTTGGAGAAATCTTAACAAAAGGTTGTGATTCATTCCAAACGGCTTCATTTTCACCTCTAGGTCCTTACTCTTTTGTTCCTGAAACCAAGCCAAGAAGACCTGGAGAAACCACAGTTAAAACACATAATTAAAGAAAGGAGGGTTTCCCCCCCCAAAAAAAACCCACAACCATATTTTTCTCTCTTTCATAAATACAGGCAAACTTCCCGAGTTTCACAATGCTTTCACAATCCCTGTTAAGCAATCTCATTTTTTTCTCCTGAACTAGAGACACTTCCGCTGAGAGGATTCTCAGTGTTGGATAGCCTATTACAGTTACTGACAATGGCCATTTATTTCTGTTCTTATGAAGGCAGTGAGCCTCAGGAGTGAAATTAAAAATATTCATTTTCGCTCAAAAAAAATGGAAGGCCCTTTTATCGTATTTCCCATACTGTACTGTTCTGGAAAGTGGTGACATGGATAATTGTCTATAGATTGACCAATGCATGAGCTTCGGTACCTGAATAATGGATAATAATGATTGTAATAATAAAGAATAATGATTGTAAGCTGTCTAGAGTCACCTCCAGGCAAGATACATACACAGAGAGACAGAAACAGAGAGAGAGAGAGAGAGAGAAGAAAGAAAGAAAGAAAGAAAGAAAGAAAGAAAGAAAGAAAGAAAGAAAGAAAGAAAGAAAGAAGAGAGAGAGAGAGAGAAAGACAAATTTACAAATTTCAATTATTTTAATTGTAACAGAATAACATACACAGAGAGACAGAAATAGAGACAGAGAAAGAGAGAAAGAAAGAAAGAAACAGAAAGAAAGAAAGAAAGAAAGAAAGAAAGAAAGAAAGAAAGAAAGAAAGAAAGAAAGAAAGAAAGAAAGAAAGAAAGAAAGAAAGAAAGAAAGAAAGAAAAGAGAGAGAGAGAGATCCCTGTCGGAATCTGATTCGGAGGGGGAGGCTGAGCAGCTGACAGGAGTGGGAGTGTGTCTCCATTGGCTGTGGGGGAAACTGGGGAAGGACAAAGTCTGGCTGGGCAGAGCAGGAGAGAGGTAGAGCAAGGGAGAGGAAATTCAGAGGAAGACCCAGGCCCACCCCCTCTTCATCCTAGGGCACACAGGGAAGAATGGAGAAGGGAGCAACGTGAGTTGCATGGCTTATGAGGGAGGAAAGGCCCCGATTCCCTGCATTAGCTGCAGCTGGGAAAACAGTGTTTTAAAAAACAGTGTTTAAAAAGGGTAGCTGAGCACAGCAAGCTGTTGGAAGCAAATCGTGAATTCATCTGGTATCATTGTGGCTTATCTGTGTTCCTGTCGTCTTCCCAACTGTGTGAGTTTTGGCGTGCTTCAAGTCTGAAATCCTTGCTCCTCTCCTGCCAAACTAATTACTTCAGTTTGGCTTGTTTGGACTTTAAGTTACAGTTTGTATTGCTCATGTTTTGGACTTAATTTTCTGCAGTCAAAGGCTGTTCCTGGGAGAGTTTTTCTTCAACCAGAAGCAACCTGGACATTGGGGGCAAAGTTAGAGATAATAAAGGGACTCTTATTGCTTATCTGACTGTGTTGTCTTTGTGCCACGCCCAGGGTCATCACAACCAGTGTTTCAACCGGTTCAGCTGAACCGGTCCATAACAGCTGAATCCCACCCCTGAGCAGACTGTAACTGAAACTTGCACAATCCATATTCTTAAGGGCGGTACACAAGGAGAAAGGACCCTGTCTTATTGCAAACTTTAGAGAATATTTGGCAGCTGGCAGGATGTCTAGTTCAGTTAATTCTCCAACGGACAAGACATTGTCATCTTTAACAATGCCTAAAGACCTTGAGAAGAAGCAGAGGGGGCTCGTTAGTGAGAACTTAATTTAATTTCAAGCATCCGACCCCCTCCTGGACTGATAAACTCTCGAAGACCCTCCTAAATCTGGATTATAAACCCAGCTCTAGGGAGACAAGAGAAAAATTTTCCTCCCATACATAAGATCTTACCAACTTCAAAGGAATCATCCAATCCCACTGAAGCAATTATGACATGTCTCCAATCACACCGTCACACATCCATTTCATGGAACACAGTGGGGTGTTTTCCTGCTTTTAGAGATCATCTGATTTTTAATTATCCATCAAGAATTACCTTTTCCTGCAAGAAACTTGGGTAATAATATCTAATCTAGAATCCGATGGTGATTCCATCAACCAGCGTTAGACATTTCAGAGTAAAGCACATTTAGAGGTGGATTAACAGCTTTAATTAGAACAGCTGGAAGCAAATTGCATATTTGTTAGTAACCTCCTTTCTATACTTCAAGGAGATGAACATGATTCTTTTTTGGAAGGGGACAATTATATAATTATATAGCCTATCCAGCGGCCTCAATTCTACTGGAGGAGGAATCTCCATTCCACCTTTTTAAAAATAATTTTTACTCTTTAAAAACAAAAAATACAAAAATTTCATTTCCATTAACAGTTATTGAGTCATTGTATATACATGTTTCTTATTTTGTGACTATACATTATTTTTATCCTTATCCTTCACCCATTCGTACCACCTCTCCCATGTCACATAGTATTCTCGATACTCTTTGCCTTTCAGTTCCATAGTGAATTTATCTAGTTCAGCACAGTCCATTATTTTTTGAATCAAAACTATTTCTGGTGGTATTTTATCACTCTTCCAATTTTGTGCTAACGTGATTCTTGCTGCAGTTAAGATGTGTACAGTAAGGTATCTTTTATCTTTACTCAAATTCCCTTTGAACATACCTAATAAAAAATGTTTCAGGTTCCAAATTCAATTTATATTTTGTAATCTCAAAAAGCCATCTCTGTATTTTCTTCCAGTATTTTTTGACCTCTATACATTGCCACCACATATGGAAAAACGTTCCTTTCTTTTGATTGCACTTCCAGCATTCTAGTTTCAAAGTTGGATACATTTTCACCAGTCGTGCCGGCACTAAGTGCCATCTACAAAACATTTTATGTTGATTTTCTTTGAATGCCATCAACAAAGTCAGCTTCCAGTTCTCGATCCAAGTCTTTTCCCACTCATCCAAATTTATATTATGACCCACATTTCTTGTCCAGGCAATCATTGGTCCTTTAACAATTTCCTTCTCTAGTTCTACCTCCAGTAAATAATTATATGTTTGTGTTATAAATTTTATATCCTTGCCTGTCAAGATTTGGTCCAATTTTTGTAAATCTTTGTCTATCCCTAGCTCCTTTACATCTTTCTTAAATTTGGTTTGAATTTGCAAATATACCCATCAGTCTAATATTATCCCTTGTTCTTTTAGTTTATCCAGTGTTTTTAATTCCCCCTGTTCATCTACCAATTCTTTATATCTAATTTTTTTTAAATGTCCCTTGTATTTGGATATAATATAGCTTCCATAGGTGAGATCCAGTTTGGTCTTTTCAAATAATATTTTTTTTTAATTTTCTCCCATGTTTGTAAAAGTAAGTCCCTTATCAAGTGTCTATGGAAATAGGAGTGGATCTTATTCTTTTTATCTCATAGAAAGGCATGCCACCCAATTTGGAGGTCATGACTTTCTATCGTCCAAAATTCTTTTATTTTTTAAGTTTATCACTCCTTAATCCATAGTAAAATTGCTGCTTGATAATATATTTCCCATTTTGGGAGTCTAAGGCCGCCTCTGGTTCTACTATCTTGTAACATTTTCAATTTCACTTTTTTTCCCCACCCATATAAATTTCATTACATTCCACCTTTTTTTAAAAAAAAAGTCTTACAGTCTTCTCCTAGAGAGTCATATCTTTGCATAATTGTGTCCAAAGTAGGATAATCTGAACAGTGGTGGGATTCAACCAGTGTAACAACCAGTTCGGTGTGTGCACTTCACAACAGTTGAAAACCATCCATTTTCAGCTCTAAAACTTACTTTCTGCTGCAGCTGAAGTGCGGCCATCTGCTGTGTTGCTCAAATCAGCAGTGCTACAAAACACGGAACTAAGGACAGACTAGGTCAGGGGTGAGTGGGTGGGGCCCACTAGTTCCCGCCACTACCGGTTTGCCTGAACCAGTCCGAACCGGCTGAATCTCACCCCTGAATCTGAACCAGGTTTTGTTTGTGCAGAGAATCATGGGTCAATTTGTTTTAGGATCCATCTACTCTGGGGTGAGGGGAGGAAGTTCGTTCTCCAAGTTTGTGGGTTGGTTTCTGAACATTTCGTTATCAGGCTAGGTAACATCTTTGGCGGAATTTAGGGAAGATCAGTCTCAGTGTCCTTCTGTGGATAAGGGCTTGGTGTGATCAGAGTGATGGGGAGGTCATATCAGGTGAGGGTCTTATGACAGGTTTTATGAAGGGTCAGGTGTGGGTCACATTGAACGGTTGCTGGAATTAGATATATCTAGTTTAATGAAAAGAAGGACCCAGGGTGACATGATAACAGTCTTCCAATATTTCAGGGCTTGCCACAAAGAGGGAATCAAGCTATTCTCAGAGGTGGTATTCAGCAGGTTCTGACCAGTTCCGGAGAACCAGTAGTGGAAATTTTGAGTAGTTTGGAAAACCGGCCAATCCCACCTCTGACTGGCCCTGTCTTCACCTATTCTTTGCCTCCCAAGTCCCAGCTGATTGGCTGGATCTTCTTTTGTTGCCCTGCACAGGAGAACAGAGCTGGAAAGCAGGTTAGTGGGGTGGGGAGGGAAGGGCGATTTTGCAGTATCCTTCCCCTGCCATGCCTACCAAGCCATGCCCATCAAGCCACACCCACGGAACCAGTAGTAAAAATACTGAATCCCATCACTTGCTATTCTCCAAAGCATCTGAAGTCAGGACAGGAAGCAATGGATGGAGAGAAGCAACCTGGAATTAAGGAGGAATTTCCTGACAGAACAATTAACCAGTGCAACAACTTGCCTCAAGAAGTTGTGAATGATCCAACACTGGAAGTTTTTAAGAAGCGATTGGACAACCATTTGTCTGAACTGATGTAGAGTTTCCTGCCTAATCAGGGGGTTGGACTAGAAGACCTCCAAGGTCCCTTCCAACTCTGTGATTCTATTCTACGTCAGGTGAAGATATTTGGTTGGACCTGTGATGGATGGGTTATGTCAGATGAGGGTTTTGTGGTGGGGAGGTCACATCAGGTGAGAGTCATTGGGAGATGAAGTGCTGGTTGGCGGGTTGCATGAGTTGATTCAAGATTGGAGCTCTCGCTGGTTGGTTGTTTGATTGAGGAATCTATTTTAAGAAATCTTCACCTACAAGTTCAAAAGCATCAATATTCTTTTTAAGATATGAAAATTGAAAGAGTTCTAATTGCATAGTTGTAGTGCTCACTTTGGGTAGGTCCCTGCCCCCTGCAAACAACCCTTCCTTAACATATTTATGCACAAGATTTTTCTTCTTTTCCTCTCTTAAACCTTTGAACGTTCTTTCAAACAAACACAAACTTCAGCATGTTTCTTTAGGTTCATGAAAAGAGAGGTTTTTCTCCTTTTCATACAGCTGGGGGGAGGGGGGAAACTATGCGGGTATAAAAACAGTTGTGTTGTCTCCAAGTAACTTGGATCTTGTATTGCACACACTTCATATAGAAAAGAGGCAAGCTGTTTGTTGTGCTATTCTCGTTGCTATGTCTGTGCAGAGAACTGGAGTAAGTACAACTACCTTTCCCATTGTCTCAAGTCTGTTAGAAAAAACTTATTTTTTTCCAGGAATAACTGAGTCAAGTATCCTGTTGAAAATTAGATCTATCTGATCAGAAAACATTTTATTTTTGGTAACTAAGAATCTTGGTCACAAGCTTAATCTTTAGAAACAGAATACAGGACGTAGAATGTCATCAGAGTTGGAAGGGATCTTGGAGGTCTTCTAGTCCAACCCCCTGCTCAGGTAGGAAATCCTATACCATTCCAGACAAATGGTTGTTCAATCTCTTCTTAAAAACTTTCAGTGTTGGAGCATTTACAACTTCTGGAGGCAAGCTGGCCCACTGGTTAATTGTCCTCCCTGTTAGGAAGTTTCTCCTTAGTTCTAGGTTTCTTCTCTCCTTGATGAGTTTCCATCCATTGTCCCTCATCCTGCCTTTTGGTGCTCTGGAGAATAGGTTGACCCCCTTCTTCTTTGGGGCAGCCCCTCAAATATTGGAAGACTGCTATCCTGTCACCCCTAGTCCTTCTTTTCATTAGACTAGACATACCCCATTCCAGCAACTTTTCTTCATATGTTTTAGCTGGGAGGGAGGGAGGGAGGGAAAGAGGGAGGGAGGGAAAGAGGGAAAAAGGAAGGAAGGAAGGAAGGAAGGAAGGAAGGAAGGAAGGAAAGGTCCAAGAAATAACCTAGTAAGTATGTGTTAGTTGACCAAATCCTGGTGACATTAAAGTTCATTGGGGATGATTTGAAATTGCATAGTGATGTGGCTGATTTTATTTATTTATTTAGTGCCTACTTCCTTAGAGTATACATTGTTTGTGACTTATATATTAAGGACCTGGTGACTAAAACATATGAAGAACGGTTGCAGGAATTGTGTATGGCTAGTCTAGAGAAAAGAAGGAACTAGGAGTGACATGATAGCAGTGTTCCAATATTTGAGGGGCTGCAACAAAGAAGGGGGTGGGGTCAGCTTATTTTCCAAAGTATCAAAGGGCAGGGCAGGAAGCAACAAATGGAAATTAACCAAGGAGAGAAGCAACCTGGAATTAAGGAGAAGCTTCCTAACAGTGAGGACAATTAACCAATGGAATGACTTGCTTCCAGAAGTTGTGTGTGCTTCCTCACTGGAGGTTTGTAAGAAGAAATTGGACAACCATCTATCTGGAATAGTATAGGGTTTCCTGCATGAGCAAAGGATTAGACCAGAAGACCTCCTCCAGCTCAATAGTAATTGATTGATTGATTGATTTCTATTTTAGCTTCCTCAAAGGCCCTATTTACTAGGATTTTTAAATTTCCCCTTGCAGGATAACTTTTCTTACCTAATTGCATCTTCCTTTTAATTAAAACCAGACTTCGGCTGCTGATCAGTTTTACAGTTCACTATCTCTTGAACCATCCAAAACTTTTGAATAAATACTTTAAGTATACTGCGATAGAAAGACTTAATACCCAAATGTTGGTTGCCTTAATATTCACCTTGAGCTTAATATTCTTAATAGCTTAATTAAAAATGGATATTTGTATCCAGAGGCAATTAATTTCCAATGAATTATTTTTAAATTAAGATCCAAAGGATGATATTAACATTATGAAAAAAAGCATGGGAATAACCTCCGTGATTTTTGTTTTAATCAATGTTGTGTTTTTATCCCATTGTGTAGTTTTAATTGACGCAGAAGGAAATCTTTGTTGTTGTTTTTTGAGAGAAGAAACATTAAAAACATAATTAGTCTTATACAATATGGATATATATCCTGGACTTGCATTGTTACTGTCTAACATTTTGAAGTGTACGTACTTTATCTTTATATTTAATAGTTTTTGAATAGTGTATAAATGTGGTTTATCTCTATGTGTCTGTTGATGTCTGTTATCCTCAAAGAAGATAGCAAAAAAAAAAAAATGACTAGAGACTTAGCAAAAGACTAGAACACATCCTCTCCAGCAACCAACACTCAGATAAACAGGGATTAACACCAGACAAACAATTAAGCAGAGAATAATAGTCTAATCAAGGTCTATGGAGTTTCTCAATCATCCAGGTCATGGTTGTCCCAAAGATGCTTCTTCAAGGGGCAAATGGACTTTTTGGTTTTTCTTTGAAAATGTTTAGCTTCTTCTCGAAAAAGCTTCTTCAGCTCTGACTGGATGGTGGGGAATGGAAGAATTGATACTCCTTGCAGACAGCTGATCATTTGCATCCTTTTAGAGAGTCGTTGAAGCCACTTGAAAGTTTGTCTGTGTCCTCAGAGTCATCTGAGTGGTGCAAATGGGAATGGAGCCTTCTTGGAATTGCTGAAAAGACTGTGTCATGCCCCTGTTGGAGTCTGAATCCGAGGAGGAAGATGAACAGCTTGACAGGGAGTGGGGATGTGGCTCCGTTGGCTGTGGAGGAAACTGGGGAAGGGCAAAGTCCAGCTGGGCAGAGCTGGGGAGAGGTAGAACAAGGGAGAGGGAGGTCAGAGGAAGACCCAGGTCCACCCCCTCTTCATCCTAGGGCATGCAGGGAGGAACAGAGAAGTGAGCAATGTGGGTTGTGTGGCTTATGGGGGAGAAAAGGGCCCTGATTCCCTTCATTAGCACACCTTGGAATGAAAGTATAAAAGAGATACAAGCTGGGTGCGGCAGCTGCTGGGAACAAACATGAGTTTATCTTGTGCTGACTTTGCTTATCTGTGTTCCTGGCATCTTTCCAACTGTGTTGAATTACTACCGTATATGCTACAGATATAAGAAACTAGCTTCTTTGGAAAAGAAAAAAAAAAAACATCTCCGAGCACTCAGACATTTTGAGCAAGCATTCCTACAAATATCTCCAAAATTCTGCATCCATTAACAACAAGCATGTTGAAGTTTGGTGGGGCATGGAGTGGAAATTTTGTTTTATGAGATTTCTATCATAGTTTTCTCATTTCAAAACTAAGGAACATGATCTGACTTTTAATGAAGTAATTTCATTTCATTCTGAATAGTGTGTGCATCAGAAAATATAGCTATGGATGCACAGGATGGACGGATGGATGGACAGATGGATGGATGGATGGATGGACGGATGGACAGACAGATAGAGATGATATGATGTCATATGATATGATAGAGAAAGACAGAAATAGAGAGATAGATACTATAGATGATAGACAGATAGATAGATGGATAGATAGACAGACAAGATTAGACAGAGAGATGATAAAAAGAGAGAGAAATAGATAGAGATAGTCAGAGAGATAGATGACAGAGAGAGAGATGATAGAGAGAGAGAATTAGAGATGACAGATAGAGAGATAAATAGATATAGATAGATAAATAGACAGACAGATAGATAGACAGACAAAATTAGAGAGAGAGTGATGATAAAGAGAGAGAGAAACAGGTAGAGAGATAGACAGAGATATATAGATGATAGAGAGAGATGATAGAAATACAGAGAGAGATGATGATAGATAGATACAGAGGGAGAGAGAGGTATATGTATATCTATATATATTTTAATACTGATTATGTTTTATACACATACAACTCAAAATGCACACACACTAATAAAGTGTGTTCTATAATTGTCCATAACATGTATTCCTACGTCCTTTCTCTTTCCATAACTTATAAAAGATAATTTTACTATTCATTTTCCTTTACAACACTATTGTAATAAAATCTTGAGTTCACTTCTCCCTCCTTCAAAAGACTATTTTTTTTAAAAAAGATTAACGATTCAGGGAGAACACCATGTGCCAAGTTCCTGTAGTAAAATATTGAAATTTATTAGTTAAACCAGAAGCTAGCTTTTAATAGAAAAGAGTTAAAACAGGGAGATTTGCATAATAAAACCAATGCAGCAAGCTAGTATATAACTCATTTCAAAATTTGCATTGTGCCATATGCTTACTATCAAGTTTGTTTGAGAGTATGGCTGTATTATTACTTAAATTCAGCCACAATTGTTTTTTTTAAAAAAGGTCTCCGCCCTCCCCCCCTCCCCCCAAAAAAAGGAACCCCCAAAGGATTTCTCTGTATCGCTTTCTGATTTGGTTCAGATTTCAGATTCCTTTCCTTGGAAGAACAGTGCAGCAGTTTGAAATTAAGAATACATTCCAACTCTTATCTTTAAAAGATTGTAACTAAACTACCAGAGCTTTTACCCGGGAATATATTTAATTGGAGAACACACCCAGCCTGTGAATTGTGCTCAACTGGGGAATCTGGTTTATAAGACACCCAGGGGGGAGGGGGGAAATCGGGTCACAGGTGATTGTAGATTACGTATGCCAGAGTTGGTTTCAATCAGGGCAGTGCCAGTATGTCACCTCTAATAAATCCTTTGAAGTTTTTTGAAGTTTGGCTTGAGAATCATGATTTCATTAGGGTGATTGCTGGAATCCTGACACAGTCATTTTTCCACCCTTGCAAATATTATTTCATTTCTCCACGCAGCTCATCACCAAAGGACGGAATAGCCAGGCCATTGAAAAACTCCAGACCGAACACACCCACAGCCAGCAACAGATCAGGGACCTGGAGACAAAGTTGGAAGTAAGCATTTGTCTGTGACTGGAATTGACCACCCGAGTTGTGTGAAATGGGAAATTGGAAGATGCAGGTAACGTTTACGTTGAGTTCCTGTGTTAGATTAAATTCTCCATTTCCTAAAGAGAACCTGGGCTATCCTTTATGATGCCCAAATCCTTCCCAAAGGTGCTTTTTTTCAGGAGGCAACTGGACTTTTCTTGTCTTTTTTCCTTTTGAAGACATTTCACTTCTCATCCAAGAAGCTTCTTCAGCTCTGACTGGTTGGTGGGGAATGGAAGGATTTATATTGTTGCAGACAGCTTGTCATTTGCATATTTTAGAGGGTTGTGGAGGCCACTTGGAGGTTTGTCTGTGTCCTCAGGGTTACCTGAGTGGTGCAAAGAAAGCTCCACAACCATTTGCACCACTCAGGGGACCCTGATAAAACAGATAAATCTCCAAGTGGCCTCAACGACTCTCCAAAAGGATCAAATGACCATCTGTCTGCAAGGAATATAAATCCTTCCATTCCCCATCATCCTGCCAGAGCTGAAAAAGCTTCTTGAATGAGAAGCGAAATGTCTTTAAAAAAAACCCCCAGAAAATCCAGTTGCCTCAGTTTGGACATTTGCTCAGTTTGGACATAGATAGCCTCTTTTACCACTCTTTCAAACCAGCCATCCTCTCTGTCCGGAATGTGGCACAGATAAATCTCCAAGTGGCCTCAACAACTCTCAGAAAGAGCACCAACAACCAGATGACTGCCAGGAATATAAATCCTTCCCTCCTCCACCATTCTGTCAGAAGTGAAGAAGCTTCTTGGATGAGAAGCGAAACATCTTCCAAAGGAAAAACCAGAAAATCCAGTTGCCTCCTGAAAAAAGCAGCTGTGAGAAACCAGGACCTGGATGACGGAACAATCTCTACAGGCCCAAAACCTTCATTTCTCTTCATGATTACAGGGGTGGTGATGTTTCATACAGTTTCTACATGGTGGTAAAAAAAACTGAAATAAATATTCTTCTAGTAGATCGGAATTGATAAACTAAAAAAATCCCGACGTAGCTTTTATTTATAGCTGAGTAAGGATGCTTTAGTTGGATAATGTTTCATGACATAAATCAAAAACTGATCATCGTTTCCAAAGCTGAGGTAAGAGGAAAGTGATCGCTCTTCCCATGAAACCATAATTGCTATAAATGGAGATCAACTGAGGTTTGTGTCTCATTTATTGGCGGGTTGCTGTATTTTAATCCTATTTTTCACAGAGCCCTTCAGATCTGATTTAAAAAAAAAAAAACAGAAAAACAAACTCTGTTTTAAATGCATGGCCCTCAGCTGAAAGGGAGTAAAAGAAAAGGGGATACTAACACTGAAGATATTTATGTTCTGAGGGCAACTCACTGCAAGAAATAAAACAATAAAAATAGAAATGCAGGATTGCAAATATAGGAAGAACAGAGAGAGCAAAAATAGCTTAAAACTTGAAATGATGGCAAGGGAAAGTTTTAAAATTACCAGGTGGATCTCTTAGAGGAAAGGAGTTCAAATTGTTCCTTGGTTGTCCTTCTGGGCATCACCTGCTTTGGTTCCCCATGTGGACTTCTAAGGACAGGTTGGCCGGTGAATGTGACATCACATAGGTCATCAGACTCGTCACACCAATGACCACAACTATATTCCTCCCCACATTCCATTTACAAGGGCTGTTTACTAATTGCAATAGGATTTAAATCCAATGTCTGTCTAATACATCGGCTGCAAAACGCCACACAACCACTAGTTGGGAGCAAACAGTATCTGTTTCGTATGTTTTGCTGCCACCTAAAGGTCATTTAGATTATTGCACCTCAGTAGACCTAAAGCTAAGGTATTTGAACAACACCATCACTCTGTTTTGAAAAACTCCTGACCGGATGCTAGTCATATATATATTTATATATATATTCTTTATGGAGATTTACCTCTGGAAATGGGGCAGAGCCATTTTTGTTTACATATGTGCCATTAGGCATGCCTGAATGTTTGTATTTATGTATTTCTTTATTTATAGCTCTGGACAAAGAAGATTAAAGATATAACAGAGTTGGAAGGGACCTTGGAGGTCTTCTAGCCCAACCCCTGCTTCCTGATAGCAGGAAACCCTATACCATTTCATAATTGTCCCTTCATAAGCTTTTATCAATGCTATTTTTCATTGGGATGATAACATTGATTTTGTAATGGTCGCCTTCCTCCTGTTTTCTATCCCAACCCCCCCCCCCCTCTTTCACACACACACAGCAGAACTGGCTGTATTTCATTTGACCTAATCGCCAGCGTTGGCGTCTTCACCGGTTTCCCAAAATTTCAATGCATTATGACGGCCAACTCTGGCTGTGCCATTTTTAATCTTCTCTTATACAGAGGCTGAAAAGGAAGGATTGACAAGAATAAATGAAAGGGCTTATTCAAAGCAAAAATTTATTGTTCAAAAAGTGGGACTGGGCAATTTAGGATATTCTGATAAACAGGTTTAATGAAAGCAAGGAAGGCAAATTTAGTCATTAGCAGGAAATAGTCAAATCTTGCTCTGTTGGAGGCCATGTTCTGATATATTTGAATGGCTACCTTTTCTTCCCCCTATGTAAGAAATGTAATAATGGGTGCAAACATTTCACATGGACGCTTAATTATATTGACTGGTGAATTCCATTAGTCAGGGAAGATATGCAGATCCGATGGAAATGTGACTGGGTCTCCTTGGTAGCTTGAAGCTGGTGGGAGATGACTCTGAATATAAATCGAATGGTCACTATGGAGGAACTCCAAGTGTGGAAACAATCTAGGTCAAAGGATGTCTTGGCCAACTGAAGAATTTGATTCTGCAATGAAACGTTCATCATTCAGAATATTCATGAAGGGAATGTAGACTTGCTTCCATGTAGGGATATCATAGAACATAGAATAATAGAGTTGGAAAGGATCTCGGAAGTTTTCCTCTGCTCAAGCAGAAACCGAATACAATTTCAGATAATGTTTGTCCACTCTCTTTTTGAAAGCCTCCAATGATGGAGCACCCATTACTTCTGAAGGCAAGTTGTTCCATTGGTTGATGGTTTTTACGTTAAGAAATTTATTCTTAATTCCAGGTTGCTTCTCTCCTTGGTGAGTTTCCATCCATTGTTTCTCGTCTTGCCTTTTGGTGCTTTGGAAAATAGTTTGACTTCCTCATCCTTGTAGGAGCCCTTCAAATATTAGAAGATTGCTATCATGTCACCCCTAGTCCTTCTTTTCATTAGATGTACCCAGTTCTTGCACCCATTCTTCATATGTTTTAGCCTCCAGCCCCTTACTCATTCTTGTTGCTCTTGCACTCTTTCCAGAGACTGAACTTCTATTATATATTATGATGACCAGAATTGGAAGCAGTATTCCAAGCATGTTCTTAGTAAGGGTTTGTAAATTGGTACTAGAACTTCACGTGATCTTGATTCTATTCCTCTATTAATGCAACCTTGAATAATATAATAAATATATTACTGTATTTCATATCTGTAGGGTATGGTTGAAAAGAATGAAGATGGTGACCATATACTATGGTTAAAACTGCACATTTTTCTGTGCATTGTGCAGGGAACATGCCATACATAAAAAGTGAGCTGAACATAGACTGCATCATTGCAGCTGCCAACTAGATTCTTCCAACTGTAATCACCTCTGGTGTTTTCTCTCATCCCTTCTTCCAAATCCATGCCTACCATTCCACCCCTTCCATGTGGGATGGACAACTGTTTTTCCTCCATTGTGCATTCCTTTATTCTTCATTGATGGACATGTTAATCAGGTGGAGAAAATAAGATCCCTGACCATTTGAGTTGTCTTGAAATTGTTGCCATCCCGTACATGGAGTAAACCAGAATGTTGTGTACCCCAAACCATGGTGCATGTTGCAAAGGCACATTATGTACATACATTCAGTATGTGAGTTGGAATTGGATTTTTTGCTTTATTTTTAGATCAGCCTGCTGGTTGGTGCTGATTATTGGTCTCTTTGCAAAGAGATATTGATAGAAGAATATATCTTTGCACATCAGTAAGCAAATAATTACAACGAGTGGCATTGATTGTATGAGGCGATCCTCTTCAGGTCCATAAAGAGTTCATTTATACATAGATTATGAAGTGAGGAAATGAAACGAAGTGGTGGAAAGTATTTGTGGGCTTGGGTAGTCGATGTTGGTGGTGGGTTTGTTCTCCAAGCTTGTTGTTTAATCTCTGAATATTTCCTCACCAGGTTAGGTAACATCATCAGAAGAACTTCAGTTGAAGCATCTTAGTCTACTTCTCTTTTGCTTTTATAGGTCTTAGGTGGTCAGTAGGTCACATGACTAGCTGGTCATGCCTATGTGAGGGCCATCCAATGGTGAAGTCCCCCTGGTTGGTCATGTGACAGACTGGTCACACCATGTGAGGGTCATCTGGTGGTGAGGTCACCCTGGTTGGAGGTCATGTGAATCAACTGGTGATCGACACTGTCATTGGTTGGATATTTGATTGATCCAACTTCTTACAAACTTGTAGCTGGTAGCAGATTGATATGCTTGTTAATTGACCCATTTGTTGAATGCCAGATTTTGATAAAACTAAGTCTTCATGCCTAAATTAAATATGTGTTATGGGATCTAGCTGGGTTTTCTAGAGCAGAAAGAGGTCAAACTGGCAGCTAGGATCTTGTGATCACAAACTATTCCTTTTTTATGTGCATTAAATGTGTCACACACATTGAAAGAGGCCAAAACTTTAATCATGGAGTTGTGGGTGCCATCTTGACATTTTCACATCTTCCAACACTCCAGGCTATTGCTCCATTTCTTCCATTTTGCTCCGTATTGCTCCATTTCCTGATTTTTATTCTGTCAAGCTGCAAAAAAGAACTTGGAAGACATTTGGAAATGCATGGTGGTTATCCTCTTGCAAACCTACCATCTTCTTGCTCATTTAAATGTTGCTCATTTAGTCGCTTGGTTTAAAAATAATAATAACGAGGAAAATAATTGGCAGTCAGGGGCTGAGAGACAGTTTACTGAGGCAAGGTTAATTTTATACATCCTCATTTTCTGTTTGAATGCTTGGATAATGGAACCTAATAAAGTACTGGACTATCTTTGAGCTGCAACACAAAAGCTCAGAACTAACATTCTGAGCTATAATACGGGACATTTCTTTTTGCATTCGTTTATTTTCTCTGCATCCAACATTCAGAGGTTATAGAGAGTCACGTGGTTAATTTCATCTCTGAGAGACCCTCAAACTTCAAAGAAGATGTTGCAGCCATTAAAAGTCATTGGAAATTGGATATCTACAGTGGTGGTATTCTACCGGTTCAGCCCGATTCAAACGAACTGGTGATAAAAAAACAGGTACTGGTTTGGCTGAACCGATATTTCTTTTTCTCCTGATGATCAGCTGTTCTGACAATCAGCTGTGCCAGGATCCCCCTTGCTGTCTTACTGCTTCACCCAGGAAGCTTTCCTGGGGTCCAGGAGGGAGGGTGCTGCAAAAAAGCCACGCCCACTCAGTCACATGGCCACGCCCACCCAGCCACACCCACCTAGCCATGCCCACAGAACCGGTTATAAAAATATTTGCATCCCACCCCTGGATATCTACTATCTATAGACAGATAGTCCTAGACTTTAGGCTGTTAAATGAGATAGTTGTTAACTGAGTTTTGCCCCAGGTTGTAAAATCAGGCAAACCTCACTTAACAAATGCTTCATAAATTTTGGGCTCAATTGTGACCATAAGTGAAGGATTACCTGTATTCAAAAGAGGCAGAAATATTTGTTACCATGGCAAAAATTCTGTGTTATGTTACAAAAACATTTTCTGTGGTTCTTGTTACAATAGTGAATTCATTGGTAAACTGTAACTATTGATAAGTATAAATTACAGGGTTTTTTCCTGTTTTTTTCTCTTTTTCTTAATTTTATTTTCAGATAAAATTAATTTTTTCAAATATTTTTTTTTTATTTTAGTCTCGTGCGGTGACCTAAAGGTGGAGCTGTTGCCTCACAATCAGGAGGCTATGAGTTCAATCCTAGGTGAAGGCAGATATTTCTCTCTCTGGGCACACTAAGAATATATTGGCTAAATAAAACTCCGCATTGGTGACAGGAAGGGCATCTGGCCAGTAAAAACTCTGCTAGCTCCATTCAGTTGCCCAAGACTCCACCCCACAAGGGATTACGGGGTCATTAAAAGAGGATGATTAAAAGATGATAATGCCCTTTTATTTATTTATTTATTTAAAATTATCTTTAAAATTAATGATCATTTTGTTAAAAACTAATAAAAATTATATTGAAAAGAAAACAAACAAACAAAAGGAGAACCAGGAGCAGATTTAAATAACTTATTGATTTGAAATAACCAGCCAGAATTTTGATTCTTGGCTGCTGAATGATATTTTATTTTTAAGGTTACACCATGAGGTTGAGGGTTGTCTTTGTAATGATCAATAAAGCAAGTCAAGTCATCCAAATGGAAACAGGCATTAGAATGAGAAAAGAATGAGATAGAAACAGCTCAGAAAAAAACTGCCAGATTCAATGGTTGTGTTGCTTTTTCCTCTCATCCGGGTTCTTGATGGGAATTTAAATCCATCCAGACTTCATAATTTGATTTATGAATGAGTGATTGAGTGGCAACAGTAGTCCACTCCGCCCTGGTTTCTGTCCAATGTTCTCAATGACAAATCAGATGCTGAAAAGATAAAAATTCTAAATTCGATGGTTTTATATCTATACTTTCATTTCTTTTTGTAAAAAATATATTCCCATCCAATATTTATCCTGGATTGGCAGTTGGCTACGGACTCCGTCTTCTTCTGCAAACACGTCCAGTGAGTATGGAGTTGACTTCAGTGATAACTAAAGCTCCAAAGATGGAAAATTCAGGTCTATAAAACACATCATTTGTCAGTTTCTATTATTCTTTATCCTACTCTCATCCATCAGTAGAGAAGCGGACAGCTATGTTGAATTCTATCCAAGTGCAGATCCTGTAGGGAAGAGAGGAGAGCAGTGGAGTGGAGTAGAGTGGAATGGAATTGAGTAGAATAGAATAGAATAGAATATGACAAAAATGGAATGGAATATAGAATAGAATGGAATGGAACGGAATATGGAATAGAATAGAATAGAATATGACAAAGATGGAATGGAATGGAATATAGAATAGAATGAAATGGAATAGAATAGAATAGAGTAGAGGAGAGGAGAGGAGAGGAGAGGAGAGGAGAGTAGAGGAGAGTAGAGTAGAGTAGAGTAGAGTAGAGTAGAGTAGAATAGAATAGAATAGAATAGAATAGAATAGAATAGAATAGAATAGAATAGAATAGGACAAAAATGGAATGGAATGGAATATAGAATAGAATAGAATAGGACAAAAAGTGGAATGGAATGGAATATAGAATAGAATAGATTTCAGAACAGAACAGAACAGAATAGCCAGATCCACTGAACAATTGGCTTACTAATTTAACAGCTGCAGTGATCCACTTAACAATTGTGGCAAGAAAGGCCTTAGAATGGGATGAAACCTACCAATTGTCTTGTTTAGCAAACAAAATTTTGGCCTCCATTTTGCTCATTAAGTTGACGACTACATATAATGGGAAAATCTCCATTTGGAGACCTCCAGTGAAAAAGTGCTCCTTGGATATGATATCAAGCTGCTTGTTTATTTAAACCCCTGATCAAAGCCAAGAAGGAAAAGATTAAAGTACAGGCATCCCTTTAAAGAGGCTGTTATAATGCTTCAGCCTGACATAAAAGACTGCTGAACTTTGATTTTTTATTTCTTTCTATCTGTCATAAGCCTCTTTCCATCTAATCTTTGACAGCTAAATAGAAGTTGTATCTCTTTCTGATGGTTAGAAGATTTTCTTAATTCTTAAAGCAGGGTCAAATAAGGGAGGGGTCCTGAAAGTGGGTTGGTGGCTGTAGCTGGGTCAGGGAAAGCTTCCTGCTGATGGAAGAGAATATTTGTAGGTCGGGCTTAAATTTTGGAGTCCTTGGTGCTCTCTGAGCTTGGTGGTTTTCTGGCAGACATTTCATGACCTGATTAGGTAACATCTTCAGTAGTAGAAGAGAATGGGAGGAGGAGGAGGAGGAACAGGGGCAGGAGGAAGAGAAAGACAAGGGGGAAGAAGAAGGAGGAGGAAGAGGAGGAGAAAGAAGAGAAGGATGATGATGAGGAAAAGGAGGAAGAAGAAGATATTGGTGATATTGCAAGAATAATTTTTAGAGAATATGTGCACCTCTAGGCTATATGAGCTTGGTGGGGGGTATGATTTGAAAGACATTTCATGACCCAACTAAGTAACATTATCAGTGCTAGAAGAGAATGGGGTTTGTGGAGAGGAGGAGGAGGAGGAGGAGGAGGAAGAGAAGAAGAAGAAGAAGAAGAAGAAGAAGAAGAAGAAGAAGAAGAAGAAGAAGAAGAAGAAGAAGAAGAAGAAGAAGAAGAAGAAGAAGAAGAAGAAGAAGAAGAAACAACAACTCTGTTATGTACAATAACTTTGCAGTTCCTTGTTCCAGTTGCCATGACAGAACTTCTAGATACAACTACTAGAGTTAAAACACAAGCATAACTTTAGATATCTTATTTTCTCCACCCAACTTTCACTTCTCCGTCAGTTCCGCTTCAAAGAGCAGGGCAAATCTGACCTCCCAGGTATTCATTTTCTAATTACCCTTTTGCACAAACGAGGGACATTTTCTATCATTGGACAGAAATACCAATTCTTCAATCTGCTGCTAACCAAGCCAATTACAGACTCTCAGATGGATGTTACTTCCCAACTCCCAAGAAGATCATTGTAAGCTTCTCCGTTCGTTACTCCTAGTAGCAAATTCAGACAATGTTTCAGGTGGAAATAAAAATAGAACACTGCTAGAAGACAGAATCCAGCAATCTAGAGAAGTCTGACATCCATGATCAACCTCTGGATTTGAAATTGGAGAGTTGCCCCCATGACAACCTTCAGATTATTGAGCTAATATTGCAAGAAATCATTCGTAAAGAACACATCACTCTTGTGCTTGTGATAGTAGATTGTCTTAGGATGTGGGACCTCTTAAGATTTTTTTTTAATTTTACATCGGTTTCCTCCCTCCTGCTGCTGTTCTTCCCTTCTAGATTTTTTGGCACAATTAGGCATAACAGAAAATTGGCAGCCAACAATATTTCCCTTTGATTTTTTGGGTTCAAAGCACAGCTGGATGGTTGTGCCTCAAACCTTTGATGCCGTGCACTTCTCTCTGATCATCCAATCAAATAATTATTCTGTTTTCTTCCAGATTTGCCCAGTCAATTCCATTATGAATAGCAGGGGAGTATCAAAGTTGTGGACTGTTTTGGTTGGAACATTCTGATCATGAAAACAATTCCAGATGACTTTGGGAATGTTTCAACCATCCCAACCTGTTTTTTTTTCCCTGTTCAACCACCTGTAGCTAGAGGGTGTGTTTTGCTTTCGTTCTGTGCTGAAATGATATACTCAATAAAGTTTTGCATCAAGAGATTGGATCATCTCAACAGGCTTTGCTTGCTTGGGTTTAATCAGTTGGAACCTTGGCATTGTCCTTGACTTATGACAATTCATTTAGAGACCATCTGAAATTATAAGAGCACTGAAAAAATGTGATTTGGGATTCACGCTTGTGACCGTCGCAGCATTCCCATGTTCACGTGATCAAAATTCAGCCGCTTGGCAATTGACTCACATTTATGACCATTGCAGTGTCCCATCCTGGGGTCACATGATCCACTTTTGTGACCTTCTGATGAGCAAAGTCAATGAGGAGGCCAGATTCACTTAACTACCGGGTTACTAACTACACAATTGCAGAGATTCACTGAACAACTGGAGTAAGAAAGGTCCTAACATGGGCTTAAACTCATTTAACAAATGTCTCGCTTAGCATCAGAAATTTGGGGCTCAATTATGACCATAAGTCGAGGTGAACCTCACATCAGGCGAGGGCCTTGCAATGGGTCCTGTGATGGGTCAGGAGTGGGTCATGTCAGGTTTGTCAGGGTTTTCGAGCCAAGCTTCAAAAGAATTCAAAAGATTTATTAGGAGCAACATACTGGTATTAACCTGTATGAAGCCAACTCTGAGACATGTAATTTACTATCACCTATGACCCTGTTCCTCCCCACCACCCTGGGTGTTCATGGGCTGGATGTCATCAATTAGACTCTCCAATGAAAGATTTTCACGGGCAGAAGATGCAGTAAGCTGCAATCTCTACAAGATAAGTATGGAATGTGCTTATGGCTTTCACCTGCTACACTGCTCCCTCAGGCCTTTCCCCACTGCCCTTCTTCCTTATGGCAATTCGGAAACAGGCCTAGGAATGATTTATGAGTTGACACGGTAAAGGTATTGTGAGGGTCTTGTGATACGACCTCCCCATCACAAGACCCTCACTTGATGTGACCCACACCTGACCCATCCTAAGACCCACTGATCACACAAAGCCCTAATAAGCAGAATAACATGATCTCCCCTAAACTCCACCAAAGATGCTTCCTAGCCTGGTAACGAAACATTCAGAAACCAACCCACAAACTCAGAGAATGAACTTCCGCTCTCATGTTATGACCTAGCTCCCCAAACACGACAAATCCTCTGAAGTTAAATCAATGGTTCCTTTATTAGGAACACCGGCAGCCCTGGCAAAAAGTTTCTCTCTCACCACAGGTTAACAAGTCCATCCAGCAGTGAGATGAATAGTTGTCTGCCACATCTATCCATCTCCGCCCCCTGCCTTTTATCCCCAGAACTTGGGTGGGGCTTCGCTAGCATCAGTGGCTCTTCCATCCCAAGGACCGGCCCATAGATTTCCACTGCTCTCCTCTCCTCTGCCTTCTGTGCATCTGCCTGTGAGGCACTGGACCCAGTTGTTCCTCCTCTTCCTCATCAGCCACCTCCAGACCTGGGGGCTGTTGACTGTTTATCTGAGGCTGATGGATGGCCCAGGCTCCACCTCTGTCTCTCTCTCACTCTCTCTCTCCCAGCTCCATTTCCTCTCCCCCCTCGGAGCTCTCAGGTTGCCTTGATGCTGGCCCTGACTCCCACGCTGCCTCCTCCTCTTCTGATTTGACTGGTGGAGGGGCCGGCGGCCAACAGGCCACAACATCTCAGTTCTTCTATGCTTTCACTGGAGCCATTTCCTGAGCCTTGAATTTAATGAGCGTGGGGGTGTTAAGTGTCATCTTTTGTTCACTAAAAGCAGCAGGTATAAAAGTCACGTAAACAGCGGGATGGAAAACCCAACCAGGGAACTGCATTTAGCTAATGGGCTGTGAAAGCTTTGCAGGGCTCAAGAAATCCTTCTCTTTCCATTTTTATTCACTCCAAAAATAAATGTTTGGGGTCGCAGATTAATACAGGTGAGAGCCCCAGTGTTGCTCTTAGCCCTGTTGTCATATGAAGTCTGCAAGCAAAGAAGCAATCAGCACAAAATTGATGAAGGGCAATCAATTCATTAGCTTGCGGGAAGCTGAGGCGAGATCAGAAATGGCAACCGCATAAGCCCCAGGATGCGGCACATAACACAACATTTGAGCCAAGCACTCAAATTTCGATTTGGTACTGCAAAGGAGGCTGTGAGAGCGAATCAGGAAATTATCCATGATTTTGTAACCCTGCGGATTTCGTTCAGTTACTCTGAATATTGTTCTGAACAAGGCTTATTAAGACACTAATAAAAACATCTTTTTTCTTTATTTCAAAGGCTGTAAATTGTAGTCATTCACAGTCTGTAATGAGTCTCAAACAGTTTGTAAATAGTCCCGTGGAAGTCTGCCAAAGTCCTTCAGGAGAAGTCTGATAAGCATGCACCTTTATCTTCCCTGAAATGCTGCCAACAACTAAATTTCCAATTAGTTGTACAAGGCCAAACAGAGCACAAATTCAACACGCAGCTTCAGGTTTCAAACTGACCAGTACGAACGAAGTTGCTTCCTGCAAAGGTTCCTGTCCCTTTGCTCTTCCTTTATGTCTTATGGGAGGGGCCAATCACCTCCAAGCCTTACTCCTGAGTCCCGGACTGACCCATGTTCCTCCCCACTGTCCGACTCTACTGCCAGCTCTTCAGGCCACCAGAGGACCACAACATGTATTTTTCAAGTCCCAAACCAATTGTTTCCAAAATGTATGTCGCTAAGCGAGACATTTGTGGAATGTCTCACTTAGTGGGATGACCTGCCTCCAGAAATTGTGGGTGCTTCATTTCTGAAGATTTAGACTTTGGTTTCCTATGTATCTCTACCATGGGCTGTATTTCCACAGAGAATAAAATAGCATTTTCTTTCTCCTTCCCCCATTTTTTCCATCTCTCTGGTCATGAATAAACACGATCCTTTTCCAGGCTTCTTCCTGCAATATTCAAATTGCAATGCATTATTTAAATCAAATTAAAACCTTCTAGATGGGAGAAATGCTTGGAAATTGTTCATAACGTTAACATCATGTTTAATTTTAACGTGAGGTGGTTGCAGTTAGAAAATCCTTCAAAATGTTAAAAAGTTAATGTCAATAGCAAGTACAAGGATCCAGGACCGATAATATTCTGGTGTCTTTTAGCTATCCAAGTGAAAAGAAAGAAGAAAAAAACTTCAAAAATCTTAATCATTTAATGGGACAAACACAGCTAAAATTAGCTATGACCTCAGTGAAAGGAAATGAGATTTATAAGTTGGCAATTGTTCCACAACTTACACAGGGACTTTGTGTTGCATTACAGTATGAGTCAGGGGGAAAAAAAGATATAACATATCGAAATCATTTGGCCTTATTGGTTTGATCATGGGGTAACCTGTATAGATTTATCTATTTCTTTCTTTTTTTCTTATGTTGTCAGAAATCTTGATATGTTCTATTATTTCAATACCCTGATTTTACACCATACGATTAAAGGTGATTGACATTCTGTCAGATAGCTTAGAGAATTAAGGAGAGACAAAAGAGGGGGGGGAAAGTATTCTTATCAATATGAACGTCCCTTTATACAATGTCCCAACTGCAAGCAGAAAATTATTTGGCTTTTTCATCCAAAGTTGAATAAAACACTGGAAAAAGAACCGTTAAAACTCATGTTGAAGAATCTGTTGTATATCAGAGGTTTCGATTTTAAGCTGATTTCTTAAGTTTTCATTATATTGTTACTTGCATTATGTGTGTGTTTCTCTTTCCCTATATGTATTTGCTAATTAATGTTGGGTAGAAGGACCAGCCTAGAGAGTTGTCATTGTCCAGAAATTGACATATGCATAGTCATTTTATTTAGCCTTATTATATATTCCTTTTCTTTTTTTCTCTTTGCTGGTTATTTATTTTTATTTTATTTTGTCAAGCAATTATAAGACAACAGGTATAAGTATAAACATAGTTATGAATACATGAAATGGATACATATAAGAAAAAAAACAGTAGGACAGGGATGGTGGGCACGTTGGTGCGCTTATGCACGCCCCCTACAGATCTCTTAGGAAAGGGATGAGGTCAGTAGAAGAAAGTCTAAGGTTAAAGTTTTTGGGGTTTGGGGAAGAAACCATAGAGTCAGGTAGAGTATTCCAGACATTGACCACTCTGCTGCTGAAGTCGTATTTCTTGCAATTAAGTTTGGTGTGATTTACCTTGAGTTTGTACCTATTGTGTGCTCTTGTATTGTTATGGTTGAAGCTGAAGTATTCATTGACAGGTAGGACATTGCAATATATAATTTTATGTACTATACTTAGATCGGACCGAAGGCGGCATAGTTCTAGATTGTCTAGGTCTAAAATTTCAAGTCTGGTGGCATAAGGTATTCTGCAACGAGTAGAGGAATGGAGAATTCTTCTTGTGAAATATTTCTGGACTTTCTCAACTGTATTAATATCAGATACATAATGTGGGTTCCAGGTTAATGAGCTGTATCAAGTATTTGTCTAGCAAATGTTTTGTATGCTCTAGTTAGTAGTGTGATATTGCTGGAGAAAAAGCTACACAGGATTAGGTTAACAACTCTTAATGCCTTTTTGGCTATGTAGTTACAGTGGGCTCTAGCACTTAGATCATTAGAGATGAGTACTCCAAGATCCTTGTCAGAGTTTGGATCATCAACAAGGTCTTGACTATTCAGCCTGTATTTTATTTTTCTGATTTTTTTTTGCCAATATGTAAGACAGAGCATTTATTTGTTGAGATTTGATGTTGCCATTTGTTTGACCATTCTAATACCATTTTTCTGAGGTCTTTTTGAAGGGTAGCACTATTGTCAGTGGTGTTGAATAGCTTTACATTATCAGCAAAGAGAATGCAGTTGCTCTTAATATGATCACAGAGGTCATTTATGTAGAGTATGAAAAGAGTTGGTCCTAGAAAACTGCCTTGGGGGACACCACTGTTGACAGGTACAGAATTGGATAGGACGCTCCCAATTTTGACCATTTGTTGTCTGTTTGACAGGAATGCTTCTATCCAGTTATGCAGTTGTCCAGAGATATCATAAGATTTTAGGAGTAGTTTGTCGTGTACCACTGAATCAAAGGCTTTACAGAAGTCTATGTAAATTGACTTATGGGAGGAAGGGTTTCAGGCTAGCCACATTCCTAAGATGGTATGAGTGGAGAGAGAGAGAGAGACTTATTTAGGCTAGGTGGTTCTTCTTCCCATGGGAACAAAAGCTGACCCTGCTGAGACCTGGAAGTGGAGATTGATGACACCAGAAAACGTTGATTTACTTCTATTGGGGAATGTGACTTTTGGAGGCTGTTTTTAACCTCCAGTATTATGTGGTGTAATTCCAGGTTGTATCAGATCCAGAATTACAACAGACTTTGCCAATCTGGTGCTTTCCTAAATAAAAAAATTGTTTTGGAAGGTGGACTTTGCTCTTTTCTTTTTAAATGGATTTCATTACTTGGAAACCTGGCAGCTCTCTTATGTCCCTGCACATGAGCTGATCAAGGATTTTGTGCCAACCACAAAGGAAACCAGGTTGTTGGTGGAGTGTGGACAAGAAAGCATCAAGATGGTGGCCAAAGTGGAGCAACCACTTTTGTGGTTGTTTGCTCAGTATGTGTGCCTAGTTATGCGTCCCAAGTTATGGGAGCCCGCCCCCGCTGTTTACAAGCGGTGGTGTGCTCCGGCCCCCAGGTCACATCTCGCTCCCTGATTTGTTTGAATGATCAGGCCCCGGGCCTCCGGCTGATGCTATGCAATGCCAGGTCCGTAGTGAATAAAGCCCCCCTCATTTACGATCTTGTTACGGAGGGGTGTGTGGACCTGGCTGGCATTACCGAGACCTGGCTGGGACAGGAGGGGGGTGTCCCTCTAGTGGAGATGTGCCCAGCCAGGTTTCAGATCTTTCATTGGCCGAGGGCCCAGGGGAGGGGTGGGGGGATTGCGGTAATTATTCGGGAGGATCTGGGACCTAGGGAGTCCACTGTTCCTCAGACGACCGGATGTGAGTCCCTTTTTGTAAAGTGTGGTTCCAGAGTTCAGATGGGCCTATTGATCACATACCTGGCTCCCTGCTATGTGACATTGGCTCTGCCTGAGCTCCTCGAGGTCATAGCCGGTCTGGCGGTTGAGACCCCCAGGCTGATGGATCATGGGGGATTTCAACCTGCCTTCGGCTGGTGGGGCCTTGGGGATTGCTCAGGAGTTCTTGGCTTCCATGACAGCCTTGGGCCTGACCCAATTAATTAGGGAACCCACTCACACTGGGGGTCACATTCCTGGATCTGGTTTTTGTCTCTGGACAGTGGCAGGATGATCTTGGTGTTGGGGACGTTTCTGTTGAGCCCTTGTCATGATCAGATCATTCGCTCCTTAGGCTGGACTTCCAGGCCGCTCCTCCCCATCGCAGGGAGGCGGACCAAATATGATGGTAATGCCCCAGGCGCCTGATGGATCCAGATAGGTTCCTGATGGAGCTTAGGCCATATCCCGACATTCGAACACACGACTCGGTTGAGGACTTGGTCGTCACCTGGGAAAGGGTGGCAGCTGGGGCCCTGGACCGGTTCATGCCCTTGCGGCCTCTGACCTGGCGCCGCTCTCACTCGGCCCCTTGGTTTTCCGGGGAGCTGAGGGAGATGAAGCGGCGGAAAAGACGCCTGGAGAGTATTTGGAGGACTACTTGCTCCGGACCCGACTGAACACTATTACGGTCTTATATTAAGACCTACTTAGTGGCGATAAGGGTGGCAAAGCGTTCTTACTTTTCCACCCTTATTGCATCCACAGGAAACCTCCCGGCCACCCTGTTTAGAGTGACCCGCTCCCTCTTGGAAGAGGGAGCACGGGAGGACCCCTTGCAGGGACAGGCTGAGGACTTTTCGAATTTCCTGGTGGATAAAATCGCTCAGATCTGGGATGGGTTGGACTCTGAATGGGCAGCTCTGGGTGGGTGGTCGGGGGCAGAATTTGAGGCAGTCATTTGGGAGGAGTTTGATCCTGTGACCCCCGAAGACGTGGACAGGTTGCTGTGGGGACCGAATGCTACCACATGTTTATTGGACCCATGTCCCTCCTGAATGGTGTTAGCCACCCAGGAGGTGACACGAGGTTGGTTTCAGGGTATTATTAATGCTTCCTTGAGTGAGGGATATCTGCCCGCTGCCTTAAAAGAGGCAGTGGTGAGACCCCTCCTCAAGAAACCATCCCTGGACCCAACTTTGTTATCTAATTATCGTCCTGTCTCCAACCTTCGTTTTGTGGCGAAGGTTGTTGAGAGTGTGGTGGCACAACAGTTTCCCCGGCACCTGGATGAAGCTGTCTATTTGGATCCACGCCAATTGGGCTTCAGGCCCGGACACAGCACGGAGACGGCATTGGTCGCTTTGGTGGATGATCTCTGGAGGGCCCGTGATAGAAGTTATTCCTCTGTCCTGGTCCTCTTAGATCTCTCGGCGGCTTTCAATACTGTCGACCACAGTATCTTATTGCGGCGGCTGGAGGGGTTGGGAGTGGGAGGCACTGTTATGCGGTGGTTCTCCTCCTTCCTTTCTGACCGCTCGCAATTTGTGTTGGCAGGGGGGCAGAGGTCGGGCCCAAGGCCCCTGGTTTGCGGGGTCCCTCAGGGGTTGGTGCTCTCGCCCCTTTTCTTCAACATTTATATGAAGCCGCTGGGTGAGATCATCCATGGCTTTAGGGTAGAGTTCCATCAGTATGCTGACGACACTCAGCTGTACATTTCTACCCCGGGCCACCCCGATGAAGCCGTCGAAGAGATGACCCGGTGCCTGGAGGCCGTGCGGTGTTGGATGGGGTGGAACAGGCTTCAGCCCAACCCATCTAAGACTGAGTGGCTGTGCTTCCCGACACCCCGGTACAGCCAGCTGGTTCCATTGCTGGCTGTGGGGGAGGGACTCTTGCCCCCACAGAGAGGGCCCGCAATCTGGGTGTCCTCCTGGATGTGCAGCTGTCATTGGAAGACCACGTGGCTGCCGTCGCCAGGGGGCTTTTGGCCAGGTCCGTAGGATCTACCAGTTGCGGCCCTTTCTGGTTCGGGATGCGCTTTGCACGGTCACCTCTGCCCTGGTGACCTCCCGCCTAGACTATGCCAATGCTCTCTACATGGGGCTGCCTTTGAAGAGCATCCGGAGGTTCCAGCTGGTGCAGAATGCAGCCGCGAGGGTGGTAATGGGGGCTCCTCGGGGCTCCCATGTTATGCCACTTCTGTGCGAGCTGCATTGGCTCCCGGTGGCCCTCCGGGTGCATTTCAAAATCTTGGTCACTATCTTTAAAGCGCTCCATGGCTCGGGACTGGGATACCTGCGAGACCGCCTCCTGCCATTATCGGCCTCCCACCGACCGGTACGCTCCCATAGAGTCGGCCTCCTCAGGGTGCCGCCGGCTGGACGGCTGGCAACCCCGAAGATGCAGGCCTTCTCATTGGGAGCACCCCCTTTCTGGAATGAATTACCCCCGGAGATGAGGGCCGCCCCTGATCTCATGACCTTCCGTCGTCTACTAAAAACTCATTTATTTCGACAAGCCAGACTGGCCTAGGGATTTTAAATTTTAACCTGGTTTTTAATTTTTCTTAATTTCTTTGTTTTAAATTTTAGTAGAGCCAATTGTATTTAATTTCTTTTTAATTTTTAATATTGTAATATTGTATATGTTTCATATGTGTATTTTTACCTTGGCTGTTCACCGCCCCGAGTTCCTTTGGGAGAGGGGGCGGTATATAAATTTAACTAATAAATAAATAATAAACCCCATCAGGGAAAACCAGAGAGGGGAGAAGACAACCCAGCTCCCAAGCTTGTGGTATGACCTCATACCGATAGTTCTAAATGGAGAGCTTTTGCTTCCTGAAACAACTAGAGATCTTGCATCCCTCCTTCCCTCTCTAAGTCCTCTAGACTGGATGTCAGAGGAATAATTTGGGGTTCCAACTCAAGCCAGAACAAATCAAAATGAAATCCACACAGCAGGACAAGAAACAATGGTTGGAAACTAACCAAGATGAGAAGCAGCCTAGAACTAAGGAGAAACTTCCTGACAGTAAGACAATTAACCAGTGGAACTGCTTGCCTCCAGAAATTGTAAATGCTCCATCACAGGAGAATTTTAAGAAGAGACTGGACAGCTACTTGTTTGAAATGCTTGAGCGGGGGGTTGGACTAGAAGACCTCCAAGGTCCCTTCCACCTCTATTCCGATTCTGATTTCTTACTCAAGTCAATCTCCATTTTTACCTTTCTGGAATCTGTCCAAACAGAAGTTTGTATCTTTGTATCTTGCAATCCTAAATTTTATCGTGTAGTATCACTTCATAGGTCAAAAGGACTTCCATGTGGCCAATTGGCAAAGCTATTTTAAAGAAAATTAACCTTTTTAAACAAAAAAAAAATTGTTATTGCTTTTACACCGATTGTGATCTATATACAGACAGGAGGTTGTACAACTTGCTTCTTGGTGTAACTGGAACAATCTGGAACTGAACACACTCACTGTAAAAATGGTGGTAGACTTAAGGAGAAACCCTCCCATATCACCACCTCTTACAATACTAGACAATACAGTGCCAACAGTAGAGACCTTCAACTTTCTAGGATCTATCGTATCACAAGACCTAAAATGGACACCTAACATCAAAAACATCATCAAAAAAGCACAACAAAGAATGTTCTTTCTGCACCAACCCAGAAAGCTCAAACTGCCCAAAGAACTGCTGATCCAGTTCTATAGAGGAATTACTGAGTCTGTCCTCTGCATCTCTATAACTGTCTGGTTTGGTTCTGCAACCCAACAGGACAGACACAGACTTCAGAGGATAATTAGGACTGCAGAAGAAACGATTCCTACCAACCTGCCTTCCATGGAGGACCTGTATGCTTCATGAGTCAAAAAGAGGGCTGTGAAAATATCTACAGACCCCTCACATCCCGGACATAAACTGTTTCAACTCCTTCCCTCAAGATGATGCTATAGAGCATTGCACATCAGAACAACTAGACACAAGGACAGTTTTTTTCCCCACATGCCATCACTCTGCTAAACAAATAATTCCCTTAACACTGTCCAACTATTTACAAAATCTGCACTGCTATTACTATTAATCTTCTCATCACTCCTTATCACCCATCCCCTCCCACTTGTGACTGTATAACTGTAACTTTGTCACTTGTATCCTTACGATTTATATTGACTGTTTCCTAGTTTGATTCGATTGCTTATTGTACCCTGTGACTATTATTAAGTGTTCTACCTGATGATTCTGGACTCTTGTTGAATGTATCTTTTCTTTTATGTACACTGAGAGCATTTGCACTAAGATAAATTCCTGGTGTGTCCAATCATACTTGGCCAATAAAGAATTATATTCTATTCTATATTGCTTGTTTCCTTTGATCCGAGGTGATATATATCTATATATCTATAGATGCAAATGCTTTTTAAAGAAAAGCTATTTGCATTCTGCGTTTTTATGGTGCTCATTGCTATCCTTGTCTTGGTAACCTGCAGCAGATTACTTCTTGACAACAAAACACACATGAAAATAGTTACTCTTATTTTCATGCATTTCTCTCCCTTCCTTTTGTTTTATGTCTTAAAGAAAGGAGTCCCTGAGATGCAGCTTCCCTGAAAGCTATCATATTCCAGGCAAGAATACCACCCACCAATTTTAGGGAGCAAAAAAAAAAAAAATCAAACAATATGCCAAAAACATTCGACACGCCCTTGAAAGATATTTGCAGCCTCAGTACATGCTCCATTCGGTTGATGGCCAAGGAAAACATTACTTTTTATCCATTGTTCTAGCTGTTATTTGAATGTTTTCAATTTTCTCTAGTAGAGAGAGCACTACTCTGTCCAAAATGAAGAAAGCTTCTCAAATTATATATCAATATTTCTTCCATAATCCAGAATTTGAGACAGCTATTGTATGAGTCCTAAATGCTTCCTTAGATGTGCATCATCTAAGAATGCAAAAGCTTTCTTACGTGGGTTGAGATGGTTTTGGTCCCCATGTTACAAAAAAGATGTTGAGACTTTGGAAAAAGTGCTGAGAAGAGCAACTGACATGATTAAAGGCCTGGAGACAAAAACATATGAAGGACGGCTGCATGATTTGAGTTTGGCCAGTCTAATGATAGCAGTCTTCCAGTATTTGAAGGGCTGCCACAAAGAGGAGGGGGTCAATTTATTTTCCAAAGCACCAGAGGGCAAAGACCAGAAACAATGGATGGAAACTAACCAAGGAGAGAAGCAACCTGGAATTAAGGAGAAACTTCCTAACAGTGAGGATAATTAACCAATGGAACAACTTGCCATCAGAAGTTGTGGTGCTCTAACACTGGAAGTTTTTAAGAAAAGATTGGATAGCCACCTATCTGAAATGGCATAGGATCTTCTGTTTGAGCAGGGGGTGCAGAGAAGAGCAACCAGGATGATTAGGGGACTGGAGACTAAGGCATATGAAGAACAATTGCAGGAACTGGGCTTGGCTAGTCTAGTGAAGAGAAGGACAAGGGAGACATGATAGCAGTCTTCCAATATCTGAGGGGCCGCCACAGAAAGGAATGGGTCAATCTATTTTCTAAAGTATCCAAAGGCCAGACAAGGAGTAATGGATGGAAACTGAACAAGGAGAGATTCAACCCGGAAATAATGATTATGCTGTTATCCTTTCTTCCTTCCTTCCTTTCCTTCCTTCTTTGCTTTCCTCCCTTCCTTCCTTCCCTTCCTTCCCTTCCTTCCTTTCTTCCTTCCTTCCTTCCTTCCTTCCTTTCCTTCCTTCTTTGCTTTCCTACCTTCCTTCCTTCCTTCCTTTCCTTTCCTTCCTTCCTTCCTTCCTTCCTTCCTTCCTTCCTTCCTTCCTTCCTTCCTTCCTTCCTTCCTTCCTTCCTTCCTTCCTTCTCCATCACTGGAGTCTGTTAAGAAGACACTGGACAGCCACCTGTCTGAAATGGTATAGATCTCCTGCTTGAGAAGGGGGTTGGACTAGAAGACCTCCAAGATCCCTTTCAACTGTCTTGTTCTATGTTCTATGTCATCATTCATTATCATGTTATTGGTGAATAAACATCATCATCAGGATTTTGAAAAAGCTAGCCCCATGTGTGTGCAAAAAGCTGGATGTCATGGTACTAGCCTTGGACATAATCTCCTCCTTAGATAATCATGATGGGTGTTCACACATACATAATTACCTCTTAACTCATATTAATACACTGTAATTGCTGTGTTAACATACTAAGTGATGCCCAAACATCTTTTTTAAAAAACCTGTATTATAACATGATGGTGCAGTTCACATAACATGCCGAAATTATAAACTATCCAAGCCCCTCAATCTAACCTAGCTGGTTGTGTGAACCCAAAACAAAATAAATGACTTCCTAGCCATTACAGAATTGTGTCTCAAAATTAGATTAGTGTTTCTCGATCTTACAAACTTTAAGATGCAGGATCTTAGTAAGATAGAAGCTATCCCTATACTCTCCTCTGTGCATAGGAATTCACATTCAAACATCTTAGACAGGTGGTTGTCTGATTTTTGCTTGAATAGACTTTGTTTTTGTGAAGCCAGGCACACTGAGAAGATTAATGAGTCCCTCAGAAGCAATTAACCTTTAAAAAAAATCTTAAAGCACATGTGTCTTTGCAGCTACAAGGCACAGTAAATCCAGTGTTGATCACCATGCCAAATGAATGTTGAGTTATTGGTAAAAGGTAAATTATTGGTGAAAGAATGGTAGTAGAGCTTTGTTTCTCCCCCAAAAAAACCGGATAGTGTGGTGCATGCATAATAGGATAGAGCCATACCTATGGTTCAAAGATGGACTATTATTGCAATATTTTCAGATAGATAGATGATAGATAGATGAGAGAGAGAAAGAGAGAGAGAGAGAGAGTTTTTGAAATAGATATTTTGGTACCAAAGATGTTGTAGAAATTGTTTGACAGAAATTAGAATTTTTTTTTTAAATTATGATTTGTCAGTTGCTTACAAGATAATAGGTATAAGAATAAACATGAGTAAGAATACAGGAAATAGGTATGAATAAATGGGAATAATAGGACAGGGACAGTAGGCACGATGGTGCATATAAAACCCAATATTGGTGGAGAACTGCCACAGAAGAGTGCATTTGTAAAGTTGTTTGTGTCTCACAACTCAGCCAGACATCACCCTGTCAGAATAAAAAAAAATCAACAACGCAGCTTGCCCCATGAATTAAACAACAATTCTTGTGCGAAACAAGAATCCTGATCAGGACACGTAATATCAGCATGCCAGGCAGTTAGCGCTTTCTGAAATCCTGTTTAAGCCATTTCCGAGCCTGGGAAGTGAGTGAGGAAAAAGGTCTGTGACCCCCATTCACAGGTTATTACTTATTGGGAATGTAATGCATGGTTTCTTGTAGCAGGGCAGTTTGACAGTAGTTGAGAAGAAATAGGAGTTCTCCCAGTTGTGTGAACAGCTCAGCCTTCCTGCCATCTGAACCAACCATAATTCAAGGCTGGAATTTCCTCAGAAAAATCATCTACTTTCTCTCAGACCACTGAAAAAAAGCTTTCCCCATGGGGGTACCCCTAGGGAGAGAGATGAAAAAAGTCAAGATGGCAGCTGAAATGATCACGTGATCGAAACCTGGGGTGCCTTGGCCATATTGCAAGAATAATTTTTAGAGAATATGTGCAGCTCTAGGCTCCTTGGTGCTCTCTGAGCTTGGTGGGGGTATTTTTGGGAAGACATTTCATGACCCAACTAAGTAACATCATCAGTACTAGAAGAGAATGAGGCTTGTGGAGAGGGAGGAGGAGGAGGAGGAGGAGAAGAAGAAGAAGAAGAAGAAGAAGAAGAAGAAGAAGAAGAAGAAGAAGAAGAAGAAGAAGAAGAAGAAGAAGAAGAAGAAGAAGAAGAAGAAGAAGAAGAAGAAGAAGAAGAAGAAGAAGAAGAAGAAGAAGAAGAAGAAGAAGAAGAAGAAGAAGAAGAAGAAGGAGAAGGAGAAGGAGAAGGAGAAAACTGTGGAGTGGGGTTCTCTGAGCTTGGTGGTTTTCTTGAAGACATTTCATGACCCAACTAAGTAACATCATCAGTGCTAGAAGAGAATGGGGTTTGTGGAGAGGAGGAGGAGAAGGAAGAAGAGGGAAGAGGAGGGTTGTGGGGATCTTATGCTCTCTGAACTGGGTGGGTTTTCTCACAGACATTTCATGACCCAACTAAATAACATCATCAGTGCTTGAAGAGAATGGGATTTGTGAAGGAGGAGGAGGAGGAGGAGGAGGAGGAGGGGATTGTGGGGCCCTTAGTGCTCTCTGAGCTTGGTGGATTTTCTCTGCCCTTTTTTATTTATTTTTAAGGAAATACAAGATCATGTTCTGTCCAAGTTAAAAGCTGTGGAAGCTATTCAGGAAAAGAATACTTCTCTGCAAGAGGAAATCACTTCTCTGAGAAATACACTTGGATATATGAAAGGGTAGGTTATTCACTTCACTTGAAACTCTCCACTTTCTTGCTACCTTAGGTAACCCTGGTTTCCCTGAGTAACAATAGCATAGCATCTGTAGACATAAGCAACGAGCAAGATGGATTAGGCAAAAAAATACTGAGTTGTCTTTCACGTTCCATAATTGGAAAATTAACAATTGCTAAGTAGAGCAGGGTAAAACTTTTAGATTCCTTGGGATCCTCAGATAGTCCTCAACTTACAACAGTTCATTTAGTGATCGTTTGAAGTTACAATGGCCCTGAAAAAGGGCCTTATGAACATTTTTTCCACACACAATAGGTCATTCTAGCAGTTACATAGAGCTATGACAGTTGGACCATCAGAAAGGCTGAACACTACTACTGCTACTACTACTTCTTCCTCCTCCTCCTCTTCCTTCTCCTCCTCCTCCTCTTCTTCTTCCTCTTCTTCCTCTTCCTCACCATTCTTCCTCCTCCTCTTTTTCCCCTTCAGCTTATTCTGTTGTTCTGCTTCTTCCTCCTCCTCTTCCTCTTCTCTTTCTCCTCCTTCTCCTTCCCCTTTCCTTCCTCCTTCCCTTCTTCTTCCTCTTTTGTCACTTGTCAAGGGATGTATATATGTCGATGCTTACATAATATGTTTAAAAATGCTAAACATCTCCCAAGGAAAAAGTGACTTCAAATGCACATGGATGACACCTCTGTCAGCCTTGGCGGCATGGAGACCGATGAAGGCCATTCACGCATGAACATAAATGTGCAATTTTCTCTCCCACCTGTATCATCATTTGAATTCCTTTCAGGTCTCTGTTAAATAAAATGTTTTCCTAGCTTATTGCTTGCTGATGATATGTTTATGTATAAATATAAGCAAAATAGAGCATCTATAAATCTATGCAAACAGCTCACCCATTTAGTTTGTTGCTAACAACCTCAAGCAAGCCAAGATGAAAAGTGAATGATAGTCATGCACATCAGAAGGAAAAATTTTAAAAAAAGAATATCCACGCAACAACAAAGTACTTCTTCTCTACTAAGTTTAGTTTAGTTTACTTTATTGTCGTTGCACCACGTACCACGAAATGCCACCTTCAAGACTGAACCATTCTTAACATGGTTCCAGCTACAAAAGACGAGTGTCAGGGCTCTGATAGTTACCCCCATTTAAATAATGAGTCTCAAGCCAAACTTCCAAAACTTCAGAAGGATTCATTGGGAGTTAACATGTCCGGCATTGCATGGATGTAGCCGACTCTGAGGCACATCATTCATCGTTACCCTTGACCATGGTTTCCCCCCCACCCCCTGGGTGTATCATAATTTATATTTTCCAATGGGACACCTCCATAGCCCAGAGTCATCAATCATGCTCTCCAGTTAGATCTTTGAATGGCAGAAACTTCAGTCGCCTAGTTACTATCTTTGAAAACATTTATGGAATGCACTTTCGGTTTTGCAAGCTGCCACACTGCTCCCCCCTCCCTTTCTGTTGGCAACTCTAAAAGACCAGAGAAATATTTTATGAGTTGACAATGAGAACTTGGCAATGACAAATTAGTACAGGAAGTCCTCGACTTACAACAATTCACTTAGTGACCCTGTGATGACCCGGAGTGTAACACAAACATAACAAAATCCAAAACGTAAATAAATGTTCTTTAATAGCCTCCAACTTGGCCTCACTGTCCAATAATTCTCAGTTGGAGATAAAATTGATTCAAAAATTAGTCTTCAGAAGAAAGCAATACAGTTTGAACTTAATGAGCAGATAGAGGTGAAATAAAAAAACTAAAAACTACAGTGAAGGAAATTCCACAATGGACCAGGATAAGTAATTACCAACTTCAAGGAGATTACAAGGCACAGTCTGTTGGAAGAATGCCAACCAAGATAATTTCAGCCCAAAATAACACATGCTTTGCTTCTGGCAACACTGTGTTTTAACCGTCTCTCTTATATACTATTCTCCTCAGCTGCAGCCAATGAGGGGAATCATGGCCGCTTCCTCTCCCATAAACCACGTTGCTCCCTTCTCCGTTCCTCCCTGCGGTTCTAGGATGCAGAGGGGATGGGCCTGGTTCTTCCTCTGACTGCCCAGCTGGCCTCTGCCCTTCCCCAGCCTCCTCCACAACTCCAGAGCCACACCTCCACTCCCTGTCGGCTGTTCCTCCTCTCCCTCAGAGTCTGACTCTAACAAGGACATGACAGACTGTTCAAAGTTACAACAGCACCCACAAAAGTGACTTATGACAATTTTTCACACTTACTATCTTTGCAACCTCCCCATGGTCATGTGATCAAAATTCAGACCCTTGGCAACTGATTCATATTTATGATGGTTGCAGTGTCCCCTGGGGTTCACGTCATCTCCTTTTGCAACCTTCGGTGGGGGAAGCAGGATTCACTTAACAACCACATCACTAACTGAACAATCTCAGTGATTCCCTGAAGAAACTTGGCTAGAAAAACCATAGAACGGAGCAAAACTCACTGAAACAAATTGCTCACTGAGGAACATAAATGTTGGACTCCATTGTGGTCATAAGTACAGATAGTCAAATCACTGGGATACAGATAGTTCTCAACTTATGACTGTTTTCTTAGTGATGGTTCAAGGTTACGATAGATCTTCCCAAAGTGACTTTGTTACTTTCCAGAGTGATGCGGGCATAAGAGAGTAAAGTTTGACTTCCCCTTGAATGTCATTGAACCTTGTTTTACTGTTGTGCATATCCTCAGCCTGGGAAGATTCCTGTATTATGGGCTTAAGCAATAAAGTAGCTAATTGAACTCTTGGTGTACGGATCTGATTTGCTCATGTGTGAAGGGTTGGTTTTCAATCTCCATTACAGCACCAACTCAGGGCTCTATCAGACTGCTGCTCCAGTCCATTTCCAGCATATTTCAGAGTCTGAAACCAGCATCACAGCCAAGCCTTCCGAGAAAGTCGTCTTTTCTCGGTTCACAGAGTCCAGGTCCACAGTCACTCTTCTTCGTGGGAGAACTTCGGCTAGGATGGTCCGATTCCCTATATCTTCTCTCGTGACAGTGGACAAATCTTTAGGTAAGTCCACATTTGGGGCCAGGGAGTCAGCAGTAGGACCCTACCTGTTCCACTACCAGTTCGGTGATTAAGCTTTCCCAACACCAGCTGAGGCCTGCAACGCCAATCAACTGATAGGATAAAGAAGAGAAAAGCACAGGGACAATCCTGCGCTTTTCTCTTCTTTCTCTTTTTTTCCTCCTCTCAGCTGATCGTCTGAAACTTTTTTTAACTATAGGTTTGGCCAAACCAGTAGCAATTTTTGCTACTGGTTCGGGTGAACCGTGCCAAATCGGTAGCATACCACCACTGCAGGGAGTTTTTTTTTTTTTAATGCATTCGGGGTTTTTTTAAGGCCAGTCTTATTTCAGGTTTTGCCCAGCTGAGTTCCTGGTCAATTCTCGTGAACATGAGCTAAAACGGTCCAGGAAAACTGGTAGAATTGGACTAAAGAATTAAAGGAAATGTTTTTTTAAAAAATCAGGGGATTAAATACAGATGGAGCGAGTCAGTTTGGTGTCTTGGTTAAGGCATCAAGCTAGAACTTCTTCAAAGACTCCCAGCTGCAGAAAAAGCAGTTACTACCAATCTGCCTTCAGTCGAGGACCTGTATCCTGCATGAGTCAAAAAGAGAGCTGTGAAAATATCTACAGACCCCTCACACTCTGGACATAAACTGTTTAAATTCCTTCCCTCAAAATGATGCTATAGAGCACTGCACATCAGAACAACTAGACACAAGGACAGTTTTTTCCCAAACACCATCACTCTGCTAAACGAATAATTCCCTCAACACTGTCAAACTACTTAGTAAGACTATTATTATTATTCTCATCCTTCCTATTACCTATTTCTTCCCACTTATAACTGTGTTGCTTGTATCTTTACAATTTATTTTTTTTTTGTTTCTTAGTATGATTTTATTTGTTTTCTAGTATGATTTGATTGCTTATTAGTAACCTAGGACTATCACTAAGTGTTGTATCTTATGATTCTTGATGAATGTATTTTTTTTCTTTAAAAAACTGAGAGCTTATGCACCAAAGACAAATTCTTTGTGTCCAATCACACTTGGCCAATAAATTATTCTATTCTATTCTATTCTATTCTATTCTATTCTATTCTATTCTATTCTATTCTATTCTATTCTATATTCTATTCTATTCTATTCTCTATTCTCTTTTCTTCTTATTCCCTCTTCTCTTCTCATCTTGTCTCTTTTCTTCTCTCCTCTCCTCTCTTCTCATTCACTATTCTATTCTATTCTACTCTATATTCTATTCTACTCTATTCTATTCTATCATCTAGAACTTATGTGGAGGGTTTTTGTTTGTATTTTATTTTATTTTGTCTTCAAGTCAGGGTTTAGTCCTGCTGACCACCAGGACTAATGCACTTCTCTTGGAAAGATTTACAGAAGTGGTTTGCCATTGCCTCCTTCGGAGGGCTGAGGGAGAACGACTGGCCCAAGGTCATCTAGGTTGGCTTTGTACTTAAGACAAGACTAGAACTTACTGTGTCCTGGATTTCAGTGTGGTTCACTCACCACTACACCAAACTGGTTCTCTTTTGGGTGTCCTGAAGATGCTTTCCCCCCTTTTATTTCCTTGAAGACGTTTCTCTTCTCCTCCAAGAAGACGTTTCTCTTCTCCTTCAGTTCAGTTGCAGAACTGAAGAAGCTTCTTGGATGAGAAGTGAAATGTCTTCAAGGAAAAAAAAACAAAGAAAGTCCAGTTGCCTTTTGAAAAAGCAACTTTGGGGCCGAGGTGGTATTCAGCCGGTTCTGGAGAACTGGGAGCGCAAATTTTGAGTAGTTTGGAGATCCGGCAAATACTGCCTCTGACTGGCCCTTCCCCATCTCTTCTCTGCCTCCCATTGAGTTGTAGCTGATTGGCTGGGTCTCCTTTGGTTGCTCTGCACAGAAGAACGGAGCTGGAAAGTAGGCTAGTGGAGTGGGGAGGGAATGGGGATTTTGAAGTATCCTTCCCCTGCCATGCCCACCAAGCCACGCCCACCAAGCCACACCCACAGAACCGATAGGAAAAAATGTGAATCCCACCACTGTTTTGGGGACAGCCATGACCTGAATGACTGAGTATCTCCATTGACATCGCTTTTCTGGGTGTTGCTTCCTACAAAAATACTGCAACCAGTTGTTCTTTGGACAGATCTCCTAATCAATACCCAGACAGATGCAGCCCCCCCCCCCACCCACCTGATAGTAAAGTATGAACGATGGGAAGGGAAAATTAGGACTTCTCTCAGGATATACAGTCAGAGGGCCTCCTGTAGACAGGAAAAAAGTTTGGGAAAGTCTTTAGTGGCTCCTGGTTGAAAAATACATTATCCAGACGTCCAGAGCAACAGCTAGTTCACTGATGTTCTTATGATGACCCACTGCAGGTAATTCCAGCAAGGTAATAAATCAGAAGGTCACTAGGAAAACATTCGCTTTACCACCTGTGCCTCTTTTCATGGCCATAACTTTTAAAAGATGCTCAGGAAATGTATTGCACTTTAATGTTGGCAACAAAGGGAAGAGAAGATTGAACCATTTCCCCCCACCCCCATAATTGTTTCAAAAAAGTTACTTTCCCTTGTAATTTTTTTAAATAGTTGTTTTAATCCCTGAGCCTTCATTCATTCATTCATTCACTCACTCATTCAGTCATTCATTCACTCACTCATTCATTCATTCACTCACTTACTCATTCACTCATTCATTCACTCATTCATTCATTTACTCATTCATTCCCTCATTCATTCATTCACTCATTCATTCACTCATTCATTCAGAATAACAGAGCTGGAAGGGACCTTGGAGGTCTTCTAGTCCAGCTCCCTGCTCAAGCAGGAGACCCTATAGCATTCCAGACAAATGGTTGTCCAATCTCTTAAAAGCCTCTAGTGATGAAGCAGCCACAACTTCTGGAGGCAAGTCATTCCACTGATTAATTGTTCTCACTGCTAGGAAGTTTCTCTTTAGTTCTAGGTTGGATCTCTCCTTGATGACTTTCCATTCATTTCTTCATTCATTCACTTTGGTTTAGCTGCTCCCAACACCAATAGCTCTCTACCACAAAGACAGTATCTTTCTTGCTCTGACACCTTTGACAACGAAGAACTCGGAAAAGGTCAGGACTATATGAGAACATTGTTTGGTGACACTAAGAAGAGCAGTAACGAACTGATGGAGAAAGCAGGACGGTCCCGAATTCCAGCCAAGTACTACAGTTCATCATCATCCAGGTAGTTTTGGAATCTTGTTTCAAAAAAAACCCTAATTTAGATTCAGTGGTTGGGTGGATTTTGCTTTTCTATAGTTATATAGATAATCTCAGTGAGATTAGGATTAGAGTCACCTCACAATCAGGAGGCTGTGAGTTTGATCCTATGTAGTGGCAGATATATTCTATAATAATTCTACAATGAAGAATTCTATCTATATTTCTCTCTCTTTGGGCACAATGAGTAATTGTCTGCTGTGAACACCACATTGGTGTCAGGAAGGGCATCTGGCCAGTAAATGCTCAACTCCATTCAGTCGTCCCAACTCCACCACAGTGCAAGGGATTAACAGGGTCATTAAAGATAGTAGATAGATAGATAGATAGATAGATAGATAGATAGATAGATAGATAGATAGATAGATAGATAGATAGATAGATAGATAGATAGATAGACAGAGATATAGAAAGAAAGAAAGAAAGAAAGAAAGAAAGAAAGAAAGAAAGAAAGAAAGAAAGAAAGAAAGAAAGAAAGAAAGGAAGGAAGGAAGGAAGGAAGGAAGGAAGGAAGAAAGGAAGATAGATAAAGATAGAGATGATAGAGATAGAGATAGAGATAGAGATAGAGATATAGAGATAGAGATATAGAGATAGAAAGAAAAAAAGAAAGAAAGAAAGATAGATAGATAGATAGATAGATAGATAGATAAAGATATAGAAAGAAAGACAGACAGACATAGAAAGAAAGAAAGAAAGAAAGAAAGAAAGAAAGAAAGAAAGAAAGAAAGAAAGAAAGAAAGAAAGAAAGAAAGAAAGAAAGAAAAAAAGAAAGAAAAGATAGATAGATAGATAGATAGATAGAAAGAAAGAAAGATAAAGATATAAAAAAGATAAATAGATAAATAGAGATAGATATAGAAAAAGAAAGATAGAGAGATAGAGATAGAGATAGAGATAGAAAGAAAGAAAGAAAGAAAGAAAGAAAGAAAGAAAGAAAGAAAGAAAGAAAGAAAGAAAGAAAGAAAGAAAGAAAGAAAGAAAGAAAGAAAGAAAGAAGATAGGTAGATGATAGATAGACGATAATCAGAGATGATAGAAAAATGACAGAGAGAGGATGGAGATAGACAGACAGACAGACAGATGGATGGATGGATGGACGGATGGATAGGCAGGCAGGCAGGCAGGCAGGCAGGCAGGCAGGCAGATAGATAATCCCCAATATGGCTGGGTTGTCTAATTGAGTTTTGTTCCTTTTTTTTAAATAGTGTTGGGAATCTTAAAATTACTGACGTTCATTTTAGCGGCCATTATGTGAAAATAATCAATAATTCCTCTGACAAAGAAGAAAGCATTGGAGATTATACCCTTCAGCAGAATATGAATGGCCAACCAATAGCCATTTTTAGATTCCCCCCCAACATCCGAATGAAGCCGAACTCCTGTGTGACGGTGAGCGAAATATGAAAACAAACGGTTCATTATACAGTACTACCAGAATGCAAAATTTTCTGCTCAGTAGAATGGAACATTAAGTATGCTGTCAAATTGCAGCAGCATCCATGTTTTTCTTCTTTCCCTTCTTCCTTCAGGGAGTCCAAAAAATTAAGGCAATGGCCACAGCTGCATAATCCCACTCTCTAGTGTGATCATCAATCTCCTTCCTTCCCTCACACCATGTTCATAAAAACAGTTGCGCCATTATAGTTACATCAATGAAGGTTTTCAATCAACCAAAGAAGGATCTGGAAGTTGAGTCAATTCAACTGGACTTCTTTCCCTGTTGTTGCCTGTTATTGGGTCAATGACACACAACAATAATGTTAAGAGTTGGCACATTCCAACAACTCTCTACCTACTCATCCATCTGGTTCGGTTCCAAGCTGTCATGCCCCTGTCGGAGTCTGAGTTCGAGGAGGAAGACGAACAGCTGACAGGGAGTGGGAGTGTGGCTCCGTTGGCTGTGGAGGAAACTGGGGAAGGGCATAGTCCGGCTGGGCAGAGCAGGGAAGGGGTAGGACAAGGGAGAGGGAGTTCAGAGGAAGACCCAGTCCCACTCCCCTCTTCATCTTAGGGCATGCAGGGAGGAACGGAGAAGGGAGCAATGTGGCTTGAGTGGCTTACGGGGGAAGAAAGGGCCCTGAGTCCCTTCATTAGCCACAGCTGAGAAGAGAATTTAAAAGAGATGCATTCTGCGTGCGGCATCTGCTGGGAACAAATGTGACTTTATCCTGTGTTCTCGTGGATCATCTGTGTTCCTGGCATCTTCCCAACCACGTGAGATTTGCCATGCCTTCAAGCCTGAGATTCTTGCTTCTGCCCTGCCAAACTAATTACTTCAGTTTGGCTTTTTTGGACTTTAAGTTACAGTTTGTGTTGCTCGTGTTTTGGGCTGAATTTTCTGCAGTCAATGGTTCTTCCTGGGAGAGTTTTTCTCCACTCAGAAGGTAACCTGGACATTGGGAGTTAATAAAGGGATTCTTCTTGCTTATCTGACTGTGTTGTCTTTGTGCCACACCCCTTTGGGTCATCACACAAGCCGGGAGAAAGGCAACGGAAACAAAAAGGAGGCTGGGGGCTGATTGGAAAGAAGGTCCATTTATTGATGGACAGGACCACGTGTTTGTGGTTCTGGTGCAGCTGACCCCATGGAGTTGAAAGTGTGGGGGGGTTATATCTTCTCTTGGGCTCTGCTCTTGAGCTTCCTGTTCCTGTGCAAGAATATGTATTCTATTGGCTGTTGTAGAGGTTATGTAGGGGTCATAACTGGTTTTATAGATTGGCTGAGTTCCCAGGTTTGGTTGAAGTTTGGACTGCTGAGATGATGCAATGAAGGGGCTTGTGTTCTGAAAGGGTGTTGGGCAATTCCTATGATGGCTTAATCATGGCTTTGTCCTGGTTTGGCTCTGGAGTGAGGGCTAATCCTATCAACTCTGCCTTTGTTCAGACTTTGCTGCAGGGAATTTCAAAACATCCTTCCTTGAATGGATTTCTGCCTGCAGTGTTTGCTTTGCCTATGAATAGAGCTACCTATTTCTTCATCTCTTAAGTGCTGACATCTGCTAAGGGCTATTAGGGAAGGTGGAGGCTGTTTCCTCCCTGTAAAAAAAAACCTTCTCATCCAGGGAAATATAATATTCTGCCTTTTTAATATTCCTCAACATATTTCATTCCTTTAGGAGAGGGATGGGTGCTAACTTTCTATACTCCCCTAACCAACTTGTTCGGACAGAAGAAGCTACTTGGATAAGCAGCAAAACTTCAAATTAGAAAATTAGTCACTTGCCTGGCTCAACTTCCAGAGATTATAGCTCTGCTTTTTGCATTAATAATCTAACCATCTGGCCTCGTCATTAAGGCTAGTCATTAGGACCAATTTATAGACACACACACACAAACAACCCCTTATTACTTTAAGCAAATCTGGTGCTTTCCATTGTTGACACCAAATATTGCTCTAGAAATATTTCAGATCTGTGAACAGTTGCGAAGGCTTATAACACTTGGACATCTGCAAGGAATTGCTGAGAGCCCAGAGCAGAATCTTCTCATGGGGTTAGGTGTTTTAGAGCAGGGATGTGCGACTGTTTGCACAACTCCTGGGGAGTCCCACTGATCAGGGTTGCTGAAAGGGACATCCCGGTTTTCCGGTGTGATGTGTAAGATTTAAAATACAGAGAAAAACCCCACACAGTGCCAGGAAAGAAAAAGGAGAGGAGAGGAGAGGGGAGGAGAGGAGAGGAGAGGAGAGGAGAGGAGAGGAGAGGAGAGGAGAGGGAGAAAAAGAGATGGGAGAGGAGAGGAGAGAGAATGGAAGGGGATGGGGAGGAAAAGAGATGGGAGGGGAGGGGAGGAGAGGAGAGAGAAGGGGAGAGAGAGAGGAGAAGAAAGAGAATGAAAGGGGAGGGAAGGAAAAGAGAGGGGAGGGGAGGAGAAGAGAGGAAAGAGAAGGGGAGGAAAAGAGAGGGGAGGGGAGGGGGAAAAGAGGACAGCAGAGAGAAGGGAAGGGAGAGGAGAAGAGAGGGGAGGAGAGGAAAAGAAAGAGGAAGAAAGAGAAAGAAAGTAAAGGAAGGAAGGAAGGAAGGAAGGAAGGAAGGAAGGAAGGAGGGAGGGAGGGAGGGAGGGAGAGAGAGAGAGAGAGAGAGAAAGAAAGAAAGAAAGAAAGAAAGAAAGAAAGAAAGAAAGAAAGAAAGAAAGAAAGAAAGAAAGAAAGAAAGAAAGAAAGAAAGAAAGAAAGAAAGAAAGAAAACTTGGCTATTTTTTAAACTATGTCTCCTCTTATTATAGAAAAATTCAGGAAGGGTATTTATGTGATGCTTAATTGTTCCCGGTTGCGCTGTGTTGTAGGTCTGGTCCATGGATTCTCAAAGGCATCATCAACCTCCCTCAGATTATCTCTGGAAGGAGCTAGACAGCTTTCAATCAGGCTCTGAATGCACCACCATCCTTTGCAATCCTTCCGGGCAGGTGACTCCTCTGTTGTTATATATATATATTTACATCCAGAACTGAGCCCAAAATTTCCGTTGCTAAGCCGGACCACTGTTAAGTTAGCTTCATCCCGGTTTATGACCTTGCTTGCCATCATTGTTAAGTGAATCACTGCAGTTGTTACGTTAGGAACACTTTGCTCGTCAGAAGATCACCAAAGGAGATCCCGTGACCCCGGGACACTGCAAATGGTCATAAATATGAATCATTGGCCAAGTGTCTGAATTTTGATCACTTTGGGGATGCTGCCACAGTCGTGTGACAAATGTTCATTAGTCCCTTTTTTCAGTGCCGTCATGACTACAAACGGTCACTAAACGGAAGGTTGTAAAACAAGGAGAACCTGCAGTTCAAATCAGGCAAGCCGAAATTCCGGTCGAGTAGGAAAAGGGTCACTGAATACTCTCCTTTTTTCCCCCTTTGTCTTAGAAAGAAAATTACAGGTATGTCTTCCAGGTAGCAGCTGGGCCTTCCTAAATAAATCAAGGTTCTTGTTGTGGCCTGTCAGTCACTGGGCCCTCCAATCACCAAATCAGAGAAGGAGGAGAAGGAGATGTGGGAGTCAGGGCCAGCATAAGGGCAACCAGGGAGCTCGGAGGGGAAAGAGGGAATGGAGTTTGACAGAGAGTGTGAGAGAGAGAGAGAGAGGCGAAACCTGGGCCTCCCATCAGCCCTCACATGGAGAGTCAAGAGCCCCCAGGTCTGCAGGTGGCTGATGAGGAAGAGGAAGAACAACTGGGTCCAGTGCCTGACATGCGGATGCTCAGAAGACAGAGGAGAGGAGAGCAGTGGAAATCTATGGACCGGTCCTTGAGACGGAAGAGCCACTGCTCCTGAGCTCTGGGGATAAAAGGCAGGAGGCGGAAATGGATAGGTGTGGCAGACAACTATTCATCTTCCAGACAGACGGACGGACTTGTTAGCCTATGAGAGAAACTTTTTGCTGGGGCTACCGGCATTCCTAATAAAGGGATCTTTTGAATTCATTTCAGAAGGTTTGTCGTATTTGTGCAGCTGGGTCAGAACAGTTCTTCTATCTCTTTTCTAGGCCGTGGCTTGGTTCACACCCATCAACTGGAAGAGGAAGTCATCAAAGGTGATTCAATCGGACGGGAGATTCAGCCGGAAATCCATGCAGGCGATTAGAAGAGCCCAGGTCCAATCAAAAGAGGACCAGTGGGAAGAGAGAGCATTTGATATATGGCAAGGCATGCCCAATCAAAGCCATCTGACAGAACCCGAACCGGATTACATCCTAAGGTGCGGTGCAGGGAGAAAGCGCTCCGTTGTTTCGATCAAACCTTCTTCTCTTTAGGGTTTAGATAGGAGCCATGACAGCGCAGTGGTTAGAATGCAGTATTGCAGGTTGACTCTGCCTGCTGCCAGGAGTTTGATCCTGACTGGCTGATCCTCAAATGAGGACCCAGATTGTTGGGAGGCGAGAGGCTGACACTGTAAACTGCTTAGAGAAGTCTGTAAAAGCACTGTAAAGTGGTATAAGTCCAAGTGTTCTTGCTATGGCTATTATATGAAGGCCATTTCTTGGAAAGCTGTAAGAAGAAAACTTTGAAGTTTATGGACAATGCCTTGTATGTCTAATCGCCCTTGGTCAATAAAGAATTCTGTTCCATTCCATTCCCTATTCTGTTCTGTTCTGTTCTGTTCTGTTTGGTTCTATTCTATTCTATTCTATTCTATTCTATTCTATTCCATTCCATTCTATTCTATTCTATTTTCCATTCTATTCCTATATTCTATTCTATTCATTCTATTCTATTCATTCTCTTATTCTATTCTATATTCCATTCTATTCTATTCTTTCCTTATTCTATTCTATTCTATTCATTCTCTTCTCTTATTCTATTCTATATTCGATTCGATTCAATTAATTCTCTTCTCTTATTCTATTCTATATTCTATTCTATTTGATTAATTCTCTTCTCTTATTCTATTCCATATTCTATTCTATTCTTTCCTTATTCTATTCTATTCTAATTATTAATTCCCTTCTCTTATTCTATTCTATATTCTATTCTTGCCATATTCTATTCTATTCTATTCTATTCTATTCTATTCTATTCTATTCTTTCTTTATTCTATTCTTTCCTTATTCTATTCTTTCCTTATTCTGCTCTTTTCTATTCTACATTCTATTCTATTAATTCTCTTCTCTTATTCTATTCTATTCTATATTCTATTCTATTCTATTCTATTCTATTCTATTCTATTCTTTCATTATTCTATTCTTTCCTTATTCTTTTCTATTCTATATTCTATTCTATTCTACTAATTCTCTTCTCTTATTCTGTTCTATATTCTATTTTATTCTTTTCTATTCTACATTCTGTTCTATTAATTCTCTTCTCTTATTCTATTCTATTCCATTCCATTCCATGAATTGCTTTGAGGTAATGGTTTTGTGGTGAGAAAAGTCGTAAGATGGAGCAAAACTCACTTAACCATTGAGAAATGGATATTTGGGGCTCAATTCCCGCCATAAGTCAAGGATTCCCTATAGAGCAGCACGATTGAAACCCCACTGTCTTCTCCAGCATGTAAGAGAATTTTAGTCTTGTTGATGCAACCAATCTCTTGCCTTGTTAAGTTCTTTCTGCAAACTATGCTCCAAAGGCCTTTTTGAAAATCAAATGCGCTGCATTGCCCATCTCAGGTTTAAAAAAAGAGAAGCATTTAAAAGATAGTGGAGGAGACCAATAAAACACACAGGAAAGAGGTAGAAAATAGATTTATACAGAAGATTTATAACTACAGCAGCCCATGGATATTAATTCCAGGAGGAGGAGGAGGAGAGAAAAAAAGGGCATTACTTAAATGAAACAATTAAGTTGTGGAATCACTTATTTTTAATAGTAAGTGCTTGAGGTAGCATTAAAGGTAGATTAATCAGATGGAGGTTGAATATATCTCTCAGCTATAATAACTCTATCTCATGTTCTTATAATTCAGAGTATCAGTTGCTAGGAAACCAACCACGGAAGAAGATAGTCACATTTTTGGCCTACTTGTGGCTTTCATAAATCTTGTTCAACATATCCGGAAAATGTGACCATTTATAGTTTACTGTACATACATCCTTTTCTTTCATTTCCCTTCTTCTTTTTTCCCCTGACCTCCACAGGGACAAAGAAAAGGGTGTGTGTGGTGTGCAATTTTATATTTCTCTATTGTGTATCACAATTATTCTTGCTTGACATGTTTCCAAAGTGGTAGAACCAAGTACATCGAAATTATACATATACATAATTATATAAAATCCCAAGACATTCGTAAATAGAATTTATAAAACACTGCTTTTCTCTCTGATTTTTTTCTCCCGCAGGCTGCAAATACCTGCAATAAGCATCACGGTAACGTAGAAAAAGACATACAGTGGGGTGAATTCTGATGTTATTTCACACTTTAAGTGGCGTTTGGATTACCCATAACAGGGAGCGAAAGGAAAGAGTGTTCTCGCTTTGTGTACACAGCAAATGGGAAGGAACACAATAGTTGAGCTAGAAATGAATCGCATGAACAAAACACAGAGAGAAATTGTCTTGAACTGGGGAAAGAGGACATCAAACATGGGCAATTCCACAAAGTCCTTCCAAAAATTGTATAATTTTTGAGCTGAATTTCTGGGCATGAACAATGTGTGGTCCCAAAAAGCTTGTGTACTTTTACCTGGTGTGCGTGCCCAATGAACCATCCCAGATAAGTGTAAACTAGAATTTTTTTTTTATTTCCAAACAAAAGTCTTTGTTCTGATTTAAGCCCCTATCCTCCTCCTCCTCCTCCTCTCTTCTTCCTCTTCCTCCTCCTCTCTTCCTCCTCCTCTTCCTTTCTTCCTCCTCTTCTCCTCCTCCTCTCTTCTTCCTCCTCCTCCTCTTCCTCCTCCTCTTTTTCTTCTTCTTCTTTTCTTCCTCCCTTCTATGACTGGTGATGTTACCTAGTTTGGATCATGAAAAGTCTGTGAGAAAACTACCAAACTCAGAGAGTACCAAAAACCCCTTATGTCAACTCTGAGCTACAAATATTCTCCTTTATTGGCTTTGGTTTTTCTTTTTATAGGGAAAAAAGGATGCCCCCCATCCGGCACCCTGTCCAGAATTCATGGTGCCAAAGTCCGAGCTCTCCCACGCACCCACATTATACTCTGGGGAGGACCCTCCCACCAGGCAGCAAGGAAATCCACATGTTGAGCCAAACCAGGACACAGATGGTGAAATCCTTTCTTGATCTTGGTGAGTTTAAGATCACTCGTAGAGGGCTGGACTTGCTATAATTTTCATTTTTCAGTGTCATTGTCACTTTGAATGGTCACTAAAGGAACTGTTGTAACTCGAGGTCTGCTTGTATGTATCAGGAGGAAGGGTGAAGGAAGAAGAAGAAGAGGAGGAGGGGGAGGGGGAGGGGAAGGAGGAGGGGGAGGGGGAGGAGGAGGAGGAGGAAGAGGAAGAGGAGGAGGAGGAGGAGGAGGAGGAGGAGGAAGAGAAGAAGAAGAAGAAGAAGAAGAAGAAGAAGAAGAAGAAGAAGAAGAAGAAGAAGAAGAAGAAGAAGAAGAAGAAGAAGAAGAAGAAGAAGAAGAAGAAGAAGAAGAAGAAGAAGAAGGGCAGGAGGAAGAACAGGGGCAGAAGGAAAAGGAAGATGAGGAGGAGGAAGAAGGAGGAGGAGGAGGAAGAAGAAGAAGAGGAGGAGGAGGAAGAGGAGGAAGAAGTAAAAAAGGAGGAGGAGAGGGAAAGGGAGAAGAGGAAAAGGAGATAGAGGAAGAAGAGAAGGAGAAGGAGAGGAAGAGAAGGAGGAGAGGAGAAAGAGCAGGAGGAAGAGTAAACCCTTCTATGTGTAATGACTTTGCAGTTTCTTAAAAGTGACTTGTAATGGTTTGTCACGTATTGTTAACAGGGAGTACCTTGCACTGAAATTCTCCCAAAGGTTTGCAAAATAAGCTAAATATCCTATGAAAATAAGACCAAGCCCCCCTCCCCCCCACACATACACACTTTCTGTTTCTCCCTAACTTTGTACCTGCTGCACATGCACCCATGATCCACGTCTAAGAACTGTGGCTCTCTTGCCCATGAATCCCAGCGTAGTCTGAACGATGGGAATGCAGAATAAATTTTAAAAATTGCTGCTCTTTTAGGTTGCTTTAGGAAACACACACACATACACACACACACACACACACAACTGCCCACACCACAGTCCCTTCCCGTGCACCTTT
>CM042848.1:30114304-30145132 GCA_023653725.1 Bungarus multicinctus
TAAACTCCAAGAACTCCCTCTCCCCGTACTGCTATTGACCTTGGTTTCACCCAGTCTATAGGTGTCCTTTTGGTTTTTCTTGCCTAAGTGTAGGACTTTACTTTTTTCTACACTGAATTGGAATACTGGAATACTGAGAATGCTATTTTTTATTTTAAAAGGTGCCCTTCCTTCCCTTGGGGTTGGAATCTAACATTTGGACCCCTAAACTTATAATAATCTCATTCTATTCTGCCTATTACAGAGCAACGATTACAGAGCTCCTACACCTTCTTCTGTTTTCTGAAAATAATAACAGCCTTGAGTTGCGTCGATTTCCTAATGAATTTACATCGAAGCCCATATCAAGATTTATTTTTCCTATGGGGTGTTTTTTTTTTTCATCCTCCCCAGGAATCAATAGACCGATAGCACCTTCATTCCCTTTTATTACAGAAGGAATTCATCTTTCCCTGAAATGTATTACCCCTACTAAGGTTGCCCGGGAGTGAGAGAAAGAGAGGTGGGGGGAAATGTGGCCGCTGAAACCTTTTTTATTTTCTATGCATAACTAATCAAGTAGGTTTTATAGCTCCACTATGGAACTGGGATCTCTGGGGAAAAGATTTATATATATCATTGGGAAGGATGACGCTGTTTAGGCCACTTTTAAATCTTTGGAAGGATGCCTTAAGGAAGCGGGAGAAAAAAAGAGGTCTCTTGGGTGATGTTCCTGACCAATATTATGGCCTTTTATTTATCCTGATAGCCCAGAGCAGAAATGATAGATGGATTTTGGAGTAAATACTTGTGCATATCTCCAAAGGGAAGGAGGGGAAAACCACTTATATCATTATTTAAGTACAGCATTTGTCAGAGAATTAGACTATATCCCTAGCTGTCTGTGGTAACCTGGGGCGTGGCACAAAGGCAACACAGTCAGATAACAAATCATCAGAGTTGGAAGGGACCTGGTAGGTCATCTAGTCCAACCCCTCCCCCCGTCCAAGCTAATCCCAAGCTGATTAGAAGGAGTTCCTTTATTAACGTTGCCCCAATGTCCTGGTTACCTTCTGGGCTGGAGAAAAACTCTCCCAGGAACAGCCTTTGGCTGCAGAGAAACAAGTCCAAAATGTGGTCAACACAAACTGTAATTAAAAGTCTAATCAAGGCAAAATGAGGTACTTAGTCCGGCAGGGCAGGAGCAAGAATTCCAGACGTGAAGGAACGGCAATAACTCAACACAGTTGGGAAGACACCAGATAACCACAGATAAACTTGTGTTTGCTCCCAGAAGTTGCCGCACTCAGCATGCATTTCTTTTAAACTCTCATTCCCAGGTGTGGCTAATGAAGGAATCAGGGCCCTTTCCTCCTCCATAAGCCATGCAACCCACATTGCTCCCTTTGCTGTTCCTCCCTGCGTGCCCTAGGCCGAAGAGCAGGTGGGCCTGGGTGTTCATCTGAACTCCCTCTCCCTTGTTCTACCTCACCCCTGCTCTGCCCAGCCAGACTTTGCCCTTCCCCAGTTTCCTCCACAGCCAACAGAGCCACACTCCCATCCCCTGTCAGCTATTCATCTTCCTCCTCAGATTTAGACTCCAATGGAGGCATGACACTGTCTGCTCTACTTCATGTAAAGACACTCCTAAAATAGAGGGAGAGGGAAAATTATTTGAAATATTCTTTCCCTTGCACAGAGGTGAATTAGTTTACTATCAATGTGACCAAGCCAGGGCCTAAGCTAAAAAAAAAACATGTAATTTCGATAAACAGTAAGTTGATTTTTAATAGATATAAATGCAAACTTTTTCATTCCTCCTTGTGTCTGGTTTAATGAAAGAAGGACTGGGGATAGCAGGCATCCAATATTCGAAGGGCTGCCACCTGTGGTGGGATTGGAATAATTTAACAACCGGTTCTCTGGCTGGGGAGGCATGGCTGGTTGGTCATGTGACAGGGAGGGTGATGTCATCCCTCACATCCAGCCCCACCTCCTGGCCACTTGCCTCAAAGGCAGAGGGAGGAGTCAGCCTGTTGGGGAGAATCCCACCACATGATGGCCCTGCTCCCTGCTCATTTTTCAGCCTGTTTTTGGGACCATTTTCAGGCTGTTTTTTGGATTGTTTTCTGGTTTTTGGCAGTCCAAAGCAACCCAAAAAACTGCCCAGAAAACTGCCTGGAAACCAGACCAAAAAACGAGCCAGGCCAGGCTAACCAGTGGTGGGATTTGCTGGTTTGCCGAACTGCGCAAAATCTTAACTACCAGTTTGCCTAAACCGGTGTGAACCGGCAGCAGCCCACCTCTGGCTACCACAAAGAAGTGGGTTCAACCTATTCTCCAAAGCCCCTGAAGGCAGGATAAGAAGCAATGGATGGGAACTCATCAAAGAGAGAAGCGACTTGGAATTAAGGAGAAATTTCCTGATTGTGAATGGATTGCCTCCAGAAGTTGTAGGTGCTCCAACATTGGAGGTTTCCAAAAAGAGACTGGACAACCACTTGTCTGGAATGGTATAAGGTCTTTTGCTTGAGCAAGGGGTTGGAATAGAAGACCTCCAAGGTCCCTTCCAACTCTGTTATTCTGTTATGAGAAGAGGCCAAGAAATAGGCATTCATATTCTATATCTATATATGTCTGTATGTCTGTCTGTCTCCCTATCTATCTATCTATCTATCTATCTATCTATCTATCTATCTATCTATCTATCTATCTATCTGCCTCTCTCTCTCTATCTGCCTATCTATCTATCTATCTATCTATCTATCTATCTATCTATCTATCTATCTATCTATCTATCTATGTATCATCTCAACAAGTCAAAATCCTTGTAACCCAATGGAAAAAATATATATAACAGCCTTTAATTAAAAGAGACAGTAGTATTTTGAAAGCTTTAAAACCACAATGTCCATGTTAGCCTAAGCATTTGGAGTTTGCAAAATACTTTCGATTTTAACCTCTGCTATTACATTAATTTAAAAAGAAACAGGGGGAGGAAATGATTCTCACCTATCATGCCAAAGTTTATTTCATTTAAAGATTTCATTTTTTCCTCTACAGATAGTTCCTTCTTAGGAGAAGGTTATAAGATAAAGCTAGCCACTGCACACAAGAACAAGAAAAACCGAATAAAGCCACCACGATCAGCTGGGGTAAGTAGGGAAAAAACGTGAATTTGATTTCCATTTGAAATTCCGCCTTGATATGTAGTACTTTATATAGAATAGAATGGAATGGAATAGAATAGAATAGAATAGAATAGAATAGAATAGAATAGAATAGAATAGAATAGAATAGAATAGAATAGAATAGAATTCTTTATTGGCCAAGTGTGATTGGACACCCAAGCAATTTGTCTTGGTGCAAATGCTCCCAGTGTACATAAAAGAAAAGATACATTCATCAAGAGTCAAGAATCATCAGGTACAACACTTAATAATAGTCATAGGGTACAATAAGCAATCAAATCATACTAGGAAACAGTCAATATAAATTATAAAGATACGAGCAACAAAGTTACAGTCACAAGTGGGAGGGGATGGGTGATAAGGAGTGATGAGAAGATTAATAGTAATAGTAATGCTATTATTATTAATAGTAATAGTTGAATAGTGCTGAGGGAATTATTTGTTTAGCAGAGTGATGGCGTTCGGAAAAAAAAACTCCCTTTGTGTCTAGTTGTTCTGGTGTGCAGGGCTCTATAGCGTCATTTTGAGGGAAGGAGTTGAAACAGTTTATGTCCAGGATGTGAGGAGTCTGTAGATATTTTCCCAGTCCTCTTTACAGAGGAAAATTAACACAGAAAACCGATTTCCCCCAAGAAGCTTACAATCAGGGAGTTGGCAGACTAGAAGACCTCCAGGATCCCTTCCAGTTCTGTCATTCCATGAGTCTTTGATTAGATGCCCTCAGTTGGGTGTAGACTTTTAGCCATCAAATAGGTGGACTTCCTTTGGGTGATTTGACCCCAATCTGGCTCCTGAGAGCTTCCAAAATTGCACCCATCACCACTGTAACCGAGATGGCACCTGCAGCTTGACCAAAAGGGTCCTTTTAGGCCAGAAGTTTCCAAACTTGGCAACTTTAAGACTTGTGGTCTTCAACTCCCAGAATTCCTCAGCCAGCCTAGCTTACTCTCTTGTAATCCCTTTCTCTGCAATCTGTCTCCACTTTAGGAGATTAAGAGAAAGAAAAAGCAGGCATGGCTGGCTGGGGAATTCTGGGAGTTGAAGTCCACAAGTCTTAAAGTTGCCAAGTTTGGGGACCCCTGTTTTAGACCTTCAAGAAGACCGTCTCAGCTGTCCTCTTGGCTTCTTCTCCACTCCCAAGGTTGTCCTCACATCAATGTAGCGGATGATGGACTGACATGAAAGAAAAGTGACGGATACAGCCACCATCGGTAGAGAGAATGGGAATGCAAGACAGGAAGAAATGACATTGCGATCGCCAAACACTGAATTGACTTCCTTCCCAATGGAATAACGGCTGGTTGGGGCCCTTTGTATGAATGATCTCATCTTAGCACCTCAGAATGAATAAATGTAAAATATGCACGAGATTCGTGATGCACAGTTTGGGAGAGATGACCGTCTGATTTCCAGGTGGCCCAACAGGGATCAAAATACTTCACTAAAAAAAAGGCACAACATTGTTCACAAAGTTTACATTTTTGTGTCTATATATAGGAGGAAGATCAGAATTTAAAAATATTAGAAATTTGAATCTGAATTCCTAAAAATATGGCTGTCAGGATTACAGCAGTTGCCCTAATTAAATCATGAGCCTCAAGCCGAGCTTCCAAAACTTCAAAGAATTTATTAGGAGTGAACATGTCAGCATGACCTATAAGAAGCCGTTGCTATACAAGCCAATGTCATAGCTTATATAGCAATGGTAATATCCACCTGGGGAGATCAAAATAGGTGAGATGGCAGACCATTCATCACAATGTGCCAGTTCAAAAATGGTCCCCTTTTGCACCCCGCTGTCAGGATTCCGGCAGTTACTCCCATTTAAATCATGAGTCTCGAGCCAAACTTCCAAAACTTCAAAAGGATTTATTGGGAGTTAACATGCCAGCATTGCCTGGGTGTAGCCGACTCTGAGGCACATCATTCCTTGTCACCCTTGACCCTGGTTTTCCCCCACCCCCTGGGTGTCTCGTAATTCATATTCTCCAATGGGACACATCCATAGTCCAGAGTCATCAATCATGCTCTCTGGTTAGAATTTTGTGCGGCAGAAACTTCAGTCACCTAGTTACTATCTCTGAAAACATTTATGGAATGCACTTTCGGTTTGCAAGCTGCCACACTGCTCCCCCTCCCTTTCTTTTGGCAACTTTAAAAAGACCATAGAAATATTTTATGAGTTGATACCTTAATCTTTGTTTTAATTTTGACCACAACCTATTCTGCTAGAGCCCAATTCCTTGGCATTATTCAAAGAATATCAAGAAGATGAAGGATGCATGATCAGCCGGGACAAAACTGGGTTTATTTGATCAGGATCAATTCCCTATCAATTTATATAAACAAGAAATAAAGGAATACACCTCAATGGGGAAGCCAGATTCACTTAATAACCAAGTTACTAACTTACCAAACGCAGTGTCTCATTTAACAACTGTGACAAGAAAGGTCATAAAGTGAGCCAAAGTTTACTGATGAAATGTCTCACTTAACAACATAAATTGAGGGCTCAATTTTTGGTCATAAGTCAAGGACTACCTGTAAAAGCTACCATGTACTTTCAGACAAAGTTAAAAAAATAAATTCCTAGCTTTAGAAAGTATGCCAATATAGGAAAGAAATGACATCGTCCTAAAGAGAGGAAGCACATTTTGAACTTTAAATCAAACACTACGCTGCCTTTGGTCCGATCTAAGTATAGTATATAAAATCATACATTGCAATGTCCTACCTGTCAATGAATACTTCAGCTTCAACCATAACAACACAAGAGCACACAATACGGTAGATACAAACTGAAGGTTAATCGCACCAAACTTGATTGCAGGAAATACGACTTCAGCAACAGAGTGGTCAATGTCTGGAACACTCTGTCTGACTCTGTGGTTTCTTCCCCAAACCCCAAAAACTTTAACCTTAGACTGTCTACTATTGACCTCACCCCTTTCCTAAGAGGTCTGTAGGGGGCATGCATAAGCGCACCAACGTGCCTACCGTCCCTGTCCTATTGTTTCTTTTATTTTTCTTATATGTACCCATGTATTCATAACTATGTTTTTACTTATACCTATTATCTTGTAAGCAATTGACAAATTGACAAATAAAAAATAAATAAATAAATAAAATAAAATAAAAAATAAAACACCACAACCACATACTTATGAAGGAAAATGTGTATTGCTTGGTCTACAGTAATTTTTCTTCATTTGTCCATCCTGCAGAGAATTTCTGCAGGGATAAAAAAACCTAATCAAAATTTATGATTAAGTGAGGAGTTAGGTATTATTATTATTATTATTAAAGAAATATGGAAGAGGAGAGGAGAGCAGAATAGAATATAGAATACAATAGAATACAAAATAGAATAGAATAGAACAGAACAGAACAAATTGCAGAATAGAATAGAGTAGGATAGGGTAGGTTAGGATTAGGGTAGAATAGGATAGGATAAGATAGGACAGGACAGGACAGGACAGGACAGGACAGAACAATACTTTATTTGGCCAAGTGTGATTAGACACGCAAGAATTTGTCTCCTATGCAGTACTGGTTTTAGAAGTTAAAGAAAAATAGATATTCAATTTTGTGGTTAGCTATAGTGGCTATATGGCAACCCTGACATTCGTTGTTTTGAGAAAGAGAGGCTCTACTTTTAGGAGCACAGGATATGGGGATATTCAGCAGATAATCCAACTGGCCATTTTCTCAAATCAGGCATGATCTTGATCAAGGGAAGGGCCAATGGCCCTCCTCAGATCATCTTAGCTGTATATTTCCACCCAACCATTTCTTTTTTTCCCCCAGACTGCGCTGTATAATTTTAATAGATGGTGAGATATGTCCTTGGGGCACACATTTCTGCCAGTGAAATATCTGGGGCTTGAAGTCTTGTTACTTTATAATTAAGCTAAGTGGCTTAATTTTTACATGCATTGTCTCATTAAATTATTCAATCAGATACCCATTAGCCTAAACTTCCAACTCGAAAGAGCGAAATATAGGACATTCTTTTAAGCAAAGGAGGGATTCAGCCAGTTCTGACCAGTTCCGGAGAACCGGTAACAGAAATTTTGAGTAGTTTGGAGAACCGGCAAATCCCACCTCTGACTGGCCCCGCCCTCATCTCTTCTCTGCCTCCCATTGAATCCCAGCTGATCGTCTGGGTCTCCTTTGGTTGCCCTGCACAGGAGAACCGAGCTGGAAAGCAGGTTAGTGGGGTGGGAGGGAGAGAGTGGGGATTTTGCAGTACCTCCTTCCCCTGCCACACCCACCAAAACACGCCCACCAAGCCACGCCCACAGAACCAGTAGTAAAAAAAAAATTAATCCCACCACTGATCGGAAGCCTTAAATTCAGAGGGGTCAATGTTCTGGGGTGAACACTGATGTTTGGATTGCTCTGTGTGGAACTTACAATGCATCTTATGATTTTTTTCTCCCTTCCTGTGACTGAAGCCTCCCATAATAAAAATTTATATTTTTTACATAAGATATTCTTTGGGGCACTTGATTGAAATTACCGAGCGGAATTACCGAGCCTTGGCGGCAGAGACTCTGTGTCCCTGAATAGTTTCTTGATACTCTGATCCAAAACAAATCAACATGAAATACCGTTTCCCCAACATCTTTTAGGGCAGGAGGGGACTGTGATTTTGAAAATGCTTTTTCCTGCAAAGCTCCGGAGACGTTGAAAAAAAAAACATAATCTTGTCTGTAGATTCTATTTTGCCAAACCAAAAAAGAGGAGACAAGGCATCCTTATTTCCAAATTCTGAATAATGCATATTTGATCAACATGGTGTATTTTTATTTATTTATTTCATTTATTTATTTCATTTATTTATTTCATTTATTTTATTTTATTTTATTTTATTTTATTTTATTTATTTATTTTATTTATTTATTATATTTATTTATTTTTTAAGCGATTATAAGATAATAGGTATAGGTATAAACTTAGTTATGAATACATGAAATGGATACATATAAGGAAAAAAACAATAGGACAGGGACAGTAGGCATGTTGGTGCGTTTATGCACACCACTTACAGACCTCTTAGGAAAGGGGTGAACTCAATAGTAGACAGACTGAGGTTAAAGTTTTGGGGGTTTGGGGAAGAAACCACAGAGTCAGGTAGAGTATTCCAGACATTGACCACTCTGTTGCTGAAGTTGTATTTCTTGCAGTCAAGTTTGGTGCGGTTTACCTTGAGTTTGTATCCATTGTGTGCTCTTGTATTGTTATGGTTGAAGCTGAAGTATTCATTGACAGATAGGACATTGCAATATATAATTTTATGTACTATACTTAGATCGGACCGCAGGCGGCGTAGTTCTCGGTTTTTTAGGTCTAGAATTTCAAGTCTGGTGGCATAAGGTGTTCTGCAATGATAGAGGAATGGAGAACTCTTCTTATGAAATATTTCTGGACTTTATCAACTGTATTAATATTAGATACATAATGCAGGTTCCAGACTGATGAGCTGTATTCAAGTATTGGTCTAGCAAATGTTTTGTATGCTCTAGTTATTAGTGTAATATTACCAGAGAAAAAGCTACGTAAGCCGTTTTGGCTATGTAGTTTGTATGCTCTAGTTTAGGGGTCGCCAACCTTTTGGACCTCAAGAACCACCAAACTCATAATTTTAAATCCCAGGAACCACTAACCGGTTCTGTGGGCTTGGCCTAATTTGTGGGTGTGGCTTGGTGGTCATTTGATTGGCTAGGCATGGCTTGTGTGTAAATATTATAAATATTTATATAAATATTGAATTTTTTTATTAATAAAAGAGCAACTTTTACCCAAAATCAGGCAAAGCTGGCAGGCAGATTGAGTTGCTCACACAATCATTCAGTGATCTATCTATCTGCCATTGGCTAGCTCAGTTTGTCTCATAAAATTTGCTTGCCATGAGTCTGCACTGAATAATAGAACCTTCAATCCTAAGGGAGGTTCGGCTGTGCTTAAAAGCAGAGTCGAAGATCTAAAGATTAGCTAGAAAGCAAGAAAGTGAACCATTTGCTGCTTCCTAGCTAATCTAAATCTCCGGGCACAGCAGAACAGCTGATGGTTGGAAAAAGGATAATTAGCAATTTATCAGGCAAGTTTGCCGGGTAAGGAGTGAGTGGGCAGGGAGGGTTCCCGCGGGCCATGTGGGTGACACAACCTTGTATTTCTGCACAGCCTAGATTAATTGCTTTGTGGGGGTGCTCTGGGGGTGACATTTCTCTGTGGCACACCAAAATTTTCTTGCGGCCCACCGGTGGGCCATGGCCCACCGGTTGGCAACTGCTGCTCTAGTTAGTAATGTGATATTACCAGAGAAAAAGCTATGCAGGATTAGATTAACAACTCTTAATAACTTTTTGGCTATGTAGTTACAGTGGGCTCTAGCACTTAGATCATTAGAGATGAAAATTCTAAGGTCCTTGACAGAGTTTCGATCATCAACAAGGTCTTGACTATTCAGCTTGCATTTTATTTTCTGATATTTTTTTTGCCAATATGTAAGACAGAGCATTTATTTGTTAAGATTTGAAGTCGCCATTTGTTTGACCATTCTGATACACAGTCGAGGTCTTTTTGAAGAGTAGCAGTATTGTCTACGGTAGTGTTGAATAGCTTTACATCATCAACAAAGAGTCTTCCAAAATAGAGAGAACTACAGAAAGATTTTTTTTAAATATCCTCTATGCCTCTAAATTTTGTTAGATGAGCTATGTTCTCCTCCAAGGGACTATAGTATATCTATGTCTTTTGCAACTAAGAGTGTCATGCAGGACTGGGCTGCTACTGGTTCACGCGAACCAGTAGCTAATTTTATCATTTTTAATTACCATTTTGATGAACTGGTAAATCCCACCCCTCGCTGGCCCTGCCCATCCCGTCCTACCCCTTCCAGGAGTCCCACACAGCCCATTTTGGATGCCAGGTAAGTACAGGGCCGACATGGAGGCTTGGGGAGGGTGAAAAACAGTCCTACTTTTTTGGTGATCTACAGTCTCACAAATAACCATCAATGAAGGAGTCCTAACAGCACCTCGAATTGGCCTCAATAGTCCGCTGGCAACTATTGCATTTCATACAGTAGCAGGATTATATGGTCGTATTGAGTTGCCCCCATAATTGGTTCAGCTACTACATTCTGGATCAGCTACTTAGCTACCAATAATATTTAACCCTGTGCTTGCTGATGCCATGACCCAGGTGCTTCATCTAGATGTTACATCAGAGTAGAACATAATTTTTTTCAGCTATATAAACTGTGTAAAGGTAAAGGTTCCCCTCACACATGCATGCTAGTTATTTCCAACTCTAGGGGGCAATACTCATCTCTTTACAAAGCCAAAGAGCCAGCGCTGTCCTAAGACGTCTCCATGGTCATGTGGCCGGGAGGACTAAATGTCTTCGAAGGCACATGGAATGCTGTTCCCTTCCCACCAAAGGGCTCCCTATTTTTCTACTTGAATTTTTTTACATGCTTTCAAATTGCTAGGTTGGCAAAAGCTAGGACAAGTAACGGGAGCTCACTCGATGACACGATGCTGGGATTTGAACCACCAAACTGTCAACCTTTCTGATCGACAAGCTCAGGGTTTTAGCCACTGAGCCACCTACATATAAACTGTGTGCCAATCATTAAATGCAGAGTAATGAAATAGCTTTTTTGGGATGATCTGATCAATATCTTTCTCTTTTGCTGGCTGGTTTTTCCGATGAAGGTTGTACAGAAGCTGTGGAAGAGCCAGAGAGTGTGAAAATACACAGGCCTCTGTTTGTCATTCCTCTCCATTCCTGAGGTCCAAATGAGATTTGAACAATATCAGGCTTCCATCTCACCTGCTGTGCTTTCTTCTTGTTATGTAACTTTTCACCCCACGCAACCTTTAAAGCAGGTGAGTGTGTAACACGCTGGAACTCCTGAGCAGAAACAAATTTTGTTCAGTGAAATTCACTTGAAGGAGCTGCTTCCTTGCAACTAACTGAAGGAGCAGTTTTACAGATTCAGCCTCCTGCCCCCCAACAATCTGGGTCTTTTTTTAAAAAAAATTTAATAAACATTTATTTGACATACATTTAAAACAAACAAATCAACATATATATATGTATGCATGTATGTGTGTATATATATATGTGTGTGTGTGTGTGTGTGTGTGTGTGTGTGTTAGGTTTTGAGCTGATAAATAATTAAATAAGGGAGACTAGGATAGATCTATTTTAAGCTACTTAGCTCTCTTCAGCTAGCCATACCCTTACTGGGATTCAAACCAGGGAAGTATTACATGTGAGGCAGTTGTAATTGCCACTAGACCACTGGTTCTATCCTGTTCAGCTGAGGCAGGGGAATGAGTATATACTTTGTGTTACAACACCCTGTTAAGCCCCAATTAAGGGAGGAAGCATACTGCTTTCTTTTCTGTCTTTCGGCTCATCACCAGAGACCAGCTTTCTGTCGGTATGGTCTCTGGTTATGAGCCAAAAATATTCATTTTTACTATTGAAATACATCCCAATAGCGATAGCTGCAATTTGACCCAATTATCTAAATCTTTAACTATTTGCGCTATTAACTTATCATAATTATCTTTTTTAATCGATGAACATCTAGCAGTCAACCGGATTCCTAAATATTTTACTTTATTTACCACCTGCATACCTAATTTATTTGCTACTTCTTCCTTCTGCTCCTTTGTACAGTTTTTTGTTAAAACTTTTGTTTTTTCTTTGTTAATTTTTAACCCTGACACCTTTCCGTATTCTTCTATTTCTCTTAGTAGTAAAGGGCTTGCTTCTAAGGGTTCTTCTAATGTAAATGCCATATCATCGGCAAATGCCTGGAGTTTATATTCCTCTTTTTTCATTTTTAGTCCTCTAATCTCTCAGTTTTGCCTAATTTGTACTAAAAGAGTCTCTTCTACCAATATATACAATAGGGGAGCTAGGGGGCAGCCTTGTCTTACTCTCTTATTTATCTTTATAGTATCTGTATTTTCCCCATTTATTAATATTTTTGAAGTTTGCATGTTATAAATTGTCTTAATGAATCCTATAAAGTTTTTGCCAAATTTCATGCCTATCAGTTATTTAATAAAGAAGTTCCAATTCAGGTTGTCAAATGCCTTCTGGGCATCTAGAAATATCAATGCCATTGTCTTAGTTGTGTATACTTCATAATATTCTAATATATCCATAATGATTCTTGTATTTGTTTTTATTTGCCCATGGGGGAGGAAGCCATTCTGATCAGTGTGGATAATTCTACTTAATGCTCTCTTTAATCTTTCCACCAATATAGTGGCCATTATTTTGTAATCTACATTTAAAAGTGATACTGGTCTATAGTTTTGGATTTTTTGTGGGTCTGATTGTTCTTTATAAATAAGGGTAATATATGCTTCCATCCATGATTTAGGGATGTTAGCATTCTCCAAGGCTTCATTATACAAATCCACCAATATTTCCTCTATTGTTTCTTGGACTTCCTTGTAGAATTCCGATGGAATTCCATCTGGGCCAGGGGTCTTATTTACTTTTTGTGTTCCAATTGCCTTCCTAATTTCTTCTATAGATATTTTATTATTCAAATTTTGTTTATCTTCATCAGTAATTTTGGGCAAATTCTTTTCATTCAAGTATTGATCAATAGATTATTCTGCTATTTCTTCCTGCTTATACAATTTCATAAAAAACTACTTAGCAATTTCTTTCTTTTCTTGGGTCTGTGTGCATAATTTCTCTTCCTGATCATGGAGAGCTACGATCGTTCTCTTTTCTTGTTCTTTTTTAATTTTATGGGCTAACCCAGCTTATTTACATTTTCAAAATAATTTTGTTTTACTAATTTAATTTTTTGGGGCAGATCTTCCTGTACATTTAGATTTATCTTATGTTTTACCAGATCTATTTCTTTCTTAATGTTTGAGTTGTTCAGGTCCTTTTGTCTACTTGTTTCCAAATCTTTCAATTTCTCCCTCCATACGTTTTGTTGCTGTCTTTTTTCTTTATTCTTTTTAATATTGTAAGCAATAGTTAAACCTCTCACATAGGCTTTGGTCATATCCGAAAGATTCTGTAGGGAGGTATGTTCTCTTTTGTTTATTTCAAAAAATATGTTCAATTCTTTCTTTATCATTTCAATATATTCTTTATCTCTTAGTATGGTATTGTTAAATGTCCATCTTCTAATTTTTCTCTTTCCTTTCCATTTAATTTGAATGGGATTATGGTCAGCCCATAGGTTTGGCAAAATCTCGATCCTTTCAATATTTTCCATTAACCCAGGGTCCATTCATATCAGATCTATTCTGGACCACGAGTGGTGGGGTTCGAAAAAAAAAAGTATATTGTTTTTTACTTGGGTTTAATTCTCTCCACACGTCTTTCAAGTTAAGTTCTTTTACCATATTATTAAAAAATGAAGGGAGTGTTCTCCTTTCCTTCTTTTTTTTTTAAAGTTCTATAATCTTTATCTTTATCTGGGACTGCATTATAGTCTCCTACAATGCATACATTAGCATACTCAAATTCTATTATCTTATGGTGAAGCCTATTATAGAAATCTTTTTGGTTTGTATTCTCCTCGCATAGTGTGTATATATTCTGTAGACCTCGTCTACATCATTTTCAATTTCTAGTTTAGGTTTCTGTAAGGCCACCACTATCAAGTTCGTCATAATTGGGTCCTCATTTAATCGACCTCAGAAGATTGGAAAGCTGAGTCAACCTTGAGCCGATCAGGATTGAACTGCTGACAGAATTAGGCAAGAGTTAACCTACAATGCTGCATTCTCACCACTGCACCACTATGGCTCAGAAGGAGGTTGTAAGGGAGCAATGCAGCATAAAAACATATGGCTTTCTTCCCCTCTGTTTTTAATATCCACCTTTCTGGTTCTTGACCACTCTTCCCTTCCACTCTGCCTTTGTGATACCAAGATTTTGTAATGTTAGAGTTAGAGTTGCTAGAGTTAAGAGTAAGTTAGAGTTAGTTAGAGTTAAAGTGTTAGAGTTAGAAAGAGTTAGAGTTAGTCAGAGTTGTTAGAGTTATAGTTATAGAGTGTTAGAGTTAAAGTGTTAGAGTTAGAGATAGAGTTAGAGTTGTTAGAGTGTTAGAGTTAGAGTTAATTAGAGTTAGTTAGTTAGAGTTACAGTTAGTCAGAGTTGTTAGAGTTAATTAGAGTCAGAGTGTTTGAGTTAGAGTTAGTTAGAGTTAAAATGTTAGAGATAGAGTTAGAGTTGTTAGTTAGAGTTACAGTTAGTCAGAGTTGTTAGAGTTAATTAGAGTCAGAGTGTTTGAGTTAGAGTTAGTTAGAGTTAAAGTGTTAGAGATAGAGTTAGAGTTGTTAGTTATAGTTGAGTTAGATTTAGAGTTGTTAGAGTTGCTAGAGTTAGAGTGTTAGAGTTAGAGTTAGTGAGTTAGTTAGAATTAGAGTTGCAGTTACAGTTAGTCAGAGTTTTTAGAGTTAGAGTTGGAATTCTTTATTGGCCAAGTGTGCTTAGACATACAAGGAATTTGTCTCTGGTGCAGAAGCTTAACATGGAAGGTAAGGCATCAACACTCTTAGGTAACCAAGCTGGTTTTCTTCTGCATTCCCCTTCTCTCAAATCACAAGCTATTCTATTTTGCAATTTATGAATCCAAAACTGCATGGAACCCAGGGCTGTCCATTTAGCCACTTGTGGAAGCCTCACTTCTCATGCCGCTAGCTTTCAGCTCGGTAATAAATTTCACTAACAGCCTCCTCAGCAAATCCAAGCTTTCCCCACTTTTTTTAGCCAGTTGTAAATCGGTCCCCCTGTCCCAGCCTGACTTTTACAAGGAAGATGCACCAAGGCCTTTGGTACTCTCTATCTCTGAGCTTGGCCAGGCCTTATATTCTCTCTCTCCTTCTCTTCTCTACAATGCTAGTTGCTACAGCTGGAAAAACGTCTGTCTGCAAATCTCTAATACAGGTAATCCCATCGCTGTGATTGAAAGCTTGCTTCTTTTAAAAATCCTATTTGGCCACCATGAACCTGAATTCCCTGAGAATCATAATTCATTTGCAGTGAAAATTCAAATGCAGAAAGAAAGAAATGATTGGCAGCAAGCATTTCTTAGTCCCATTTACCAACAGCTCAGTTGTTTATAACAGAATAACCAAGTGGGAAGGGACCTTGGAGGTCATCCAGTCCAGTGGTTGCCAACTGGTGGGCCAGGAACCACTGGTGGTCCATGAGAAAATTTGGGTGGCCCACAGAGAAATGTCCCCCCCTCAAAGCAATTAATCCAGGCTGCACGGAAACACAAGGCTGTGCCACCCACATGGTCTGTGGGAACACAAGGTTTGTACTCCTTGCATTGCAAACAACACGAGGTAGTGAGGGGAGAGGGGAAAGGTCAGAGGGGGGAACTTTCCCCACTTGCCCTACGCGCCTGGCCTGGTCACCAGACTGCTTCTTTCTGCTTCTTTCTTCTTCTGCTTTTGGCTGCACGCAAGGAAAGCAGCAAAGTCTTTCTTTCTCTCCCCCAAACTCTACCAGAAATGAGCCTTTGGGACCCTGCAAGGCCTCCTGCTTCAGGAGGCTGCACCAGCAAAGGCTCATTTCTGGCGGAGTTTGGGGAAAGAAAGAAAAACTTCTGCTGCTTCTGCTGCTTTCCTTGCATGAAGCCAAAAGTTTCTCTCTCTCTCCCTGAGAATGGAGCTGGAGACTGTATTTTGTGATCCCAAATAAAGAACGATCGATCAGTAGGAAAACAGGATGGGGAATTTTCCTGCAGACTTTTTTGGGGATTTTCCAAGGGTCTCTGGTCCACGGGATTTAAAATTATGAGTTTGGTAATCCCTGAGGTCCAAAAGGTTGGTGACCCCTGTTCTAGTCCAACCCTCTGGTCAAGCAGGAGACACTAGGTCATTCCAAACAAATGGCTGTCCAGTCTCTTCTTAAAAACCTCCAGTGTTGGAACACCCACAACTTCTGGAGGCAAGCTGTTCTTCTGGTTAATTGTCCTCATGGTTCGGCAGTTTCCATTCATTGCTTCTTGTCCTGCCTTCTGGTGCTTTGGAGAATAAGTTGATGCCTTCCTCTTTGCGGTAGCCCCTCAAATGTTGGAAGGCTGCTGTCATGTCATCCCTGGTCCTCCTCTTCATTAAACTAGATATACCCAATTCTTGTGAGCTGAAATGGACTCCGGGAGATGGTAGAGGACAGGAAGGCCTGGAAGAATGTTGTCCATGGGTTGCAATGGTTTGGACATGACTTCGTAACTAACAACAACAACATACCCAATTCCTGCAACTGTTCATCATATGTTTCAGCCTCCAGTCCCCTAATCCTCTTGGTTGCTCTTCTCTGAACTCTTTCTAGAGTCTCAACATCTTTTTTACATCCTGGTGACCAAAACTGAATGCAGGATTCCAATTTTGTGGAACACACCAAGGTACACTCAATACGTACGGGGAAAACATGGGGATAATTTAACCATTCACTGTTTTTTGTTTTTTATTATTTTATTATTTCAGACGCTGCTGTAGTTCAGTGGGTGGGTCTTGATGATTATTGCACTCTCCGGTTGGTTGGTTGGAGGGAACACTGATTGGCTGAGGCAGTTCTGTTCCAGTTCTTGGCATTGGTAGGTTGGCAAAAGGAAGATTATGGCTAGTTACAAAATGCTTGGGAGAAACTGAAGAGTGAAATAAACTTAATTTCTTTCTCATCCTGGGGTGGTCTGTAGAGTCCCAAAGATGCTTTTTTTTTTCAGGAGGCAATTGGACTTTCTGGTTTTTCTTTTAAGATGTTTTGTTTCTCATCCAAGAAGCTCCTTCAGCTCTGACAGGATTGAGGGGGAATGGAAGAATTAAGTGACCCTGCAACCCTGAGGACACAGACAAACCTCCAAGGGGCCTCAATGACCCTCTAAAAGGATGCAAATGACCAACTGTCTGCAAGGAATATAAATCCTTCCATTCCCCACCATCCAGGCAGAACTGAAGAAGCTTCTTGGATGAGAAGCAAAATGTCTTCAAAAGAAAATACAAGGAAGTCCAGTTGCCTCCTGAAAAAAAGCACCTTTGAGTCATTCATTCTTCCCAAAGGCCTATATAATTAATTTCCAAAGGCCATCAAATCTGGTGAGTAGTGTTGGACAAAGGCTAGCTACCCTTCAGTTTATTAAGCTTTCTTTATTACTCTACCCAGTTTACAGGAATAGGTTGAACCTGGTTTGTCTATCGGTTTCATTTATTAATTTATTTATTTTAAAATGTCTTTGTACAACATCTGAGCTTGGCATCCATTTTTTTTTCTCATTTACTCCCAATAAAGCTAATGAGAAATTTGCATGTAGGGAAAGCTGTGGTTCTCCTGGCATCCTGATAAAACATTATCACCCCATAAATGATTTGCAAGCTGTGTTTCTTGGGCCTTTGTCAAAAGAAGAGACTGGAACCAAGATGGAGAGGAAGGGAGGGAGGGAGGGAGATGAGAAAGGAAGGAAGGAAATGAATGAGGGAGGGAGGAAAAAAGGAAATGAATGAAGGACAGGAAGGAAGTAAAGAGGAAGGAAGGAAATGAACAAGGGAGGACAGGAAAGAAAGAAACAGGAAGAAAAGAAGAAGCAGAGAGGCATCAAGGGAGGGAAGAACGGGAATGAGAAAGATGGATGGATGGATGGATGGATGGATGGATGGATGGAGGAAGAACATGAAGAGAAAAGGAAGGAAGGAAAGGGAAAGAAAGGACATGAAGGAGGCAAGAAGGAAGGAAGCAAAGAAATGAGGGAGGACAGGAAAGAAGGAAAAGAGAGAGAATAGGAAGCGAAGAAGGAAGGAAAGAAGGAAATGAGGTAGAATAGGAAGTGAAGAAGGAAGGAAATGAGGTAGAATAGGAAGTGAAGATGGAAGGAAGGAAGGAAATGAGGGAGAATAGGAAGTGAAGGAGGGAAGAAGGAAATGAGGGAGAATAGGAAGAGAAGGATGGAATGAAGAGAGGGAGGGAGGAAATGAGGGAAGACATGAAGGGAAGGGAAGGGAAGGGAAGGGAAGGGAAGGGAAGGGAAGGAAGGAAGGAAGGAAGGAAGGAAGGAAGGAAGGAAGGAAGGAAGGAAGGAAGGAAGGAAGGAAGGAAGGAAGGAAGGAAGGAAAGAAATAATTAGAAAATCTTTGCTCCTTACCAATTACATAACTATTGCAGGGCTCAGGTGCAGCTTTATTACATAAAACTGGAGCACAGCTGTTTGCAGAAAACTCACATTTTTACGGCACTGCTTGGATGCCTGCTCTCTCATTTTCCTTCAATTATTCAAACCTAATTCAGTGCGGGAGAACTTGTTAGCATTGTTAGCGTAATCAGATTGCATGTATAATTTCCCTTCATCAAGCATTTATGAAGCTTCCTGTGAATAATTTCCAGGAAGGCCATTCCTTTCAGCTTTGTGGTTGGCCCACAAGTCAAGAGAATGCCAGGCAAAAAATAAAATAAAAAGGAATATCACTTTTCATCATGGTTTCAAATGATCACGTGACAATGAATGAAATATGAATGAAAATGCCAAATACCCAGGTGGTAGCAAACTCTTGCAAAGCTCTTATTGTCCTTAATGTACCTTGTGGACGTATATGGGAAGAATTTATAAATTTATATAGTGTAACTGTTAGAAATATTGTTGCAAAGGGAATCATATTTTTTAAAAAAATTACATTAACAGCCTCCGAAATCCTTTAGGCTCATAGCAAACGTAAGAATCAATTAAACACTTATTTCAAATTGTAAGCATACACAAGCAAACACAGAAAACTCAACACGAAGTGAACATAATTATAAGGCTTGCGGTTCAAACCACATCACTTGGCTTAATCAACCCAAGGGCCTTTTTTTTCCCCTTTCTTTCAAGAGGCAACTGGACTTTCTTGTTTTGCTTTGAAGACATTTCACTTCTCATCCAAGAAGATTCTTCAGTTTTTAAGCTTCTTCAGCTCAGAGAGGAGAAGGGAGGAAGGAGGGAGGGCAGAAGGGAGGGAAGAGGAGAAGAAGGAGAAGAAGGAGATGATAGAGCAGAGGTCTTCAAACATGACAGCTTTATGACTTGTGGACTTCCAATTCTCAGAATTCCTCCTCCAGTCATGTTAGCTCAGGAATTCTGGGAGTTGAAGTCCACAAGTCTTAAAGTTGCCAAGTTTGAAGACTCTTGTTTTAGAGATAGATAGATTAGATAAAGAGACAGAGATATACACATGTATGTACATACATGTACATACATATACACTACATACACACACACACACACACACACACACACACACACAAACTAAAAGACTTAAGGTCCATCCCACCCCTGAAAGGACCAAATGATAAAGATTGCCATTAAAGCCAACCACTTTAACACATTCTTTGGCTCAGTATTTGTAAACAGCAATGGATCATGCCCAGTATTTCCTAGTCGAACCAATGATCTAATACGTATTGATTTTACAGAAGACAATGTTGAAAAAGCACTATGAATCTAAAATCATTTCTATCTATTGGTGTGGATGGAATATGTGCCTAATCTTTGGAAAATCTTTCAGGTCCAACTCCTTGCAAAACTATGGTCACAAGCCACGGTCATCCCCATCTTCAAAAAGGGACACCCCAGCCTAGTTGAAAATTACAGACCAATCTCTTTATGCTGTGTCACCTGTAAAGTCATGGAATCAATTATTAACCAATCCATTATCCTCCACTTAGAGACAAACAACCTACTCTCTAATAAACAATTTGGTTTCAGAAAAAAAACTATCCTGTAATCTGCAACTCTTACACTGCAAAAACATATAGACTACACAACTCGATCAGGGCAAAGCAATCTACATAGACTTCTGTAAAGCCTTTGATTCAGTGGTACATGACAAACTACTCCTAAAACTAAAATCTTATGATATCTCTGGACAACTGCATAACTGGATAGAAGCATTCCTGTCAAACAGACAACAAATGGTCAAAATTGGGAGCGTCCTATCAAATTCTGTACCTGTCAACAGTGGTGTCCCCCAAGGCAGTGTTCTAGGACCAACTCTCTTCATACTCTACATAAATGACCACTGTGATCATATTAAGAGCAACTGCATTCTCTTCCCTGATGATGTAAAGCTATTCAACACCACTGACAATAGTGCTACCCTTCAAAAAGACCTCAGAAAAATGGTATCAGAATGGTCAAACAAACGGCAACTTCAAATCTTAACAAATAAATGCTCTATCTTACATATTGGCAAAAAAAAAAAAAACAGAAAATAAAATACAAGCTGAATGGTCAAGACTTTGTTGATGATCCAAACACTGTCAAGGACCTTGGAGTTCTCATCTTTAATGGTCTAAGTGCTAGAGTCCACTGTAACTACATAGCCAAAAAGGCATTAAGAGTTGTTAACCTAATCCTGTGTAGTTTTTTCTCCAGCAATATCACACTACTAACTAGAGCATACAAAACATTTGCTAGACAAATACTCGAATACAGCTCATCAGTCTGGAACCCACATTACATATATTAACACAATTGAGAAAGTCCAGAAATATTTCGCAAGAAGAGTTCTCCACTCTTCTACTCATTGCAGAATACCTTATGCCACCAGACTTGAAATTCTAGACCTAAAAAACCTAGAACTACGCCATCTTCGTTCCAATCTTAGTATATAAAATCATACATTGCAATCTCCTACCAGTCAATGAATACTTCAGCTTCAACCATAACAATTCAAGAGCACACAATAGATACAAACTCAAGTTAAACTGCACCAAACTTGATTGCAGGAAATACAACTTCAGCACAGAGTAGTCAATGTCTGGAACACTCTACCTGACTCTGTGGTTTCTTCCCCAAACCCCCAAAACTTTAACCTTAGACTGTCTACTATTGACCTCACCCCTTTCCTAAGAGGTCTATAGGGGGCATGCATAAGCGCACCAACGTACCTATCGTCTCTGTCTTATTGTTTCTTTTATTTTTCTTATATCTATCCATAACTAGGTTTATTCTTATACCTATTATCTTGTAAATGATTGACAAATCAAATTAAATGAAAAATAAGCATACACACATACACATGTGTGTGTGTGTGTGTGTGTGTGTTAGGTTTTTGAGCTGATAAATAATTAAACAAGGGAGACTAGGATAGATCTATTTTGAGCTACTTAGCTCTCGTCAGCTAGCCATACCCTTACTGGGATTCGAACCAGGGAAGTATTATATGTGAGGCAGTTGATATATATAAGACTAACCTGAGTACAACCAAGCCCCCACCGGAACAGAATACACCCCCAGCCAATCAGAACACAGCCAAACCCCCAACCAATGAGAACACACCCTCACCCAATCAGAACACAGCCAAGCCCCCACCCAATCAAGTCACACCCACACTAGCGGTTAAAAGGAAGAAGCAGCTGCAAGTTCACATTACTCTGAGAAGCACAAGGCCGAAGACACAAGCCTGAAGATGATGAATGAGACTTCATCGAAACGTCGCCTAGATACTTCCAATTCTACACGGGAGAAAACCCGGAGAACCAAAGATACACATACAAATACCCACGAAAACCTCAGAAAACAAACAAATATATATATATATATATATATATATATATATATATATATATATATATTCCAATTCTACGCTGGAGAAAACCTACAAAAGCTAATTCTGCCAACTGCTGATTGCCTGCAATTTGGCAGTTTGAATCTCACCAGGAAGGAGGAGGAGGAGGAGGAGGAGGAGGAAGAGGAAGAGGAGGAGGAGGAGGAGGAAAAAGGAGAAGGAGAAGAAGAAGAAGAAGAAGAAGAAGAAGAAGAAGAAGAAGAAGAAGAAGAAGAAGAAGAAGAAGAAGAAGAAGAAGAAGAAGAAGAAGAAGAAGAAGAAGAAGAAGAAGAAGAAGAAGAAGAAGAAGATTTTCTTGCCTGAGCAGGGAGCTGGATGAGAAGACCTCCAAGGACCCTTCCAGATTCTATTCTATTCTATTCTATTCTATTCTATTCTATTCTATTCTATATTCTATTCTGCTTTACTTTACTCTACTCTATTCTAAATAGAAATTCTTTGTGTGTCCAATCACACTTGGCCAATAAATAATTCTATTAATCTATTCTATTAATCTATTAATCCAATTAATCTATTAATCTATTAAATAGAAATAGAAGTCATAAATAATGGACTACCTGAATACCGGTTAGAAGTGCCAGTTCCTATTTTCACATACCAAGTAATCTATGAACTCATTAAACCCACTTACACACACACACACACAGAGGCAGTGATGGGATTCTGCCAGTTCACACCACTTTGGGAGAACCTGTTGTTAAGTTTCAGGTTGATAAACCAGTTGTTGGAAGAAATCATTTAAGGCAGAGAACCGGTTGTTAAATTATTTGAATCCCACCACTGATCCCAGGCCTCATTATTGAATTTTTGCTGCATGGATCCAAGTTCTCTGGCCTTGCACCCTCCCTCCATTGTAAGCATTAGAAATGCCATAGAATATTAATTAGCCCAAAGTAGGGTAAGATGGTTATTTAAGGGATGGCCTTCGGCTAGGAGACAAATATAATCAACGCAACATTTTCTCCAAAGGTTTTTCAAAGATGCCCAGCATTCCGAAGCAGATTGAATTTTACTTCTATGCCACCCTCCTGAAAACTGCTGAAGTTTCATCCATTTATTTTAATTAGAGTTTTTTTGATCCAAGTTTCTGGGTAATATTCTTGTATACAGACATGTTAGGTGGGTTGTTGTGTGGTGGGGTTTTTTTGGGGGGGGGAGGGACTCATAGTTGATTCTCCGAAGATATTTTCCAAGTTTGGTGTCCCTCAGAAAAAGCACTCGTAAACGCAATGCATTAATTAATTGGAGAAAGCTGAGAAGTCAGGAAGGAGCAACGAAAAATCACAGCCAAAAAAGTTCTTGCAAGAAACATGATCGGATATTAAAGGGATGGTATTTTTGGCAGGTGGAAAGAAAAGCAGACGGGATTGCGTGGAGGAACAAACACTAAAAGCATTTTTTTTAATCAGGTGAGAAACCATCCAGGGAAACAATTGTTTCTAAGCAAACAAAATGTTCTCTAATAATATTTATGATTACAATTATTTTTCAACTTTATGACAGCAAGTCTCGGTAAGAGTGGTGATAAATAAGGCTCAGGAAATGATTCAGAAAAAGAAATTAGGAGATTCGTATCAGTCTGCAGAATTGATTGGTGGTGTTCCAGTGGTGTTCCAGATGTTTTTGGGATTGCATTCAAGGCAATCATCACTCTTGGCACAATCTGTGCCTCCTTTTGCCACAATCATTCTATTTCTATTTTCTAGGTCTTTGTGTTTTGTTACTATCTTCTCCAGTTCCTTCTCTTCTATTTTGCTGACTCCAGGCCAATGGTGAGATTCAAATTTTTTTACTACTGTTCTGTGGGCGTGGCTGTAGGCGTGACTTGGCTTGGAGGGCGTGGCTTGGTGGGCATGGCAGGGGAAGGATACTGTAAAATCGCCATTCCCAACCCACTCCTGGGAGAAAGTTACTGCAAAATCACCCTTCCCTCCCCACCCCACTAACCTGCTTTCCAGCTCCGTTCTCCTGTGCAAGGCAACCAAAGAAGACCCAGCCGATCATCTGGGACTCAATGGGAGGCAGAGAAGAGATGGGATGGCAGGGCCAGTCAGAGGTGGGATTGGCCGGTTCTCCGAACTACTCAAAAATTCCGCTACTGGTTCTCCAGATCCGGTCAGAACTGGCTGAATCCTACCTTTGCCACATCCAACTATCCAGACTTATTTTTTTATCTATTTACTAACAGTTGTTAAGTATGGGGTGTTATGGGAGCAGGTGTTTGTCTGTTTAAATTCTAAAATTCCAGAGCAATGTAGCTTCTTCATTTTCTACGGCTTTCTCTATGTTGCGGTTCCCACCAGTTCTTGTTTGCAGGCAAACAATATTTCTTGCAGATCTTCCAAGGCACCATTGTTCCTACTTTGTCGTGCCGTTGTCTGTCATCGGTCTGTGCAATTTTTTTTTAAATAAAGTTTTTATTTTTTAAGACAAACATACGCAAACAATACATCAAAACATAAAACCATCTTCCATTTTATATACATACAGTATGTCAGTTGGTTTTGAATCTTTTGCACAATCCTTTCATAGTCGTTGTTCACAGTTTATATCAATCTCACATTGTTAAACTAACATATGCTTATATATTTATCAATTGTTAATCATCTATGACTAAACTATTTATTCCATCATTTTATACGAGATATCCCAAATTTTATTTTAAAATTTGTATTATGCTTTCATCCAATGGTTATATATGTCTACATTATTTTTTATATCAATCTATTAGCTTCTATAACAAAATTATCTATTCTATTACATTACCATGTCATTTTATCCAACCATTGATAAAACAAATCCTATATCATATAAAATTGTTTATCTTCTTGTTCTCTGATTTCAAATGTCAATTTACTCATTTCAGCATAGTCCATAATTTTCTTAATAACTTCCTCCTGCATAGGTATTTTATCATTTTACCAATTCTTTGCAAATACAATTCTAGCCGCTGTTAAAACATTTACAATCAAATATTTCAGCTCTTTGTTGTATGTTTCCGGTATGATTCCCAATATAAAGATCTCTGGTGGTTCTTTTTGCAGCTGACTGGCCCAATTTTCTTCACCTTCTTTGCAAGGTGACATTTGACTGTTGCATTCTTCTCAATTCTGGTGTTGTGGCCTGTCAGCCGCCGGCCCCTCCAGCAGCCAAATCAGAGGAGGAGGAGGAGGAGGCGTGGGAGTCAGGGTCAGCATCCAGGCAACCTGGGAGCTCCAAGTGGGAAGAAGGAATAGAGCTGTCAGAGAGAGAGAGAGAAACAGAGACAGAGGCGCAGTCTGTGCCATCCATCAACCCTCAGATGGAGAGTCAACATCCCCCAGGGCTGGAGGTGGCTGATGAGGAAGAGGAGGAACAGCTGGGTCCAGTGTCTGATGTGTGGATGTGCAGAAGGCAGAGGAGAGGGAAACAGTGGAAATCTATGGGCCAGTCCTTGGGATGGAAGAGCGACTGCTGCTAGTGAAGCCCCACTTTAACTCTGCAGATAAAAGGCAGACAACTATTCCTCTCCCTGCTGGGCAGACTTGTTAGCCTGAAGTGAGAGAGAAACTTTTTGCCGGGGCTGCCAGGGCTCCTAATAAAGGAATAATTCCTTCAAATACAGAGGGTATGTCATATTTGAGGAGCTGGGTCAGAACCACCTGGCTTTCTATGCCTTTGATCTTAAAGGTTGGTCCTGGGCAGCCAGAATTAGCCCCTAGGTCTCCTTCATTCACTTTCCTGCTCTTAGCCATTGCCAGCTCTTGCTATTATCTGCTTTCCTTCCTTTGTTGTTGTTTTTTTTAATGTCCTGGCCACATGATGCTTTGACTTCCCATGTCTCTGCTGCTCTTCATTTGATCTTTCCTGCTAAGCCCGTATGGTTTCTCCAGAACTCCGTAAGCCTTCGTCGTGTATTAACTTCAGTGGCCCTTCTTTCTTGTCCTTCAGATATTCTCCCGATGCTCTTTTTCCATCTGGTGTGTTTGCAACATCCCACACCCACCTATTTTCCTTGGCGAGCAGAGTCCATCCATGTCACTGGTTGAAGGATGTAACTTCTTGTCGCTGTTTTTTTCTGGCTTCCTATCCAGGGCTTTTAGTTCTGCCTAAGTCCAGTCCATTATTTCAGTGGTGCATCTAAGGACTGGAGTTGCCCAAATGTTAATTGCCTTGATGGTTTTTCCTCTGCTGAGTTTGGACTTTAGGATCTTTGTCACACTTGTGATGCATTCACTTCTAATCCCTTTATTATTGTTTTCACTGGCTCTGAACTCACATCCTGGCTAATTCATGTGCTGTATATTATAGCAGAAGTTTCTTCTGACCATATATATACCATGTTTCCCTGAAAATAAGATCCTGTCTTACTTTTTTTTGCCACCAAAAAAGGCACCAGGTCTTATTTTCGGGGGACGTCATCCACTGACTAACCTCACTTGCGTTTGTCGTCCCCGGCCTCCTTTTCGCTGTCAGAAGCCTTCAGGAACTTCTAAAGGCCAGCAGGGCTTTCCTGAAGGCCTCTGCAGCTGATAAGAGAGCTCTGGATCGATCCACAGCTTTGTTACCAACTACTACAGAGGCCTTCAGGAGAGACTTGCCAGCCTTGCCGGCTGCAGAAGAAATGAGCCGGCCAGGCAGGTGTCAGGGTGTGCAAGGTGTGGCTACAACTGTCCAAAGATAAGTAGTAGGGCAGCTCCACACACACCCCATCCCCACCCTGGCTTAATTCTTACCCATGCACTCTGGAGTAGGTGGGATCTAATTAGGGCTTATTTTGGGGGTAGGGCTTATGTTGGGTGCACGTGAAAAAATCAAGCTGGGACTTACTTTCAGGGTAGGTCGTATTTTCAGGGAAACAGGGTATACGTATGAGTCTGTTTGCATGTGTGTGTGTGTGTGTGTGTGTTTAGAGCAGGCATCAGAATTTCATTTTTTAATGTGTGCCAGTGTTCCGGGGGGCGGGGGGGGGAGACAATAAAGGCTATCTTATATGCAAAGAAAATAAAATCTATCCAACGAGACATTTAATTGCATGTACTTTTGCAGTTCCACTCAGCGCTCTTTCGTTTTTTGTTTGTTTAAATTATCCCTAAATATCATTCCTTTCCCATCTTTTAAGATTCGTTTTCAAGCATGAATACTTTTTGGGTGGGAGGGGCAGGGGGAAATGATGGCCCTCTACATCTCTTAATATTGAGACCCATCCAATAAAAGTGAAGCTGCATAATTATTAAGATTAGGGGAGGGAGTGCCTTTCCCCCCCCCAGCCATTGTCAGCTAACCTTCTTTCTCTAATTGTTTATTTATCTGGGCAATGAATCACTTAAAGTGGACCTAGAGAATGAATCCCACTGGGTTTTCAAGTGACATTAATCAGGCTTAATTTGATGCTTCTGCTGCTTCTGGTGCTAGTTAACTTGAGTAGCTAAATGTTTTATCAGTCGGGTGCCAGGTTTTTCTTTCTTTCTTATTTTGCAGTGTGAATGAAGCAATCTGGGGAAAGGATTGCAAAAAAAACAAAAAATAAAAAAAAATTGCCTTAACTTCCTGCTCACCTGTCCCACGCACCATCACCCACCCCCCAAGGGAGAAGCTGGGCCTCTCTCTACCTGTGCGAAGGAAGGGCAGAACTGAAGACAGAAGGAGAAACCTGAATTACGCATCTCTTTGCAAAGAGCTTTGTGGCTGCTTGTGCCAGTGTGAGAATGGATTGTAGGCCGTGCTTCCAGGAGAAGACACACAAGCCCATCGTCCACTTACTACTGGGAAGGCAGTTCTCATCTCTCTCTTTCTCTCGCTCTCTTTTCCTGCAATGTGTCAAAATTAGTAGTCAGTAGTCATTTTGGGTACAAGTTCACTGGTTGAGCTGTGATTAGCTGGGCCGTCCATGCCTTCCCCTCACTCTTCTTTCTACCTACTTACCTTCCTTCTTTCCTGCCTGCCTGTCTGCCTATCTTCCCCTCACTCTCCTTTCTTCCTTCCTTTCTTGCTTGCTTGCCTGTCTGCCTGCCTTTCTCCTCCTTCCTCCCTTACCTTCCTCCCTTCTTCTCTCCTTTCTTCTTTCCCCTCACCTTCCTGTGCCTTCCCCTTCATATCCTTCCTTCTTCCTTTACTTCTCCCTCCACTTTTTCGTCTCACTTTCTGGCTGCTGCCTTTCCTACTAGCTCCTTCTTCTTCCTTCATTTCCCCTCATTCATGCCTGCCTGACATTCCCCTCACTCTTCCCTTTCTTCCTTCCTTCCTTTCTTGCTCTTACCTTTCTGCCTGCCTTCCCTTATGACTCCGTCCTTCACTTCCTTCCTTATTATTCACTACCTTCCTTCTTTCCTTTTACCTTCCTGCAGGCGCTTTCCCTATTATCCTTCCTCCATTCTTTCATCCCTTCTTATTCCCTTCCGTTCTTTCCTTTCCTTAGTTTAGTGCCTCCCTGCATTTCCCCCTCACTAGTCTCTTCCTTCCTTCCCTCACAACACGCTCACTTCCTTCCCTTCCTTCCTCCCCTTCCTTAGTTGGTGCCCTTCCCCCTCAATGTCCTCTTTCACTTATCATTCTTTCCTTCCGCCTTTATCCTTCCCTTTCTGCTTGCCTTCCCCTCCCTCCCTCCTTCCCTTTCCTCCCTCCCTTTCCTTCCTTGATGAAACAGTGAAGGCTTTTCATTCTTCCAACCAGGAACTTGTGAAGAAGCTTTACTAGTGTCCATGGTGGAGAGCAATCATGGGAGAGAAAGGGTGTTTCTGCCCCAGAACCAAACAGCCAAACAGGCGTTGGGGGGTGGGAGGGAGGGGCGTTTGCCATCAACCCAGTGAACTGTGCCAGGCCATCTGGAACTCAACCCTCGAGCTAGCACAAGTCAGGCAACATTCCTTTTAACACGGCCGGGCGCAAAATAAAACAGGCAGAGGTTGCCTTCCCAGGAGGGCTCAATGGTGGGATTCAATTTTTTTTACTATCGGTTCCATGGGCGTGGCTTGATGGGCGTGGCTTGGTGGGCTTGGCAGGGAAGGATATTGTAAAATCTCCATTTTCCTCCCCACCCCACTAACCTGCTTTCCAGCTCCATTGTCCTGTAAATGGAGCTCCTGAGAACGGAGCTGGAAACGGTATCCTGTGATCCCAAATAAAGAACGATCGATTGGTAAGAAAATGGGGTGGGGGATTTTTTCTGTCTGCAGAGACCCTGGGGAAATCCACAGAAAAGCCTGCAGGAAAATCCCCCATTTCATTTTCCTACTGATTGCAGAATACTGTCTCTCTCCCCGAGAATGGAGTTGAAAAGCTGGTTAGGAATGTGGCTGCCTTGGAGGGTGTGTGTGTGAGAGGGGGGGGAGGAAGGGGGAGAGAGAGGGAGGGAGAGATAGAGAGGGAGAGAGGGAGGGAAAGAGAGGGAGGAAGAGAAAGAGAGAGAGAGAGAGAAAGAGAGAGAACATTACCACCAGCCCTCCTAAGTTAGATCAGATCTCTCTCTATCTCTCTTTCTCTCCCACCAAAGTCAGCAAGCCACTGTCAGTCAAAATTCATATTAGTGGTCTGCTGAATTTAATATTATGAGTTTGGTGGTCCCTGAGATCCAAAAGGGTGGCGACCCCTGCCTTAAAGGGCTTTTCTTTGTCTTAATTTTATTTTGATTTCCGTTTCACCATCGTTCGCAAAAACTAATTGCCTTAAATCATCTTTTCTGCCTTCGGGAATTAAAAAACTTTGGAGGGGATACAGTGGCAGAACTATGAAAACAATAATACGAGGGGGTGGGGAAAGAGAAAGGGAAAAAAATAGAATACAATAGAAGGGAGAAGAAAGGAAGAAGAAATATCAGAATTTTATCTTTAAAACCATTGTCCAGGTCTCTTATCCTCCTCCCTCCACCCACCCACCCACCCAGTATTCTGAATTTCAGATACAGAGAAATAGCATCTGGCTAATCGTTTCCTCCATCCAGGCTGCCCCCTGGCGGCTAGACGATGGAAGAGAATCTGGTTTTTATACAGGCGGTTCTGGGCTTACAACAGTTCATTTAGTGACCATTCGAAGTTATGACGGCACTGAAAAAAGGGTCTTATGGCTGTTTTCCACATTTACGACCATTGCAGCACTGCCCCCCCCCCATGCTTACATGATGGAAATTCAGGTGGCTGGGTAACTGACTTTGTCCTAAATGGTTTATGGACTGAGCAACAGGTTGGACTAGAAGACCCCCAAGATGCATCCAACTCTGTTATTCTGTTATCCTTCCTTCCTTCTTCTTTCCTTCCTTCCCTCTTCTTCCTTCATTCATTCCTTTCCTTCCTTCCCTCTTCCTTCCTTCCCTCTTCCTTCCTTCCCTCTTCTTTCCTTCCTTCCCTCTTCCTTCTTTCCTTCCTTCCTTTCCTTCCTTCCTTCCTTCCCTCTTCCTTCCTTCCCTCTTCCTTCCTTCCTTCCTTCCTTCCCTCTTCTTTCCTTCCTTCCCTCTTCCTCCTTCCTTCCTTTCTTCCTTCCTTCCTTCCCTCTTCCTTCCTTTCCTTCTCCCTCTCCTTCCTTCCCTCTTCCTTCCTTCCTTCTCTCCTTCCTTCCTCTTCCTTCCTTCCTTCCTTCCTTCCCTCTTCCTTCCTTCCTTCCTTCCTTCCTTCCTTCCTTCCTTCCTTCCTTCCTTCCTTCCTTCTCCATCACTGGAGGCTTTTAAGAAGAGAATGGACCAACATATCTGAAATGGTTTAGGGTCTCCTGCCTGAGCAGGTGGTTGGATTAGAAGACATCTAGGGTCCCTTCCAACTCTGTCATTCTGGATACATCTTAAGGTTAAAGAATATAGATCTAGAAATGTTCCAGCACCGTAACTGAAGCCGTACTGATTTCCAGCAATGACAATTAACTTCGTGCCCAGCAAATGGAGTTTCCAGCTACTATCACAGCTATTTTTCATGGCAAATAACCAGGGAGAGTGAGAGTGGGAAAAACACTAATTTACCAATTTGCACGGTTCTTTCCCTTTTTTCCTTGAAACAAAAAAGTCTCCATAAGTTGTAGAAAATTGAACGCGAACAGTTGCTAACCTCCACCACGATCTAAATCCATTTATATGGCAGTCAGGA
>CM042848.1:30145632-30171897 GCA_023653725.1 Bungarus multicinctus
GTTAAGGAGTAACGATATCGAGTCGAGCCCAGTCTATCTAGTTAGCGGGATGGTATCAGGAAGGTGATGTAGCCAGAGATACGAAAAGAAGTAGGAGCAGGACTTATATCTTCGGGAGGGAGAGAAGAGAACCGAGATAGACTCTAAGGTATTATAACATCTGTAGATGTGGTGTTACAGATCTCAACCACTCACCGTCACTATTTTCCTTGCCGAGCGATAGTGTGCAGGAGACCAGTCTCACTTGGCTCTGAAGGTGTAATCTCTTGTCGCTGTTTTTTTCTGGCTTCCTATCCAGGGCTTTTAGTTCTGCCTAAGTCCAGTCCATTATTTCAGTGGTGCATCTAAGGACTGGAGTTGCCCAAATGTTAATTGCCTTGATGTTTTTCCTCTGCTGAGTTTGGACTTTAGATCTTTGTACACTTGTGATGCATTCACTTCTAATCCCTTTATTATTGTTTCACTGGCTCTGAACTCACATCCTGGCTAATTCATGTGCTGTATATTATAGCAGAAGTTTCTTCTGACCATATATATACCATGTTTCCCTGAAAATAAGACCTGTCTTACTTTTTTTTGCCACCAAAAAAAGGCACCAGGTCTTATTTTCGGGGGAACGTCATCCACTGACGTAACCTCACTTGCGTTTGTCGTCCCCGGCCTCCTTTTCGCTGTCAGAAGCCTTCAGGAACTTCTAAAGGCCAGCCAGGGCTTTCCTGAAGGCCTCTGCAGCTGATAAGAGAGCTCTGGATCGATCCACAGCTTTGTTACCAACTACTACAGAGGCCTTCAGGAGAGACTTGCCAGCCTTGCCGGCTGCAGAAGAAATGAGCCGGCCAGGCAGGTGTCAGGGTGTGCAAGGTGTGGCTACAACTGTCCAAAGATAAGTAGTAGGGCAGCTCCACACACACCCCATCCCCACCCTGGCTTAATTCTTACCCATGCACTCTGGAGTAGGTGGGATCTAATTAGGGCTTATTTTGGGGGTAGGGCTTATGTTGGGTGCACGTGAAAAAATCAAGCTGGGACTTACTTTCAGGGTAGGTCGTATTTTCAGGGAAACAGGGTATACGTATGAGTCTGTTTGCATGTGTGTGTGTGTGTGTGTGTGTTTAGAGCAGGCATCAGAATTTCATTTTTTAATGTGTGCCAGTGTTCCGGGGGGGGGGGGGGGGGGAGACAATAAAGGCTATCTTATATGCAAAGAAAATAAAATCTATCCAACGAGACATTTAATTGCATGTACTTTTGCAGTTCCACTCAGCGCTCTTTCGTTTTTTGTTTGTTTAAATTATCCCTAAATATCATTCCTTTCCCATCTTTTAAGATTCGTTTTCAAGCATGAATACTTTTTGGGTGGGAGGGGCAGGGGGAAATGATGGCCCTCTACATCTCTTAATATTGAGACCCATCCAATAAAAGTGAAGCTGCATAATTATTAAGATTAGGGGAGGGAGTGCCTTTCCCCCCCCCAGCCATTGTCAGCTAACCTTCTTTCTCTAATTGTTTATTTATCTGGGCAATGAATCACTTAAAGTGGACCTAGAGAATGAATCCCACTGGGTTTTCAAGTGACATTAATCAGGCTTAATTTGATGCTTCTGCTGCTTCTGGTGCTAGTTAACTTGAGTAGCTAAATGTTTTATCAGTCGGGTGCCAGGTTTTTCTTTCTTTCTTATTTTGCAGTGTGAATGAAGCAATCTGGGGAAAGGATTGCAAAAAAAACAAAAAATAAAAAAAAATTGCCTTAACTTCCTGCTCACCTGTCCCACGCACCATCACCCACCCCCCAAGGGAGAAGCTGGGCCTCTCTCTACCTGTGCGAAGGAAGGGCAGAACTGAAGACAGAAGGAGAAACCTGAATTACGCATCTCTTTGCAAAGAGCTTTGTGGCTGCTTGTGCCAGTGTGAGAATGGATTGTAGGCCGTGCTTCCAGGAGAAGACACACAAGCCCATCGTCCACTTACTACTGGGAAGGCAGTTCTCATCTCTCTCTTTCTCTCGCTCTCTTTTCCTGCAATGTGTCAAAATTAGTAGTCAGTAGTCATTTTGGGTACAAGTTCACTGGTTGAGCTGTGATTAGCTGGGCCGTCCATGCCTTCCCCTCACTCTTCTTTCTACCTACTTACCTTCCTTCTTTCCTGCCTGCCTGTCTGCCTATCTTCCCCTCACTCTCCTTTCTTCCTTCCTTTCTTGCTTGCTTGCCTGTCTGCCTGCCTTTCTCCTCCTTCCTCCCTTACCTTCCTCCCTTCTTCTCTCCTTTCTTCTTTCCCCTCACCTTCCTGCCTGCCTTCCCTTCACTCTCCTTCCCTTCTTCCTTTCTTTCCTTCCTCCCTTTTCTCGTCTCACCTTTCTGCCTGCCTGCCTTTCCCTACTCTCCTTCCTTCTCTTCCTTCCTTCTTTCCCCTCCCCTTCCTGCCTGCCTGCCTTCCCCTCACTCTTCCTTCCCTCTTCCTTCTTCCCTTCCTTCCTTTCTTTCCTCTTACCTTTCTGCCTGCCTTTCCCTTATTCTCCTTCCTTCCCTTCCTTCCTTCCCTTCTTCCCTTCCTTCCTTCCTTTCCTCTTACCTTCCTGCCTGCCTTTCCCTTATTCTCCTTCCTTCCATTCTTTCCTCCCCTTCTTCCCTTCCCTTCCTTTCTTTCCAGCTTTTCCTTAGTTAGTGCCTCCCTGCCTTCCCCTCACTCTCCTTCCTTCCTTCCCTTCTTCCTTCCCTTCCTTCCTTCCCCTTTCCTTAGTTGGTGCCTTCCCCTCATTGTCCTTCTTTCCCTTCTTCCTTTCTTTCCTTCCTCCTTTATCCTTCCCTTTCTGCTTGCCTTCCCCTCCCTCCCTCCTTCCCTTTCCTCCCTCCCTTTCCTTCCTTGATGAAACAGTGAAGGCTTTTCATTCTTCCAACCAGGAACTTGTGAAGAAGCTTTACTAGTGTCCATGGTGGAGAGCAATCATGGGAGAGAAAGGGTGTTTCTGCCCCAGAACCAAACAGCCAAACAGGCGTTGGGGGGTGGGAGGGAGGGGCGTTTGCCATCAACCCAGTGAACTGTGCCAGGCCATCTGGAACTCAACCCTCGAGCTAGCACAAGTCAGGCAACATTCCTTTTAACACGGCCGGGCGCAAAATAAAACAGGCAGAGGTTGCCTTCCCAGGAGGGCTCAATGGTGGGATTCAATTTTTTTTACTATCGGTTCCATGGGCGTGGCTTGATGGGCGTGGCTTGGTGGGCTTGGCAGGGGAAGGATATTGTAAAATCTCCATTTTCCTCCCCACCCCACTAACCTGCTTTCCAGCTCCATTGTCCTGTAAATGGAGCTCCTGAGAACGGAGCTGGAAACGGTATCCTGTGATCCCAAATAAAGAACGATCGATTGGTAAGAAAATGGGGTGGGGGATTTTTTCTGTCTGCAGAGACCCTGGGGAAATCCACAGAAAAGCCTGCAGGAAAATCCCCCATTTCATTTTCCTACTGATTGCAGAATACTGTCTCTCTCCCCGAGAATGGAGTTGAAAAGCTGGTTAGGAATGTGGCTGCCTTGGAGGGTGTGTGTGTGAGAGGGGGGGGAGGAAGGGGGAGAGAGAGGGAGGGAGAGATAGAGAGGGAGAGAGGGAGGGAAAGAGAGGGAGGAAGAGAAAGAGAGAGAGAGAGAGAAAGAGAGAGAACATTACCACCAGCCCTCCTAAGTTAGATCAGATCTCTCTCTATCTCTCTTTCTCTCCCACCAAAGTCAGCAAGCCACTGTCAGTCAAAATTCATATTAGTGGTCTGCTGAATTTAATATTATGAGTTTGGTGGTCCCTGAGATCCAAAAGGGTGGCGACCCCTGCCTTAAAGGGCTTTTCTTTGTCTTAATTTTATTTTGATTTCCGTTTCACCATCGTTCGCAAAAACTAATTGCCTTAAATCATCTTTTCTGCCTTCGGGAATTAAAAAACTTTGGAGGGGATACAGTGGCAGAACTATGAAAAACAATAATACGAGGGGGTGGGGAAAGAGAAAGGGAAAAAAATAGAATACAATAGAAGGGAGAAGAAAGGAAGAAGAAATATCAGAATTTTATCTTTAAAACCATTGTCCAGGTCTCTTATCCTCCTCCCTCCACCCACCCACCCACCCAGTATTCTGAATTTCAGATACAGAGAAATAGCATCTGGCTAATCGTTTCCTCCATCCAGGCTGCCCCCTGGCGGCTAGACGATGGAAGAGAATCTGGTTTTTATACAGGCGGTTCTGGGCTTACAACAGTTCATTTAGTGACCATTCGAAGTTATGACGGCACTGAAAAAAGGGTCTTATGGCTGTTTTCCACATTTACGACCATTGCAGCACTGCCCCCCCCCCCATGCTTACATGATGGAAATTCAGGTGGCTGGGTAACTGACTTTGTCCTAAATGGTTTATGGACTGAGCAACAGGTTGGACTAGAAGACCCCCAAGATGCCATCCAACTCTGTTATTCTGTTATCCTTCCTTCCTTCTTCTTTCCTTCCTTCCCTCTTCCTTCCTTCATTCATTCCTTTCCTTCCTTCCCTCTTCCTTCCTTCCCTCTTCCTTCCTTCCCTCTTCTTTCCTTCCTTCCCTCTTCCTTCTTTCCTTCCTTCCTTTCCTTCCTTCCTTCCTTCCCTCTTCCTTCCTTCCCTCTTCCTTCCTTCCTTCCTTCCTTCCCTCTTCTTTCCTTCCTTCCCTCTTCCTTCCTTCCTTCCTTTCTTCCTTCCTTCCTTCCCTCTTCCTTCCTTTCCTTCCTTCCCTCTTCCTTCCTTCCTTCCCTCTTCCTTCCTTCCTTCCTTCCTTCCCTCTTCCTTTCCTTTCCTTCCTTCCTTCCCTCTTTTTTCCTTCCTTCCTTCCTTCCTTCCTTCCTTCCTTCCTTCCTTCCTTCCTTCCTTCCTTCCTTCCTTCCTTCTCCATCACTGGAGGCTTTTAAGAAGAGACTGGACCAACATATCTGAAATGGTTTAGGGTCTCCTGCCTGAGCAGGTGGTTGGATTAGAAGACATCTAGGGTCCCTTCCAACTCTGTCATTCTGGATACATCTTAAGGTTAAAGAATATAGATCTAGAAATGTTCCAGCACCGTAACTGAAGCCGTACTGATTTCCAGCAATGACAATTAACTTCGTGCCCAGCAAATGGAGTTTCCAGCTACTATCACAGCTATTTTTCATGGCAAATAACCAGGGAGAGTGAGAGTGGGAAAAACACTAATTTACCAATTTGCACGGTTCTTTCCCTTTTTTCCTTGAAACAAAAAGTCTCCCATAAGTTGTAGAAAATTGAACGCGAACAGTTGCTAACTCCACCACCGATCTAAATCCATTTATCACGGAGAAGCCACTTTTAAATCCTATTTCAAGAAACTAAATGTGAAAGCATGGATCTTGTGATCAGACTGTGCCTTTTCTCTGTTTTTCAAAAATCCGGCAGTTCACGGTAATCTGAGCGCCAATCTTTATATAACACGTGTGATTAAATCCCTGCTGTCCACACACAAAATTCAAGAGTCTTGCAATAGGTTAAATAATTTGCTTTTTCTTTCTTTCTTTTTTGGACCAGCAAATATTATTAAAAGGAATAAACTTTCCGCAGCTGCATTATGTCAGATTCATCCTGAAATCTTATGCTACTTAAACGGGTATAGAATACAGAACAACAGAGTTGGAAGGGACCTTGGAGGTCTTCTAGTCCACCCCCTGTTCGGGCAGGAAACCTACCCGTGATGGTGAACCTATGGCACGCATGCCACAGGTACCATGCAGAGCCATTTGTGCCGGCACGTGACCTGCAGGCAAACCTACCTCACTGTTGATTTTCAGCCGGTTTGAGGCCTTTTTCGGACTCCCAGAGGTTTGAGGAAGGCTTCTGCAGGCTGAAAACTAGGCCCGTTTCCTCACTTCCTGTTTTTCCAGAAATACCAGAAGTGACAAAACGGGCCTAGTTTTCATCCTGAAAAATCTGCAGAAGCCTTCTTCAAGCCTCTGGGAAGCCGAAAAAGGCTTCAAACCAGCCAAAAATCAGCTGTGAGGATCAGTACAGGTAAGGGGGAGACGGGTGGGGATTGCGTGTGCATGAGTAGGGAGCATGGGGGGGGCATGCATTGCCTTCTGGGTGCTGGCACGTGACCACGAGCATCCAAGTGCACACATAATTTTTGACACAGGAGCCAAAAAGGTTAGCCACCACTGCCCTATACCATTACAGATAAATGGTTGTCCAATCTCTTCTTAAAAGCCTCCAATGTTGGAGCAACCACAACTTCTGGATGCAAATTGTTCCACTTTTTAATCACTCTCACTGTCAGGAAATTTTTTAGTTCTAGGTTGCTTCTCTCCTTGATTAGTTTCCATCTATTTTTTCTTGTCTTTCTCCTGATTCTTTGGAGAATAGGTTGATCCCTCCTTTGTGGCAGCCCTTCAAATATTGGAAGATGCTATCATACTCCCCCTCGTCCTTTTCATTAAACCAGATATATGCAATTCCTGCAACCGTGCTTCATGTTTTAACCTCCAGCCCTCTAATCATCTTTGTTGCTCTTCTCTGCACTCTTTCCAAAGTCTCAACATCTTTTTTTTTACATAATTTTTCCTTTTAGTAAATCATTCCTATTAAGCATTCCAATCAGAACTGCTCTTTCCACTTCTTCTAGTAACCACTCCATGTTGTACCTGAACTTAAGTTTCCCTCTGTTTTAAGAAGGCTTTCTAAAATGTAGGATTACTTGGCAGCTACCAATTCCCTGATCAACTTTATGCTTCAGGGTTCCTACGACATTTGCAAAGTTATTCTCACTGAATTGGTGAATTGTCTCTCTGAAGCAGTGAGGTACAAGGGTATGAGAGAAATTTTTAACAAAGGGAGGCACAGAAGCAGCATCAAGGCTTGTATTTCCAGAATTGATATTGGAGGCCAACAGAGAGAGAGAGATCAGCTGGATTTCACAAGCCTATTCCTTTTCCTGTTGAAACAAACATGGGGGAACGTTGGTGTTGTTGTTTGAGAATTGGAAAAGTGGCTTTATTAAATGGGAAAAAACTGAAAAAATGTCCATTTTTCAGCAAATTGAAAGAACTGTTCAGCAACATCCTTCTTGCCTGAATTAGAGTAGTCCAATCAGATTTATCTGGCCTTCGGGCATAGCTTATTGAATTTAATCCAGCATGGCCATGAGACAAATTGATCCTGGGATTCCCCTTGCCAGATGACAAAGGCCAAGATTTCAGTAGTGGCTTCCTACCTTATTCGCTACCAGTTCGATGGGTGATCGTGTGTGTGTGCGCACAAGTGCATGCCCCTAATGCACATGTGCGTGCACCCTAATGTGCCAATCAGCTGAGAGGATGAAGAAATGAAAAGCTAGGTGTGACCCTTCCATCCGCCCATGCGCTTGTTGTTTCTTTTATCCTCTCAGCTGATTGTCAGAGGAACCAGTAGGTTATGTTGTGGTTCGCTGGCAGCCGGTGCAGTGGGGAAGAACAGGGACCAGTCTGGGAGTCTGGAGATGACTCAGACAAGGGTCCTGCATCCAATGCAGGGCTGGGGCCAGGACCATCTGGGAGTGGGGTACTGCCTCTGGAGCCTTCGGAGTCTGGCAGCAGCGAGGCAGAGGAACAAGGGGAGCCTGTTCCCAGTGCGTGTGTGCGCAGAGCTGCTAGAAGTCGAGAGCAGCTGAAACAGAAGGGGCGACTTAGGAGTAAGGTTGGGAGGTGATGGCCCCTCCCATAAGGGATAAAAGTCAGACACAATGATGAAACCTTTGCAGGAAGCAAAGTCGTTCGATTGGTTCCGAATCCTCCTTGAAGCTCTATGTATTCTTGGTTGTTTTTTTCTTGTACTTCGGTTGGTTTCTTTTCTAGTTAATTGGATACTTCTGTTTTGGAAGCACTTCACAGAATTGAAAGGTGGGTGCTTATCTTGGGGGACTGTTTGAGCTTAATTCCGGCTGGGAATGAAAACAATTCCCAGCATTGCAATAAAATAGGTTTTGCTTTTAAAACAAGTTTGTGATTAATTATGATTTACGAAGCCTGGGTCAGAACAGGTTATTTTACTACTGGTTCCGTCCGAACCGATTGTGATTTTCACTACCGGTTTGACCGAACTGTGCTGAACCGGAAGGATACCACCATTGCAGGACTGCCAAGTCCCTTCCCTTCAGGAACACCCTGCTTTTCCAGCTTCTACAAATCCCAAGCAATCTCTATTAAAAGCAGGCTGTAGTACTGCCCAGAACTGACCTTCGCTGATATATTTCCTTTTTCTTTAAGCCAGTTAATGATCATAACATACAAGATGTTATTCCAAACTGTCTCTGTGAACTCGGCCTTGGCAACCCACAGCGCTTGGCTGGTTTGTAATGGCCTCTTTGCTCAGGATCACCTCCAAGTGAAGTGTTGCATGAAGGCTTTTCTCCAAAGCAAGTTCCAAACATGGCCCATGTACAATGAGCAGAAGAGTTTGCAGATGCCAAGACCTGGAAAAGCAGCAGAAAATAATGGCAGAATAATGGCAGGAACCATTTGCACCACTCAGGTGATTCTGAGGACACAGATAAATCTCCAAGTGCCTCAACGACTCTCTAAAAGGATGCAAATGACCAGCTGTCTGCAAGGAATATAAATCCTTCCATTCCCCCACCATCCAGCCAGAGCTGAAGAAGTTTCCTGGATAAGGAGCAAAACGTCTTTAAAAGTAAAAACAAAAAAGTTCAGTTGCATTTTGAAAAAGCATCTTTGTCACAAGCAGGACCTGGATGACGGAGAATCTCTTAGACTTTTAGTTATACAATTTCAGATGAACATTCTTGGAATGGCGTGGGAGTAGGAATGAATTTCCAGAGGGAAAAAATTGCAGACTACAGGAACCATTAGCACCACTCAGGTGAGCCTGAGGAAACCTCCAATGTGGCCTTAAAGGCCCTCTAAAAGGATGCAAATGACCAGCTGTTTGCAAGGAGTATCAATCCTGCCATTCCCCACCATCCAGTCAGAAGCTTCTTGGATGAGAAGCAAAACATCTTCAAAAGAAAAAACAAGGAAGTCCAATTGCCTCCTGATAAAAAGCACCTTTGGGGCAACCAGGATCTGGAGGACGGAGAATCTCTACAGAATAATGGCAGATGTTTTCAGAGGCACCACCCAGTAGTGCTCATACGCTCCCCAGACTTTTTCGATTGGGATAATATGTACGTAAATGTACCCAATTCGTACAAAGTTACCTCAGGGTGGTTTATAAAATGCTGTAAAATATGTAGCTGGGTCCTTCGTGTTGACTTATCCCAGGCAACGGTTCTCCCGTGAATTTTTGCAAGAGATGAATGGAAAGATAGGAGACTCGGCTCAAAATATAACAGAGTGCAGGAATTTTGCTTCCAAAGAAATCTCCGTTGTTCGATGCAATCCAAGATGCTCACCCCACCCCCAAAGGGGACCCAGAAAGACAAAAAGGCTGTTCTAAATTATATAACACTTTATTGCAGCATCGGCAAAGATCAGATTTCAGAAGCTGGTGAAGATCGGATGTGTGGCATTGTTGCTGACGGCGCATGTGAAATGTTACAAGTCGTACAATCTCATTTTAAAAAAAAGTTTACATGCAAAGAACTCAATGGCGGTCAAAAGAATTCCAAAGCGGCGAGGAAAACGGAAACAGAAACGAAAAGTCCGAAGAGCCTACAGATGTGTCCTTCAACCGAATGTCCTACGCGCTACATGAAGGCCAACGAAAAGAAAGAAAAAAAAATATCGCTCCCACCCCACCCCAAACAACTATAACTAACAAACGAAGATTGTCAAAAGAAAAAACTGACCGGAGAAAAACTTTTTATCTCAATTTAGAAAAATAAAAACTCTACTTTTCTGCCAACTATTATTTTTTTCCTTTTTTCTTCGTTTTTTTTTTTTTTAATATGTAGACACAGAGGCGTTATCAACCTATGAAAGTCAACAGAACATTCAGCTCCACTTCCTGGCATCTGTCTGTCGTGCTGACTGGCACATTTTGGTTTTTCAATGATGCTTTAAATGAGCTCCTCTTTTCAAGACCCTTCGCTGGTGTCAGGCTGTTTCGAAGCAACTTTTGGTCAATGCTCTCCCCTCTTTCTCTCTCTCCCCCCTCCCCTCTTCCCATCTACCTGCGACCTTCTGGAGAACATCCTACTTCCTTGTTTCCTGGTTCCTTCATCTCTCTCGCTCGCCCTCCCACATCACCTGGAACAGACCGCCCTTTCTTTTCAGATCACCGCCTTCTAAGGAAAATATCCCGCGTTTTGGTAAAATCAGTTGCTGCTTTGCTTCTCCTGGGTGGCGGGTGGTGTGAGTGTGGGGGCTTTACCAGTCCTTGTTTTAGGACTTCTCTAGAGGAGGCCTGCATCCCTCCCAAAGAAAACACTATCTCCTGGCACTCCGCCATGCGTCGTTCCGTGAAAACGCCGCTTCTAAGTTTATTACTGATTATTCTTATTCCTATTTCTCCCCCCCTCCCCCAGACTTAGCCACCAAAACTGTGTCTCACTGTTCCAGCGTTAATCCGTCTTATTTCTTTTTTTAAAAAAGTTGCTCTTATTTTAAGTTGTAACTGAACTGCTCCACCGGTCAAGTTAACCATCTCATTTATTCCGTTCTCATGAAAAGGTTAACCCTTGCAGCACACGGTTTCAAGATGCTTTTTTTGTTTGTTGGTTGGTTTGGTTTTGACAGGCCATGACTGGAAGCTTCCACTATTTTCTGTTTTTGTTTTGTTTTTGTTTTGTTTTAATAAGAGGCTGGTGCATCCTGCTCTATGGCCCCCAGCCTGCCCATCGCTCAACTCTCTTTTTAAGACTTGACATGCTCAGATGTGTCCGCTGCTCTCGGTTTAATTGCTGGAGGACTCCACTAATCCACAACCTTGGAGATACAGGACCTGATGTGAGATGACTCTTGCGGCTGGATCAACGTCTCCTGGGAGGGACAAGGAGGAAAAAAAGGTCAGAAGGACGGTGGGCAGAAATGTATTTGATTGAGCGTACGAAGTGGTGCAAGTCCTGGTGTCAGCCCTGAAGCCTGTTGTGGCCCATCAGCTCTGCCAGCAGCAGACTCAGACAATGAGAAGATTATGGAGGACATTGGGCCAGTGCTGGAGTCTGGGGGAAGGCTCTGATGGATGCTCTGTGTCGGACGCAGAGAAAGAGCCATTTCCCAGCCACCGGAGAGGCAGCTGCCTTTGGAGGTTGAGATAAGTGGGGAAGAAGAACAGCTGGGGCCTGTTCCAGATGCACATATGCACAGAGCCATTAGGAGAGGGGAACAACGGAGGTCAAGGAGTCGACTTGGGAAGCAAAGCACACATGGATGCTGAATGGCCCTTCCCTGGCTGGAGAATAAATAGAAGGAAAGGGGACTGGTGATTGTAGGAGACCACAGTTCGGAGTTCTGAAGATTTGCTCATCGTGTTTCATGCCACAGAGACTGCTTGCCAGAACTTAATTTGCAGCCTTACTGCTGGGAGCTCATGGCCTGACAATTATTGCAAGGAACTGATAAGGCCTGTTACGGCAGTTAATTTCTTTGAAGGGCTATGGCCTGGACTTTTTGGTGGAGGATGCCATTAATTCACAGGAGATAAATAAAGAGGGGGTTTTGGGGGAAAGGAGTCTGTTTCTTGTTTCTACTAAGGCTGGGTGTCATGCCCCTGTTGGAGTCTGACTCCGAGGGAGAGGAGGAACAGCCGACAGGGAGTGGAAGTGTGGCTTCGGAGGTTGTGGAGGAGGCTGGGGAAGGGCAGAAGCGGCTGGGCAGTCAGAGGAAGACCCAGACCCATCCCCTCTTCACGCAGGGAGGAGCAGATAAGGGAGAAATATGAATGGCGTGGTCTACAGGGGAGGAAGGGGCCCTGATCCCTTTCATGGGCTGCAGCTGTGAGGACTGTTTAAAAGGACAAACTGCACATGGCCCAGTGCTGGAAGCAAAGTCTGAAATCAGGACCGGTGAAAAAACCAAGGAATAATCCAATGTTATTCCCTGGATCACGGGTGTCAAACTCAATTTCATTGAGGGCCACATCAGGGTTGGGTTGGGACCTCAGGGGCCCACGGTGGGTATGGCCAGCTCAATAACACTCGTGTCAGGGGCGCTTGTGGCGGCTCAAGCACTTGGCCAGCGAAAACTGGCTCCTGAGCTCCGTTTTCGGCCACAATGGCCGCCTGCAACTCTCTGCGGCGTGCACTCCTCTAAAAGCTCCATTTTTTTGCTGGCAGAGACACCACAGGCCGGTCCTTCGCTGTTTCTAGAGTGGCCCCACGCACTGTATTTAAGCATCCTGTGGGCCGGATCAGCCCTCCCAGGCCTTGAGTTTGACCACCCCTGCCCTGGATCCTTACCTTCCACCAGTTTTAAAGATGAGATCGGCATTAGGGGCTCCCTTAGGATGCTGGTACCGAGGTCGCCGTTCTCGGTTTGTATTTGCTGGAGCCGGCCGCTGAGCCAAGGATTGCATCATTTCTGCAGATGACAAATTGGGTTATTTTTAAAAAATAAATAAATTGAAGGGTGAGGGAGAGCACCATCTATTCTAAATTAAAAAGAGACGTTTCTGGAAAGTATCAGAAACCCCGCAATCCCCTCAACGAATGAATCCCACCATTTGATGAATAATGAAAGACTTCGCGGGCAGAAATTTGCAATATTCGGAGTGGGGAGATGACAAAAAGATCTTGGTGGCGGGTGAAACAATCACAACCAAGAATCTGTTTCTAGCGCAAGGACAGGCTGTCGCTTTTTCCGTTGTAATTTTGAACCGTCACTAAATGAAGCGTTGCAAGCCGAAGACTAACAGTATAAAGCAGTGATAGCTAACCTTTTTGGTGCCGAGGGCTCAAACATGCAGGCGCGCATGAATGCGCAAGCGCCCAAAACACACTTGTGCAGGTGCGCAACCCAAAAATACAATGCAAGTGCCCCCTCCGTGTGCATGCATCCCACCTCCCCGCGCCTGTTTTGGCTTCCAAGTTGGTGCAAGAAGCTTTCCAGACCCCAAATGGGGCACAAGGAGGAGCCCACTCCCATGCCCCATTTTGGCTTCTAGATTGATGCAGGCGGCTTTCCAGGCCCAGAGCATGGGGCGGCCCCGCACACAAACACATGGACCCCCAAATTGCAATGTGAGTGCCCACACACATATGGCCCCACACACACATATGCCTCCCCCGTGTGCACCCCACCCTCTACATATGCCCAGCAGAGACCCGAAAAACAGCTGGCTGGTCGGAGAGGCGTGCGCATGCGTGGTGGAGCCAGGCTAGGGCGATGGCTGGCATGCCCACAGAGAGGGCTCTGCGTGCCACCTGTGGCAGGTGTGCCATAGGTTCGCCATCACAGGTTTGAAGAGTAGTCATCCCCCCCCAGCCCTACCTTGATAGTCCTCCTGTTCCTGCCGCTCGTTGATGTCCAAGGTTAACTTTTTCATTCGCATGCGCTCTTCCTGTTCGGCCTGCTGCTGGTTCCAGTGATTGGCAGCCAGTTGAGAAGACATCGGCACGTTTAGGATTTTAAACTGAAAGAGCAGAAGCCAGTTTAAGAATCCCAAGAAAGGAAGACGTTCCTGACTAAACGTCGCCTTGCAGGGCAAGGGAAGGGAATTATCCTGGCACTGGCACCACGGCTTGGCCTGTTACAGGTCCAGGGCATTTTGAGAACTGTATCTGGGATGTGTGAATAGTGGAGTGGTGGCCCAGGGGTGTAGTTCAATCCTAGACAGCGTCAGATGTTTCTCGATCAGGGTGGAGAGAGAAAATATCTGCTGTAAACTCCGCGAAGGCATCGGGAAGAGCATCCGGCCAGTAAAGGCTCAGCTCCATCCCGTCGTCCCAACTCTACCTCAAATTAAGGGATTTATAGGGTCATAAAAAGAAGGGGAAAAATGGAATGTGTGACTAAAAGTACAAAAAAATCAGTCTCTTTAATTCCACCTAATTACATGAAAAGGAGTTTCATCTGGGAAAAGCAATCAACATCTGCTGTCCTCTGATAGATGAATAAATATATATTGGGGAGCACTGACAACCCCATTCCCTAAAATAATCCTTTTGGAAGTTAACCCCACTAATTGTCAGGTGTAAATAAAATTACCATTTCTCCACCAGAAAACTGTGAATGGCAGGGAGAAAAACAGGCCACCGTTTTCTTGTTGTCCAAAAAAATACAATATTAACTATTGATAAAGAAGAATATTTGAAGCTTGGGATTGAAATGAGGAGTCCTTGGTGCTCTCTGAGCTTGGTGGTTTTCTTGTAGACATTTTATAACCCAATTAGGTAACACTATCAGTGCTCGAAAAGAGGGGGAGGAGGAGGAGGAGCAAGAGGAGGAGGAAGACTGAAATGTTCTGGGAGCTCTCTGAGCTTGGTTGTTTTCTTGCAGATGTTTCATGACCCAACTAGGTAACATCATCAGTGCTAGCAAGGGAATGGGAGGAGGAGGAGGAGGAGGAGGAGGAGGAGTGGTGGTGGTGAATGCTCCTTGGTGCTCTCTTGAGCTTGGTTGTTTTCTTGTAGACATTTCATTACCCAACTACATAACATCATCAGTACCAATGTTGTTACCTTGTTTAGGTAATGAAATGTCTGCAAGAAAACAGCCAAGCTAGGAGAGAGTTCCAAGAAGAGTCTGGACAGCCATTTGTTGGTAACTTCATCACTGTAGCACTGATGATGTCACCTAGTTTGGGGAATGAAACATCTGCAAGGAAACCACCCAGCTCCGAGAGCACCAAGGGCCCCTCCTCAAAACCATGCAATTATTATCCTGACATTTCAGGGAAGAAAAAGGGCCTCCTGTGCCACCAGGTGTATCCTTACCTGTTGCTTGTTGCCTTTCCGAGTCAGCATGACGAACGGCATGGTGTCTCCGGATTCAGACTCCCCCTCCCCACCCCCAAGGGGAGGCCCCTTTTTCAGCTGGCTCTTGAGGTGCAGAGGGATGGCCACGTCCAACTGGTGCACTTTCACAGACTCGCCGCTTCTCTGCTGCAAGGTAGGGGGAGAAAAGACAGAGACCCAATGAAAATGCCTGGAAGCCAAGAGAAGAGGTGTGGGGACAATAACTTGGTTCTCAACACCAAGGAGCTTATAGTGGACTATAGAAGGAAGAGATCAGACCTCCAGCCCTTGCTTATCAAGGGAGACTGAGTGGAGAAAGTGGCCAGTTTTAAGTTTCTGGATGTTACCCTAAAAGAGGACCTGACCTGGGGTGCTCACATTGCACCCCTGATCAAAAGGGCCCAGCAGAGATTATACTACCTGAGACTTCTCAGAAAACAACAGCTGAATGAAAAACTGCTGGTGACCTTCTACCGCTGCACCATAGAGAACATTTTAACATACTGCACCTCTGTATGGTTGGCCAATTGCACAGGGGCAGATAGGACAGCACTCTAGAGGGTTAATGTCATTGCCCAGAGGATCATGGGTTGCCCTCTCCCCTCTTGGGAAGAGCTTTAGAGCTCTGCTGACTTAAGGAAGTTCAAAACATTCTCAAAGATCCGTCTCATCCTGGGCACCTTCTTTTTTTTTTTTAAACTATTACCATCTGGCAGACGGTACAGGACAATAAAAAACACAAGGACAAATGGGCTGAAAACAGCTTCTATCATAGGGCAGTAGTTCTTTTGAACTCTCCTGTATAGTGCAATGTTAATGCAATATCAGAGGTTTTCAATTCAATTGCATAGAATGTGAGGGAGGTTTGTGTTATTTTCAGTCATAATGTACACAGAAAATAGCATTTAATTTCATTGTACGAGGTGCAGTGACAATAAAGCAAAGTAAAGTAATCTGGATGGAAGAGGACACAGCATTCAGCTCAAAGCTCTTTTGTCCTCCATTCTGTTTAGGTTTTTTGCAAACCTGACCACTTCTAAGAGGGGTGGGCTTCAACTCCTCCTTGCCAGGTGTGGAAAAACACCTGTTCACAAGTAGCCCTCGCCTTACAATTCATTTAGTGACCCTTTGAAGTTACAACGGCACTGGAAAAAGAGACTTAGAACTACTTTTCACACTTATGACAACTCCCGTGAACAAAATTGGAACGCTTGGCAACTGACTCGTATTTATGACGGTTGCGATGATCCCCTTTTGCGACCTTCTGACGAGCAAAGTCAACAGGGGAAGCCAGATTCACTTAACAACTCGGGTGACTCACTTAAGAAAAAACTACAGGGATTCACTTAACGACTGTGTCAAGGAAGGTCATAAAATGGGGCAAAACTCGCTTCACGAATGTCTTGTTTAGCAACAGAAACTTGTGGTCGTATGCCGAGAACTATCTGCATCTGTATTCCTCCAACTTAATGACTACAGCCAAGTTTCAAAAGATTGGAACCATTCCACTGTCGTTTCGAAAAAAGGGAGTTTTGTGAAACGCGATGTCAACTCACAAAATATTTCTATGGTCTTTTTAGAGTTGCCAACAGAAAGGAAGTGGGGAGCAGTGCAGCAGCTTGGAAATCGAAAGTGCATTCCACAAACGTTTTCAGAGATAGTAACAAGGTGACTGAAGTTTCTGCCGTGCAAAATTCTAACTGGAGAGCCTGATTGAGGACTCTGGGCTATGGATGTGTCCCATTGGAGAATATGGATTACGATACACCCAAGAGATGGAGGGAAAACCAGGATCAAGGGTGACAATGAATTATGTGTCTCAGAGTCGGCTACACCGAGGCAGTGTCGGACATGTTAACTCCCAATAAATCCTTTTGAAGTTTAAGAAGTTCGGCTTGAGATTCATGATTTAAATGGCGATCACTGCCAGAGCCCTGACACGCAACACTTTTGCACGATTGTATTAAAAATCAATCCGTACCTGTAAATTTTCCAGCATCATTTTATCCAACGCCTGAATAAAATCTTCATCTTCGGCGCAGGGGACCCGTTTCAGCCCACCTCCTTTAATCATGACTTCCTGATATATATATAAAAAGAGAATGAAAAAAGAAATCAGCACCATTATGGGGTTTTTTTTGGTTGATGTGTATTTTCTGCCAAGTGGAAAAGGCCAACAGATTGGATTTCTCCCATAAAGAACCTGGCTGTCTGATGGAGATTCTTGGCCATTCAGATCATGGATTTCATTTCCAATGTTAGACTAATTTTTTTAAAAAATCCAGTTCAGGGAAGCATAATACTCTGCCTTCTGTAAAAGAATGCACACCCTGAATATATTTTGTTCTGCTGAAATCCCCAATTGTTAGCTACATGACAATGACTCAGAAGTCATTGTGCTGATGCTCCACTTGTTTTTATCTAGAAGAGGAGGGGGGTCCACTATTCCCCAAAGCACCTGAGGCAGGACAAGAAGGCAGGACAAGAAGCAGTGGATGGAAACTCATCAAGGAGAGAAGCAACCAGGAACTAAATTTCCTGACAGTGAGAACAATTAACCGGTGGAAATGTTTCCCTCCCGAAGTTGTGGCTGCTCCATCACTCGAGGTTTTTAAGAAGAGACTGGTCAGTCTCTTTCTGGAATGGTATAGAATCTCCTGCTTGAGAAGAGGGTTGGACTAGCAGACCTCCAAGGTCCCTTCCAACTCTATTGTTCTGTTATGCTGTCTTCCTTCTTTCCTTCCTTCCTTCTCCACCACTGGAGGCTTTTAAGAAAAGAATGGAGAGCCACCTGTCTGGAATGGTATACGGTCTCCTGCTTGAGCAGGGGGGTTGGACTAGAAGACCTCCAAGGTCCCTTCCAACTCTGTTATTCTGTTATTCTATGCTATTATCCTTCCTTCCTCCCTCCCTCCCTCCCTCCCTTCTCCATCATTGGAGATTTTGAAGAAAAGACTGGACAACCCTTTGTCTGAAATGGAACAGGGTCTCCTGCTCGAGCAGGGGGCTGGACTAGAAGATCTCCAAGGTCCCTTCCAGTTCCATTATTCTATAATTGTCAAGCAAGAGCATCCAGCAGCCCTGGATAAGCGTCTGAGTTAAATCTACAAAACTCTTTTATATCCTGATGCAATTTAATTCTTTAGAGCCAGCTGTCTTATCTGAGACTTGGGATAAGCTGACCCTTCCTCCTTTGAAGAACAGTTTGTACCAGAAAGCATTAGAAACGTGTTCACTGTTCTGCTGGCTGTTTCCTTTTGATCTGTAGTGTAAGTGACATGCAAACGTCGCATCTTCTACAGCCGGTTCCTCTTAAAGCAGCAGGACAAATTCTGTTAAAGCCCTGGTCCTTTCTTTTTATTTTTCCAAGCAATCTCTCACAGGTAACTTTCAAGGGGAAAACAGCACCAGCCATTTAAGGTGGGGACATCAAATCAGGTCAAGATAAAAGAGTTTATTCGACCTTTCTCTCTCCCAGATTTTTCTTCCTCTGCTTCCTGAGCTCAGCTTGCCTGGAGATCAATGATTATTAATGATTTTTCCCCCAGATGCCATCACTCTGCTAAATTAACTCATTCCCACAAGACTGTCAAACTATTTACTAAGACTGTATTACTATCATTCTTCTCATCCTTCCTATTACCCATCTTCTCCCACTTATGACTATAACTGTGTTGCTTATATCTTTACAATTTATATTGTTTTGTTTCCTAGCATGATTTGATTGCTTATTAGTAATCTATAACTATCACTAAGTGTTCTATTATGATTGATTAATGTATTTTTTCTTATGTACACTGAGAGGATATGCACTAAAAATAAATTCCTTGTGTGTCCAATCACACGTGGCCAATATAGAACTCTATTCTATTATGGCACTCTATTTACCTATATAGATGTTCTCATTCTAAAACTATTATTAAGATATTATGTGTTTGTAGGTGTTTTTTTTTTCATGTTTATGAGAAACTAAAGGAAATTGATTTTTCCTCCCAAAACTAATTTTGATGGCAGCTTATTTGAGCGCTAAGCATTATCTTTTTTTAAAGAAAAAAATATACCGTGTTCTCTTCATCCGTTTCGTTCTCCTTATTAGAGTCAGTAAGATAATCGGTATTTTCTTCCTCTTCCTCTTCTCCTTCGTCATCATCATTCTCCGACCCCTCCTGAAAAGATCAAGAGATTTAAAGTCTCGTTTTAAGGTGAGTTATGCCAATTATCATCCTCATAGCTTTTGTGCACAAGCTTTGCTGAACTTAATCTAAGAACTATTACAACTAATAAGAAATTTCCTGATAGTTAGAACAATTAACCAGTGGAATGATATGCCTCCAGAAGTTGTGAATTCTCCAACACTGGAAGTTTTTAAGAAGAGATTGGATAACTATTTGTCTGAAGTGGTATAGGGTTTCCTGCCTAAGCAGGGGGTTGGACTAGAAGACCTCCAAGGTCCCTTCCAATTCTATTCTATTCCCTATTCTATTCTATTCTCTATTCTATTCCTAATTCATATTCTATTCTATTCTATTCCATTCACAATATTTTGACAATCGTGCCAGAACAATTTCAAAATTCACTCCAAACAATTATCTAGTCCAGTTGTTCCTGACAGAAAAATCAGAAGATATGGGATTCTAATGAAATCTGCATATAATGAATCACAGAATCACAAAATTACCAATATTCTTAACTGGATTTCAGAAACTACCCTTCGACAATACTCTATTTAGTAAATTATCACAGCTGGGAGCAGAGTCGCCATCAGATATGGTTAAAGATGGCTGCCATATGGTGCAAACAAATTTCTACCTTCTTTGCAAGTGCCCCTGGATTATTATTTTTTTAAAAAACTATATCTTGTGAATACCCGGGGGAGGGGGGGGGGGGAGTACAGACTGCTCTTGCTTGCTTGCCCAAATCTATATATAATACAACTCCTCAGTTGTGTTGAGTTGTAGGCTTTAAGCATAACAGATATTTGTTTGTGAATTGGGAGCAGATGCCATCAGCTCTATCATCCACTCTTCCAAGCTTTATTTAAGAAAGTTAAGAGCAGAGAAAATCACCTCCTCTTCTGGCTCATTTATTTCGCTTTCATTTCCAGATTGTTCTTCGATCTCTACTCCACCTTCCTCTTCGTCCTCATCCTCCTCCAGGTTCTCTCCTTCAGTCATGGAATCCTTAGAGTCTTTGTCGTTCATAAGACCTAACGGGGGGAATGGAAGAAGAAACAAATATGTGAGGGGGGGGGGGGTTAAATTGAAAGTTTTACAAAAAGCAGAAAAATGAAACATGGACCAATAAAGAGAAAGCAAGCAAGAAACCAAGAAAAACAGAAGACAGAAGGAAGCAAATGAATAAGGGAGGATGGGTAGTGAGGGAGGGAGGACAGGAAGGAAAAAAAAAGGAAGGAGAGAGGCAGGCAGACAGGCAGGAAGGAAGGAAAGAAAGAAAGAAAAATTCTGATTTACATTGTGGTAAATATTAAGTACAATTACAAAATAATTTCTTACACAATGATTACAAAAAAAGCTCACTTTTTTTCCCTAGTTACCCAGGGGTTTTTACCCCAGAATCAAAATCACAAATCCTAAGTGTACTTTTTCCAGTTCACACAAAAAGTCTATAATGAATTATCAGATAACCATATAAATATAGGGTGTTTTTTTTTATTTTTCTCTGGAAAAAAAAAGAAATTAATTTAACCCCCTCTGTAAATTCCATTGTTCCTCCACTGTTCGTTGTGTTGTATCTTGCCACTTTGGAGCGTATTAATAGCTTCCTGGCAGTTGTCCGTGACTTTTTTCCCTAGTTGCCAGTCCTTAGTCTGTAGAGACTAAGAAAATTCTCTGGTTTCAATTCTTAAAACAGTGATGAAGACAGGCATTTTAAAAAAATCCAAAAATTATGATCTGGCTTAAAGGAGGCTGGCAGTGTTGACATCAATGGGAAGTACCCTGAGCTACACCAAGCTGCATAAGTTGAAATCACTGCCATACTGAGTATATGGTGTGTGCTTTTGAAGACAGCAAATGAATAGGTAACAAAAAAGGAAATGTTATCACTGGGAATTTCTTTCTTTTACCTACAGCCACAATTTGCCTTCTGGTTATTCAAATTACGCACCTGAAGGCAGGACAAGAAGCAATGGATAGAAATTAATCAAGGAGAGAAGCAACCTGGAATTAAGGAGAAACTTCCTAACAGAAAGAACAATGAACCAGTGGAATGAGTTGCCTCCAGAAGTTGTGGATGCTCCATCACTGGAGGTTCTTAAGAAGAGATTGGACAACCATTTGTTTGGAATGGGATAGGGTTTCCTGCCTGAGCAGAGGATTGGACTAGAAGACATCCAAGGTCCCTTCCAACTCTGTTATTCTATTCTAAATCCACCCTTTTGCTTCCTGCTTTGTGGAAGAATTGAAAGAAATACCATCTATTACACACCATATCCTTGTTATTATCCTAATCTCCTCTACCTTCCTATTAGACTAACGGTATTCCCACCCTCTATGAACGGAATTCCTCATTGTAAAAAATAAAGTAAAATCAAAATACCAAGGTGAATTATAGATGGATTTAATCTGATTTCTGGGGACCACCGTGTTGTTTTCACAATGCTAATAAACAAACTCTGCTTTCTAAAGGGGTCTAGAATTTTCCATTTAGGCCAAGATGAATGGTCTGCAGCAGCTCTTTTGGGGAAAAGTAGAACAATTCTCCTTTGGTAGTTCTTCAAGATTTCTCAAAAGAAATTCCTAAAGGCTTGGCTGGTTTCTGGAGATTCAAGCTTATTCAAAGTAAAGAGAGTGGGTCCCCTAAAATGTTTTTTATAGTCTCATTTCCTAATCCTGTTCCTTTTCCACAATTCCTCGATGTACGACTACAATTGCGCCCAAACTTTCTGTTGCTAAGTGAAACACCTGTTAAATGAGTTTTGCCCGGGGACACTGCAATGGTCATAAATATGAGACAGTTGCCAAGAATTTTGATCATGTGATCGTGGGAATGCAGCAACGGTCGTTAAGAGTGAAAAACTCATAAGTCCTTTTTTCCCCAGAATCGTCGTAACTTCGGTCATTCATTGAACTGTTGTAAGGCGAGGACTACCTGTGGTGGAATATACATCTTCTTGATGAAGATGATGATGAAGAAGAAGAGGAAATTGGATTGAGGGCCATTATTTATTAAATGCTTACGTTGCCAGATCCAGATAATTTCACCGCATCTTATTTTTTATCTTCAATTAAGCATTTCCTCCCTTCCTTTTAATGGAGAGAGGGGGAAATTCATACCCACTTACCCAGAGACATCTCAAAATTATAAACAGAGCTACCAAGATACCAAATATAGATCAAAGTGGAAATTTCAGCTCCCTCTGGCCTCGATGTGGCAGTCTTACCTAGTTTGATTAAGAATTCCCTTTCCAGTTCTTGTACCTGCCTCACGGATTCTTCCAGAGAATTGCAGAGTTTTATTTTCGGTCTCAGCAGTTCTAATGTATCGCTGATCATATAGTCAATGTCTATAGGAAAGAGGTGATCCTTTGTCCATACATCCAGGCTTTTCTTCCACCAAACATACCTCTGGGAGGGGGCAAAAAAATTAAAAATCACTGCAATTGGCTTCTCCAATTGGCTTCTCCAATAGTCAAAATCAGTCAGGAATTCCTTTCAGCAAGCAAGTTAATCTATATATATATATAAAAGCGAAATACCACTCACGTGTCATCACAAAATCTCCAGAACCGTAAAGCCTACAAACTTGAAATCTGGCCCGTAGGTTCCTCTTGGCTTCTAGGTGCTCACTAAGAAAGGATTGTTCGAAATGACCACCAGAGCATTGGTATTTCCTATATTATTGTTATTAACACGCTCTGATGCTAAGGAGTTCTACTCCCCCTCCCAGGGATGGGATCCAACCAGTATAACTACCAGTTCTGTTGCTTTGCGTCGCGTGCACATGCGCACGAGTCGCGCGAGTGCAATTTATGACCTGCTGAACTGCCCGGACAGCTGAGCAGCGCTGCGTGCAAGTGCGCAGTGGTTGGAAAAGCCCTTTTTTCCTGCTTTTTCAACCACAGCTGTGTCGCGCAAAGCAGCCACGGTTGAAAAAGCAGGAAATAAAGGTCAGGTAAGAGCCCGGGCGGGCGGGTGAGCCAAAACAGCAGCAGACATAGAACCAGTTCTATGTATGCTCTCTGTCTGCTGCTCTTCAGAACTTCCGGTTCTACAGAGGTGGACAGAACCGGTAAAATTCCACTCCTGTCCCCTCCCCACCGGAACAGAAATCTGTTCCAAAGGTAAAACACAAGCAGAGGAGAGGAGTTTCAGTTTCACAACAGCTTTGGTACAGAACAGTTGAGCTAAGCCACGCCCAGGCTCCTTGCTGTCTCCTTCTTGGTCACACAGCAAATACCGTTTCAGTTTCCAAACAGCCCTCAACTCTCTCTCACACACAGACAGGACGCCAGCCAGATGAATACCGATGGATGCTGGTAGGCAGAGGCAGAATTTTTCCCCCCTTATTTTCCTCTCCAAAAACTAAGGCTGACTACATAGTTTTGTAGCAAAGCATGGGTATCGAGCTGATGTTTCAAAAAACCTTGTAGAAAACAACGGGCCGCCTCAAACTTATCAGTGGCTGTTTGTTAAGAGCGAAACTGGGCAAAATATTTTCCCTTTCCCTTTCTCTGATTCTGATGGTGAGAATAATGAACCAGTAAGTAGCTTGCTTTTTACACATGCACCCAATCTAAACTCGACCCCCAAAATAAGCCCTGATTAAGATCCCACCCACTCCAGAGTGGACAGGTAAGAATTAAGTTAGGTTGGGGATGGGGGGTGGAGCTGCCATGCTACTTACCTTTGGAGAGTTGTAGCCAGGCCTCGCACACCCCGACACCTGCCTTGCTGGCCCATTTCTTCGGCAGCCAGTAAAGCTGGCAAGACTTTCCTGAAGGCCTCCGGAGCTGATAAGAAAGCTCTGGATCGATCCAGAGTTATTGCCTGCAGAGGCCTTCAGGAAAGCCTTGCTGGCTGTAGAAGAAGATTCCTAAAGGCCTCTGACAGAGAAAAGGAGGCTGGGAGTGACACGTGCAAGTGAGGTTAGTCAGTGGATGACATCCCCCGAAAATAAGACCTGGTGCCTTTTTTGGTTTTATATATATATAACCAAAAATATACACACACATGTGTACACACATACGACTTATTTTCGGGTCTAATTTTCGGGGAAACATGGTATTTAGCGTGGGAGACAGCCTAACGCGTCATGTGTAAAGTGGATCGCGAGGTCGGAGGGGTTACCCTACCTGAAAGTAGACCAAGAAGCAGTCGAGTTTCCGCTTGCTGGATCCTCGGTCAAAGTACTGCCCGCAGGTGTCCAGGATGGTGCAGACCAACCGGATGCGGAAAAGGTGTTCGGGAGGGTCCAGGAGACTCGGCGTGCCGTCAGAGTTTACCCCAAACAACGTGAACGAGTACAGAGTCCGAAAGATGACCGCCGATTCGACCATTCTGTAATTGTACAGCTCGCCCAGGAACTTAGCACTGCTGATCCTCCGCTGATTAAATTTAGGCTGATTAACCTTCAAAGGAAAGGTGGGAAGAATGGAGAAAAAAAGCAAGGTTAACCTACCCTCCTTCTGGAGGCAGGAGGAGGAATACTATGGGGTCCTTGAGGCTTTCTGAGCTTGGATGTTTTCTTGCAGACATTTCATGGCCCAACTAGGGAACATCATCAGTGCTAGAAGGGAGTGGGGTTTGCAGAAAGGGAGGAGGAGGAAGAGGAAGAAGAAGAAGAAGAAGAAGAAGAAGAAGAAGAAGAAGAAGAAGAAGAAGAAGAAGAAGAAGAAGAAGAAGAAGAAGAAGAAGAAGAAGAAGAAGAAGAACAACAACAACAACAACAACAACAACAACAACAACAACAACAACAAGGTTCTTGAGGCTCTTGGAGCTTGTATATTTTTTTGCAGACATTTCATAACCCAACTACGGAACATCATCTGTATTAGAAGGGAGTGGAGTTTTCTGTCTGTTTATATATCTCTATGTTTATATATATAATTGGACTGTTTGGAATATGTTTATAAGCAATGGGTCTCATTGCAAACTTCCAAATAAGGACCCCACTAAGTAAAATCACGACAGGTGAAAATAAAACAAATTTTTCCCTTAACCTACGAGAGCCACCAGGGAGAATGTAAATATACTTCAGCTTTATTTTTATAGTCGGAGCAACTTTTAAAGAAGCTTACCTCCATCCCTAATCGAATGTCCTCTAGAACTCCGTCCACCACGTGAATTCCAACATCCTCTTGATAAAGGACCAGTCCTGCCAGAAGATTGGCTACACAGTGAATGCTATTATATTTCACATTCCAAATGTTGATCATACAGCATATCACGTAATCTTTCACTTCATGGTCATGCCAAGGCAGTTTGCGCATTTGTCTCAGGACCTGAGCAAAATTTCAAAGAACCTTAAATTACTCAAGAACATTTTTTTTTCTTTAAAAAGTCGGATACATACGTTTAGTTGGTTGTTAAGAATAACACTTTAATTTCATTGAATTTCTGAAAGAAAGAGGCATCCATTAAACCCAAACTAAAGTAAGCTGCAAATCGCATGACTGAATAAGCTGAAATTATTTATGTTTTGTTTATTATTTGTATTTGTAAATGTATATTTATTATTTATAAATTGTCAGAAATGAAGTAAATTGCATCAGTGATCCTGATCTCTCCGAAGTAAAGTCTGAAGTGAAATTTTTTCTGTTGCATCCAACATCTGCTGAATGGAGATTTAAGGTAATAATATTCCCAAACAACCACATTGTTTTTGATACTCATAGTCTCTTTGTCACCTGTTACCATTATAAATTCCAGATCTGTAGGTACCCTAGGCAAACCCTGCTAGCTGCAGGTAACCAATATAATTCTAAAAATTCAAATACCTTTCCAGAAAAGCATTTTTTTAAAAAAAATGATGAAACAGGTAAGAATTTTCCACAAGAGAAACTGTGCCATAGTTGCCACAAACAAATGTTAATAAACAAGTCTGCTTACCAAATGGTTGTACTTTAAGTGACAATTACAAGCTTAACTACAGACCAGCTTAAGAAAGGTTGGTTTAAACTATTCACTGAATAGCCACATTATTCTGGAGACTATACACGTTAAACTTAATGCAGAAAAACTGTGCAGGAGAACTTAATTATCTATAAGAAACCTGAGAAACATTATTTGATCTTTGAATCAAATATGGATTCAATACTATCATTTTAAGCTTAATGTTTAGGCCTGCCATTGTTAAAGTATCTCATTTCCACCTTGATTCTTCGTTTACAAAATGGGCCAACATCCCTTAAGGATTGCAAAACAGTGAGAAATAAAAATGTGAACCTGTGTAATTGCCTGATTTATCCAC
>CM042848.1:30172397-30198440 GCA_023653725.1 Bungarus multicinctus
AGAAAGAAACCCCATGTTTTGTTTGCCGCTCTGTGATGAGACGGGCAGGCAAGTATCAAAATTGAGACAGAAACACGAATTCTAAAGCGGACCCTGGTTTTGATAAGCCTCGTGCCCATCTCTCTCTAACCAAGTCAAAAGCTTTGGAATACAGATTAACAATTGACTAAGGTAAAGGTACTAAGGCTTCCCTGTCTGGTTGGGTCTGACTCTAGGGCACGATGCTCATTGCCGTTTCTTGCTCAAAAGAGCCAGTGTTGAAGATCATTTCCGTGGTCATGTGGCTACATGTCAAAGGTGCACAGAATGCTGTTACCTTCCCACCAAAGTGGTACCTGTTTATCTATTTGCATTTGCATGCTTTTGAACTGCTAGGTGGGCAGGAGCTGAGGCAGGGAAGGGGAACTTGTCCCTTTACGCGACACTTGGGTCTCAAACACAGAAGGTCAGCTTTCCAGCTGACAAGCTCAGCATCTTTAACCACTGAGCCATCGCACCCCTTCACTCACTCATATTTCACTCTAGCCTTAGAATTAGTTTCTGTATTTACCAGAATGATCCATAATATGAAGAGAAAGAATGAAAGAATGAGAGGGAGGGAGAAAAAAAAGAGGGAGGGAGAAAAAGAAAGAGAGGGAAGGAAGAAGAAAAGAGGGAGGAAAGGTGGGAGGGAGAGAAAGAGGGAGGGAGGAAGAAAAGAAAGAGGAAAGGAGGGAGGGAGGGAGGGAGAGAAAGAAAGAGAGAGAGAGGGAGGGAGAGAGGAAGAAAAGAGGGAGAGAAAGAAAGAAAGAAAGAAAGAAAGAAAGAAAGAAAGAAAGAAAGAAAGAAAGAAAGAAAGAAAGAAAGAAAGAAAGAAAGGTGCCTGAAGAAATCTTATTTGTGGGTTTGACCCCCCCTGCAAATTCCCTAAGTAACTCCTGTGCCTTTTTGTGAAAAATATTCTTCTCCTGTGAAAAATATGCACCTCAAGAATATTTACCATTAGAACAAAGTTACATATAATTCTTACCAAAAGAACGCTGGTCCTCAAATGGGAGTCTGGAGACCTGAAGAGAAATCTTCCGCAGGTCTCTAGCAAAGTGCACGCCATCTCGATGTGGTGATGGGAGAAGTCAGACAGAAGCATCTGCAAAGAATTTGCATTGCCGTTTAAAGGGATTTCGTGATGAAACGTTCATGTGTCATCCTATTTCACACACTGTTATTTCTCAGGAAAGCTCATTCTGGGACATCAGTAAAGCATGGTGCTGCAATGTATTTGCATATTCTATTCCAATCTGCAACACTAAACCTTAATGTTTTTTTTATACAGAAATGTTTAAATGATAAAGCATCATTATGGACCATTCTAATTAGGCATACATATTTTTATAAGCCCATTTTGAAGCATAATCCCCTCTAGTTAATCATGAAGAAGGTAAAGGATCCAGTCAATGGGACACTAACCTTCAAGCAATGCAGTGTGTCACTTTTAGAGAACATCTTAAACTTAGTCAGCTCTCCAATGAACCTCACGGTTTTGTTCTTCGTCTCGATGTTGATCTGGTCCTTCTTTCTCACCTGAAGGCAGGATGGTGGTTTATTTTATCAAGATGTGACAATGCACATTTTGTTACATATTAAATAGCCACAAGTTCAGTCCACTGATTTGGAATGCACTAAATGTGAGCATAGTGGTTTAGAATAGAATAGAGTAACAGAGGTGGAAGGGATCTTGGAAGTCTTCTAGTCCAACCCCCTGCTTAGGAAGGAAACCCTATTCCATTGCAGACAAATGGTTATCCAATCTTTTTTTTAAAACTTTCAGTGTTGGAGAATTCACAACTTCTGATGGCAAGAACAAACTTTGAGGTTTCACAATGGAGGACCAGAACTAAAACGCTAAAGCTCTGCCTCTCCATTTAGGTTCATATAAAGTTAGTTCCCTGGTACTACCCCTTAAATAATATTTAAAGGATGCAAAAGCAACTGTTTCAGAGAGAATTATCCTTAAATACACTTTGTGATTTAAAAATTATTTATTGACTAACCACATTGTTCCAGAGAATTATACACATTAAAATTAATGCAGAGACAATAAATAATTTAAACTGTATTGAGCTACAGGTTAAAACCAGATGTGTATAAAATAGCCCTTGGATTCAAAGAAGATAGGTTGCACCCACAAATAAAGCTAATACCCTTGTCTTTAGAAAAAAAGACTTCAGAAGTTTGATGATCAAATTCATTACTCCTTCGTAAGTGAAAACCTGACATTAAAAGTGCTTTTATGTTTCTGTTTCCAGGACATTTCCTAGACCAGTGGTCGCCAACTGGTGGGCCATGAGAAAATTTTGGTGGGCTGCAGAGAAATCTCACCCCCAGAGCACCCCCACAAAGCAATTAATCCAGGCTGTGTAGAAACAAAAGGCTGCTCAGCCCACATGGCCCGCGGGAACCCTCCCCGCCCACTCACTCCTTACCTGGTAAACTTGCCTGCTAAATTGCTATTTTTTCTTTTTCTGACCATCATCTGTTCTGCTGTGCCGGGAGAATTAGATTAGCTAGGAAGCAAGAAATGGTTGTATTTCTTGCTTTCTAGCTAGTCTTTAGATCTTCGGCTCAGCACAGCCGAACCTCTCTTAGGGCTTAAGGTTTGTTTGCAATCAAATTCAGTGCAGACTCACAGCAAGCAAATTTGAGAGACTGAACTAGCCGATGGCAGATAGATAGATCACTGAATGATTCTGTGAGCAACTCAATCTGCCTGCCTTGCCTGATTTTGGGTAAAAGTTGCTCTTTTTAAAAATAAAAAATTCAATATTCATATAAATATTTATTATATTTACATACAAGCCATGCCCAGCCAGTCACCTGATCACCAAGCCACACCCACAAATTAGGCCATGCCCACAGAACCAGTTAGTGGTCCCTGGGATCTAAAATTATGAGTTTGGTGGTCCCAGAGGTCCAAAAGGTTGGTGACTCCTGACCTAGACAACTAGAATAATTTATATAATTGTTATATAAATTAGTAGTTAATCAATACAGGTTTTTGAAGTATATAATATATGGCAGGCATGATGACTTATTTTAAAGCATTCTGGTTTTAATTAACAGTTTATCAAAGTTGTTTATAATACAGTTCTGTTTCTGATTTAGGACAGAAAAGGAAAGGAATTCACAATTCAACTGATTATATTATGGAATAGTACTTAGGTATTTCCTGCTTCCAGTTCTGGGTACCATACAAGAAAATATTTAAGAAGATTCCAAATTTAAAAAGCAGCTGCTATTTGAGTCTTTTACCTCCGAATCCAATGAACATGCTGAAAAAGCAAGTACCTAAAAAATTAAATCAGTTGGCAATTCTGCTTAGGACAAACCCCAAATAAGTCTTGGCAGTTCTTTCAATTGCTGTTTTCATCATTTATTCAAAGTCTGTAATTTAAGAAACAGTGCTATGTGGCAATCTCTGCAGTGGCCAGCAAGGTTTGGAACCCCCCGAAAATCAGTATTTTCAAAGTTCTTTCAGGAGAAAGATTCAGAAATAAGTCTGTTCAAGAATACGTGCGTGGTCAAATGTTAAGATTATGTAATAATATTTTGCATTCTAATCAATGAGATGTAAAATAAAAAATAATTATGTTACAGCACTGGCTTTTTACTGTGAGTTTCCCTGTTATTATGCCAGGCATTTTGAAATGTGGGAAACTCAGATAACAGATAATCAGATATGGAAGGGATCTTATAAGTCTTCTAGTCCAAACCCCCACCAAGCAGGAGACCCTACACCATTTCTGACAGATGGGAGTCCAATCTCTTATTGAAAGTCTCAAGTGATGAAGTTCTGAGGGCAACTTCTGTTCCATTGGTTGATTGACTGTCAGAAAGTTTCTCCTTATTTCCAGGTTGAATCTCTCCTTGTTCAGTTTTCATCCAGTTTCCATCCTCTCTGTGGCAGCCCCCTCCTCAAATATTGGAAGACTGCTATCCTGTCTCTCCTGGTTCTTCTCTTCCCTAGACTAGCCAGGCCTAGTTCCTGCAACCGTTCATCATATGTTTTAGCCTCCAGTCCTTAATTATCTTAGTTGCTCTTTTCTGTACTTTTTCTACAGTTTCAACATCTTTTTTATAGTGTGGTGACCAAAACTGGATGCAATACTCTAGGTGTGGTCTTACTAAGGCTTTATTTTAACTCAATCTATGGGAAACCAATGGAAACATACATGAAATCTGAAGTCTCCCTTCAGCATGGAACACAGGTCTTCTGCTACGTCGGACATACAGGGGTGCAATGTTCCAACCAGCCGTGCATAGAAAGGCAGCAAATCCAGCCTGCAAATAAAGGATAATGCATGGGTAAATGTTCTATTTCAAAGAACATTTAAGGATTCCTAATTTTTAGATATTTGCAATGTAAGTACCGGACTGTTACTACATATATTAGATATTAATTATAACAGTATTTTTAAGGAACCTATTATATAATTATAAATATTACTGGGAAGTTATCAGAAAAGTGCAACCACTGCATTTTGTAGTGTTATGCAATAGCACTTAGACTTATATACTGCTTTATAGTGTTTTACAGTCCTCTCTAAGCAGTTTACAGAGTCAGCCTATTGCCCCCAATAATCTGGGTCCTCATTTTGGCGACTGCAGGACAGAAGGCTGAGTCAACCTGCAGCCTGGTGAGATTCAAATTGCTAGCAGTGAGCAAAATTAGCCTACATTTTAATTTTAACCACTGTGCCACCAGGAAGGAAGGAAGGAAGATATAGCACGTAGATATATATACCACTTCACAGTGCTTTACACCCCCTTTCTAAGCAGTTTACAGAGTCAGCCTCTCGCCCTCAACAATCTGGGTCCTCATTTTACCGACCTTGGAAGGACGGAAGGCTGAATCAACCTCGAGCTGGTCAGGATCGAACTGCTGGCAGTGAGCAATGAGTTAGCCTGCAAATGTTGCGTTTTAACCACTGCTCCCACCATGGCTCTGTTTAACATTAAAGGTTTCCACTTCTTTCATGAAATAGCGCTAATTACTTGGTTATCTCACCTTTTCTCTGAAAAAATTCAAGGCAATATGCATAATACATCTCCAACTTTATCCCCACCATTTGGAGTAATTTAAGGCTGAGAAACAAATTTGATTCAAAGTCACTTAGTGTATTTCCACGGCTGAGAAAAGACTGAAATCTGAGTTTTTCCTGACAAAAAAGTTAGACATTACACTGGCTCTTGCCCTCTTAGTCTGAAATAATTTTGTATTAAGAATGAGTTAATCATATTTTTTTGCTTACGGCCTAACTCCAAGGACTAATATAAAAAGTACAATCAAAACCACCACAAAAATGAGTAAATGTTTACTCATTAATGGGGCTATGTTACAGACTGTCCAAATCTTCCAATTAATTATTCCAAAGATTTCACCAAGAATTTAAAAATACTTAAAAACCTATTGCTCATATGGAAAATGTAACTAGATATATTAAAAAAAGCAAAGGTTCCTTTTCCTTTAGATAAATTCAGAAACATAACCAGTTATTTTGCTTGAAAACTATATGGAAGTGGTTTGCCAATTTTCTGGGAAGGTTCCTAATTTGTAATTTATTCTCACTCCTGGAAGTTTAAGGTGATCTCCCACTCAGGCACTAATAAAGTTTGATCTGATTTAGTTTCCAATTTCAAGAAAAATCAGGCAGATATTCTTGAGGCCAATAGCTGTATAGGTAATCCTCTGCTTATGGCCACAATTGAGCCCAAAATTTATGTTTCCAAGTGTGAGATTTGTTAAGTGAGTTTTGCCCCATTTTACGACTCTTCTTGCCACATTTGTTAAGTGAATCACTGCAGGTCTTAAATTAGTAATATGGATGCTTAGTTAATCTGGCTTCGCCTTTGACTTTGGTTGTCAGAAGGTTGCAAAACAGGATCATGTAACAACCATCATAAAGGTGAGTCAGGTGCCAAGCATCCGAATGTAAACCACCTGACCACGGGGGTCGTAAGTGTGAAAAACAGCCCTAAGTCACTTTTTCAGTGCCACTGTAATTTTGAAAGGGTACTAAATGAACTGTTGTTAAGTCGAACTACCTGTATGAGGAGGTCCTTGTTATCTGTGGCAATCCTGAGTGTGATGACTCGGGGTGTAACACAAACATAATAAAATCCAAAATGTAAAGAAATGTCCTTTAATGCCTCCAACCTGGCCCCACTGTTCAATAATTTTCAGTTGGAGATAAAACTGATTCAAAAATAGTCTTCAAAAGAAAGCAATACAGTCTGAACCTAATGAGCAGATAGAGGTGAAATAAAAACCCAAACAAACTACAATGAAGGAATTTCCACAACCGACCAGGATAAGTACCAAGTTCAAGAGATAACAAGGCATACTCTGTTGGAAAGATGCCAACCAAGATAACTTCAGCCCAAAACAACACACGCTTTGCTTCTAGCAATGCTGTTTTTTAACCGTCTCTCTTATATACTCGTCTCCCCAGCTGCAACCAATGAGGGAGATCATGGCCACTTCCTCTCTCGTAAGCCAAGTTGTTCCCTTCTCCATTCCTCCCTGCGTGTCCTAGGATGGATAGGGGATGGGCCTGGGTCCTCCTCTGACTGCTCAGCCGGCGTCTACCGTTCCCCAGCCTCCTCCCCAATCTCCAGAGCCACATTTCCACTCCCTGTTGGCTATTCCTCCTCTCCCTCAGAGCCCAACTCTAATAAGGACATGACACGGAGCTTATGATCATGGGTATTAATGCCATGGCTATATGAGACTTTAAGGAAAAAATATTAGCATAGTCAGCAGGTGTGTGCGTGCGTGTGTGTGTGTATGTAAACAAGGCCGCAACTGTGGATACACAAAAAGCTTTGACATGTATACTGAAGTTTAGCAATTGTAAAAATACAAAACTCTGGCTGAAAAGGATCTCCCTTAAAAATTATTTTAAAATAATTTTAATCCCTTAATCCCTTAAAAAAAATCCCGAAAGCCATCACTCTGCTAAACAAATAATTCCCTCAACACTGTTCAACTATTTACAGAGTGTACACTACTACTACTGTTAATCTTCTCATCACTCCTTATCACCCATCCCCTCCCACTTGTGACTGTAACTTTGTTGCTTGTATCCTCTGTTTCCTAGTATGATTTGATGTTGATTGTACCCTATGACTATCATTAAGTGTACATTATGATTCTTGATTCTTAACGAATGTTCCTTCTTTATGTATACTGAGAGTATTTACACCAAGACAAATTCCTTGTGTGTCCAATCACACTTGGCCAATAAAGTATTCTATTCTATTAATGGCAGCTTTCTCACTTGGAACCTCCCAGATGTGGTGCTTATATGCATTTAGCTTACTTTATTGATCACCCACATTTTAAGTAAAAAACAACAAAGTAACATTCCATGGAGTAGTAACAGAATGATTAAAAAAATATCAAAAGCTAAGTTTCAAGATTCCAAGATCTAAACGATCGAACGGCGGTTTCAAATTAATCTGTAACAAAGTTTTAGACAAGTCTGTCCCAAACAACAATCCCAAAACAAAAACAATTTTTATTTATGCTTTTTATATCATGTATTTATATGGTTTTAGGGTGAGGTTGTAAACCATCCAGAGTCACTCTTGGAGAGTTGGGTGGTGTGGGAACTAAATGACCAAATCTTCCCATTTTTGCGAATTAATGGTTTTTAAAAATCTGAAGAGAGCTTATGGGGAAAATAGGCTTCCTAAACCAAATTAATTTCCGTGCCTCTTCAGATCTCAGACCCCGACTTTAAATGTGACATTTAAATTCGATGCTCACCTCTGCCGAGGAACGATGAAAAGGGCCCGGACTAATTTTCTTCGGTTAGCCTTGGTGTTCATATTCATGCAAAAATCCATGGCTGCCTGTGGGAGAAAGAGAAAGTTTGAAAATTTGAATTTAAAGCAAACTAATCATAAACCCAGTTCCTGCTACGTGAGTGGCTTATCATATTCCAATTATGTGTTGGAGAAGAGCAGATTCTTCCCATCAGAAAGTGATTTCAGGCTGAGACCAACCTACAGAATCATTTTTTTTCAACTGTTAATAATCCAAACAAATTTTAGATGCCTTTTGTCATGCCCCTGTCGGAGTCTGAATCCAAGGAGGAAGGCGAACAGCTGACAGGGAGCGGGAGTGTGGCTCCGTTGACTCTGGAGGAAACTGGGGAAGGACAAAGTCCAGCTGGGCAGAGCAGGGAAGAGGTAGAACAAGGGAGAGGGAGTTCAGAGGAAGACCCAGGCCCACCCCCTCTTCATCCTAGGGCACGCAGGGAGGAACGGAGAAGGGAGCAACACGAGTTGCTTGGCTTACGGGGGAGGAAATGGCCCTGATTCCCTTCCTTAGCCACACCTGGGAATGAGTTTAAATTAGATGCATGCTGAGTGCGGCAAGTGCTGGGAGCAAACAGGAATTTATCTGGTGTTGACTTTGCTTATCTGCATTCCTGGTATCCTCCCAACCGTGTTGAATTTACTGCCGTTCCTTCACATCTGGAATTCCTTCTCCTGCCCTGCTGGACTAATGACCTCATTTTGCCTTGATTGGACATAGTTACAGTTTTTGTTGACCATGTTTTGGACTTGATTCTCTGCAGCCCAAGGTTGTTCCTGGGAGAGTTTTTCTTCAACCCAGAAGGTAACCAGGACATTGAGGGCAAAGTTGGAGCTAATAGAGGGACTCGTACTGATTATCTGACTGAATTGCCTTTGTGCCACGCCCCTTTGGGTCATCACACCTTTTCTTTGCATTCATAGATCGGAAAACCCATTTAAATTCATTCTCAGAACAGCTTTCAGCAAGCTGCCAAGTTTCCTGCATTTGGGGTGGGAATGCAACACAGGAAGTCCTCGACTTACAACAGTTCATTTAGTGATCATTCAAGGTCACAACGGCACTGAAAAAAGTGACTTACAACCCGTTTTTCATGCTTACAACCCTTCCAGCCGTCTCTTGGTTAAGTGATCAAAATTTAGAGGCTTGGCAACTGACTCGTATTTATGACAGTCGCGATGTGTCCCCTTTTTGCGGCCTTCTATCAGCAAAGTCAACGGCGAAGCCAGATTCACTTAACAACTGTGTTACTGGTTTAACAACTGCAGTGATTCACTTAACAACTGGGGCAATAAAATAGGGCAAAGCTCATTTCACTAAATGTCTCGGCAACCGGTAGACATATTAGATGGGGGATTTTACCTTGTCTATGAGGTCTCTATTTACACAATTTGGGAGCTGCTGAAGAAAAGCATCTACTATAAGTTTTAGGTGTGATCCGGTACTCGTTTCTTCATCTTCTTGTTCTAAATCAAGCATTTAAAAAGAGAGATAAGCCAAAAACAGGCAAACAAGTAAAATGTAACGTTTTAAAAATATGTTCAACAAGAATTACATAATCCATGTAAGCAATGAATCATAGTTTTTTATTCAGCTGGGGGAGGGGAATACCAGTTAATACCTAATACAGCCTTAGAAGCAAGCGGAGAAAAACAAAATAAAGAGATATGACATTAGTAAAAAAGAATGGAGAATTAATACAATGACCCCTAAGAAGAGAGAGGGCAAAACACACATGTAAATGCAACTTGAAAGGAACTGATAGATGAAACCCTGGATGGGATTCCCCCCCCCGCCCCCCCCCCCGGTAGAAGAAATCAAGGAGAGAGCATAAATATTTTAGGAATTCACTTCCATCTAGAAAGTAAAATGGACTTGCAGATTTCTTATTAAATCTCCAGTTTAATGTCTTTATCCATTCATTGGTTGACGTTGCCCCCAAGGATAATATTTTTTCACATTTCATCAAACTCCTTATATGGAGCCTGTCACCTCCAGGATCCTTTGCAAGGGAATTCAAGCTAAGAAGTGTAAAGCACTTTGCACTTTAGAAGTGCTACATCAAATAATAATAATTATTATTATTTTTCCCTTAAAGCTGGCTTCACCGTGGATACTTCCTTGGATTTTCTCCCTTTTTCCTTGCGTGTGTTTTGACTGTTTTGCGTATGATTTCTCCTACTAAATCTTTGAATTTGAAATGAGGTTGGCATACTCCCAACCACATACACGCCGGAACTGCCGGCCAGAAATGATCTGCACTCCAGCAGTTCGAGCCCGGCTCCATGCGACAGGTTGAGCTTTTGCCATTCGCTCCACAGCTCCTAACTACCTAGCATGCGATACTGTGAGTAGACAAATGGGTACCACTTGGAGCGGGGCGGGGAGAACCTAGCTGCATTTGGGACCTTCTGAGAAGTGAAGTCAATGGGGAAGCCGGATTCACTTAATAGTTTGACTAATTTAACAAATGCAGTGATTCACTTAACAGCCAAGGCAAGAAAGGTCACAAAAGGGTCAGTTCATAAATGTCTCACTTAGCGACAGAAATCTGGGGCTCAATTGTGGGCACAAGTCGAAGGCTACCTGTATTCGTACAGTCTACATTGACTAAACTATGGTGAAGCTATTTTCATAACTCGAGAGAGAGAGCCACTGGATTGAAGTGACTGAAGAGATGAACTCAAATTAAACAACTGTAATTAAAAGGCAAGTTAAATACAGTTAGTATCACTTGTTTTCACCTTTTTCTGATGATCTCTGATAAATTTACTGGATGAGCAACTGTTCCTGAAACTGAAGAACACTTTCTTCTACACTTTGGCTAATGTGCTAGTAGTGTGTGTTCTAATTTAGTTATGATGCTAGCTCAGAAAAATACATTCCTAAATGTACCTAAAATTTCTTCTCGACCAGGAAACCTAAAAAGTTAAGCTCACCACTAAACTGAAATTCATCAAAACCAAAGAACCTGAATTATTTTTCTCTACCATCTATTAAGGAAATTACTGCAAAGAACATCCATCTTAAATTATTTATCTTTGAGTTCCTAGAAAAGCTCTACTGGGTATATGCCTAAAACTTTTCAGGTTACAGATAATTTGATCTCTTCCTGGAATTTTCTGTCTAGTCCCTGCCCCTTATAAGCTTATCTACTTCAAAATACTTTCTTCCTCTTAGTACCACCTCAAAACTCACTTCTTGCAGCTTGCTTTCCGTCACTATTTTCAGCTCCGGTGCTATCTGCTCCCTGTTTCTTGCCTAATTGTGTTAAAAATAGAAAAATATTTTTTTACACATTGTACTGAAGCAAACCTTTATTATGAACAACTTAATACTTAATTGCCTCTTTGCCTTTTGGTACATGTTAACTCTCCAAGACTGTCTTACTTATTATTCCAAAAGTGTACAGTGTCTATTTTGAATGCTATCTGGGGGGGCATGAAGAATGTTTATATTCAACGCCATTATAGTATTTATATTGGATACCATTATAAACTAGGTAAAAGAAAAAGCATATCCATAAAGTGAATGAGAAAGAAATTAACAGAATAACAGAGTTGGAAGAGACCTTGGAGGTCTTCTAGTCCAACCCCCTGCCTAGACAGGAGTCCCTATACCATTTCAGACAAATGGCTGTCCAATCTCTTCTTGAAAACCTCCAGTGATGGAGCACCCACAACTTCAGGAGGCAAGGAGTTCTACTGATTAATTGTTCTCACTGTCAAATCAGAATAATTGATCTCAACATAGACAAGGGGAATGTCTACACTTATTGTTCAACTTAAAACTTGTCTACCAAAGCAAAGGAAATTCACTAAGCAAAAACAGACAATACTTCTGTTCATACAGATGACTCATCTTTCTCACAGACTCCTGTCCCATTATGTGCCCTTAACCACACAAAGTGCTCTACAAGCCATCTCATTCACTCTAACAACCCTGTGAGGTAGGAGACACTCCGTTTCGTGTTCCTTTTTTAAAAGAATGGGACTGAAGCCAGATTAGAGAGTGAGTCCATATTTACAAATCCTCCCACTAGGCTGATTGAAGGCTGACCTTTGTGTTGGTTAAAAGTGTTAAAAGGCATTTGATGGAATAGGGAGCTGTGCCTAAAATGCTACATTTGCTTTCTCTAAGATGCAAGTGTTAATTGTGATGCGTATAGACTTTGGAATCTGATACTAAACCCATGGGGTGTGAGCAAGCAGTTAACAGGAAAATGTGATGTTGTTTATTTGTTCTTATTGTTTCAATTCAAGCAAACAATAATTGATTTCCCTGTTGCTTGAAACTGGTTGGAAACAATGATTGGCCATCATTCTCAATGGAAAATGGTTTATTGTTCTATGATGCAAGCAGTAAACAGGTGTCCACTACCACACAAAGCAGAAGAAATGTTTGTTATTATCTAACTCTTCTTAAGAGGGCTTTTAATTATTCTCACATATAGTAGAATTCTTAACAGAATTAACAGAGCTGGGAGGGATCTTGGAGGGCTTCTAGTCAACCCCCTGCTCAAGCAGGAGATCCCATACCATTTCAGACAGATGGCTGCCCAGTCTTTTCTTAAAAGCCTCCAGTGTTGGAGCATCCACAACTCCTGAAGGCAAACTGTTTCATTGCTCAATTGTTCTCACTTACTCCTTACTTTCTCCTTATTTCTAGGTTGCTTCCAAGGTTAAGTTGCTGTACTACCAACTATATATATTTTGGAGTGTTGAATAGCAACTTACAGACAAAAACTACTATTGATACAAAAATTCCCCCAAATGAGCTACATGATGGTAACACATCCACAAGGCTAGCCATATTGTTAAAAGAGCATGCCTACTGTTTAGATGCATTTGTACAAATTAATAAGAAGAACATACTTTTTCCACATCATTTTTACCTTGTTCGTCAAGAAGCTTTTTTGTGAGGTCTTCTGCTTCCTCCCCACAATCTAGATCAAGGGTCTCATCATTAATATCCAAGTTTTCTAGATCCAGTTCTAGATCTTCAGTGCTGGATATATCTTTATTTTCCTTAGTTTCTTTTAGCTCTGTTTCAAAAAGAATTGGATGCACATATTACATTGCCCTTCAAATAAACATATACTGATCTCTTTTATTTTTCTGATGAAAGTATAAAGCAGACAAATGAATGAATGAGTGAATGAATGAATTTCTTTATTGGCCAAGTGTGATTAGACACACAATGAATTTGTCTTGGTGCATATGCTCTCAGTGTACATAAAAAGAAGATGCATTTGTAAAAAATCATACTTAATGCAAATAAGAGTGCAAATAAGATACAGATGAAATAATAAAATTATTTATCTGGTCTCTTAATGCTTAGACATTTTTATTTTTTAAAAAGCAGTTTGAAGCACTCTTTTCCTATTCTTGCCAGAAAATAAAAATCTCTATTTTAACATTAAAAATACAATACTATACTGGCAATGATCGCATATACACATAGCATTAAGATATACTGTAGTTGGTTCAAATCCATTCAAAGTTATCTATACTTAGATATATGTCCCAAACCTATTTATGGAGTCTGGCATGTTTACAGTGTTTTTTATCTTGTATATTTTTAGTTGTCTTTGTTTCTGCATATCATTCAACTGGGCAGCCAAGAAACAAAGTAGGAGGAAAAATGATTAGGAAATTTATCCCCTTTACTTTGGCTCAAAATATTCTCAGATTGGCAAAGAATTCCTGCAGCGTTTTTCAAAACTTATTTCTACAACCATTTCCATGGTTGCAAGCAGGTGCCATGACTTGTAAGAGCAATTACAATTTAGCAAGGAGCAGAAAACAAACTATGGTTTCTTAGCTGAATGCAATCCAGGATTAATGTATTTATTTAGAGTATATTCATGAACTGGAATAGAGCTTGGTAACAAGGTCAGCCAATGAATAGGCATAGCAACTAAGTCAGCCAATGAGGATAGTTTGGAAACTGAAACTAGAAGTAGCCTAGGCTGGAAACTGAAACTAAAAGTAGCCTAGGCGTGGCTCTATGTTAAGTTCTGCAAATCTGCAGCTATGTTGAGCTCTGAGTCTGTCTATTGAAGATGAAACTAACTTACTTGCTTGCTGAAGACTGGGGCTCTGCTCTGAACTTGCAACATGTTTCTGTTTGAGTTTGCTCCATGTTAGAGAAATCTACAACTGGTTTGTAAAATCTACTTATGTTTATAAAGATGTTAAATGAAGCACCAGCCATCTGTGTTTATTTTTCTGGTGCTGAATTATTGTTGCAAAACACTCAATATTTATGACTTCTTATTGTGCATTGAGCCACTGTTAACGTGTTCTACAATTCATCACTGTAAAATAATACAGCAATGGTTAATGAAGTTAGCAAACATGTACATCCTCCTAAACTAGTACAGCCAATCTAAACCTAATCACAGCTCAGAATATAAACCTACCCCCCTTCTCCATGATGTAATCTCAGATATACTATACCTCTAGAGTCGTCTCTCCCGGAATCTTTGGTCTGAGAACATTTTTCATTGTCTTTAAACAAGATAGCTGGCACAAATGCTTTTAAATCAATAAGATTCTCGTAGAAGTTCCTGGCGTCTTCGTCTTCCCAGATTCCCCCCTCCAAATCATATTCCCCAGGTTTGCCAGGGGTAAAAATATCAATTCCGGGACCGTGTTCTGCAATTTAAACATACAAAAGCATCATATATTTCAATGAAGTCAGAATTTCAGTTGTGAGCTTGCCTCCCCTGTATTCCTACTTCAATCATCATCATTTTCCTTTAATGACCCTTGTGGAGTGGAGTCTGGGCAACTGAATGGACCTAGCAATGTGTTTTAATGGCCGGATGCCCTTCCTGTCACTAGTGCGGAGTTTTGTTCAGCAGAGATAGTCTCAGTGTGCTCAACATCTGCCTCTACCTTGGACTGAACTCACAGCTTCCAGATTGTGAGGCGAGAGTTCCACTTCTAAGCCACCACACCACACCACTCCCATATCCTTACTTCAACACTAAAAGATATAGACTGGGAACAAAATCAGTGGGGACATTAAGAATCAGCAAGAAAGAAATTTTACACCTGCATCATTTACATACCTTCCGGCACCGGTTTGTCTTGAGGGAGATCTGGCATATTTTCATCCAGGAGATCTGCTAAAGATTGAGAATTTGCCAACAGCTTCTGATAAGACATAGCAAACTCTTCATATTGTTTATGCCGGTCTTCGCTCAATTCCCCTTTAGAATGTAGAATACGCCTAGAAAAATCATGTGCAGTCCGGAAAAAAGGCAAAATGAAAAGACTTTGACAATGTTTAATCCCAAAGTTAACTGTAAACAAGTTATCAAAAGTCCAAATGTATAAAAATCCCTTTAACAAGGAACAAAAAACCTAGAGGGAATTGCATAAAAATATTGACCAATAAGTATATTTAATTATAAAATACTGAACAAGTACCAAACATATATTCACAGATATGGCTATAGGCCCTTTTCCATTTCTTACATCCTAAACAAACAAACTACAGGTAGTCCTCGACTTACAACCACAATGGAGTCCAAATTTCTGTGGCTAAGCGATATAGCTGTTAATTGAGTTGTGCCCCATTTTATGACCTTTCTTGCCACAGTTATTACGTGAATTTTATAGTGAATCACGCTATAAAAAGATGTTAAGACTCTAGAAAGAGTGCAGAGAAGAGCAACCAGGATGATTAAGGGACTGGAGGCTAAAACAGACGATGAATGGTTGCAGGAACTGGGCATGGCTAGTCTAGTGGAGAGAAGGACCAGGGGAGACATGATAGCAGTCTTCCAATATCTGAGGGGCTGCCACAGACAGGAGGAAGGGGTCAAACTATTCTCCAAGGCACCCAAAGGTCAGACAAGGAATATGGATGGAAACTGAACAAAGAGAGATTCAATCTGGAAATAAGGAGAAACTTTCTGACAGTGAGAACAATCAACCAATGGAACACCTCGCCCTCGGAGGTTGTGGGGGCGCCATCACTTGAGACTTTCAAGAAGAGATTGGACTCCCATCTGTCAGAAACGGTGTAGGGTCTCCCACTTGGGTGGGGGGTTAGACTAGATGACCTACAAGGTACCTTCCAATTCTGATTATCTGAATCATTGCAGGCAATAAGTTAATCATATGGTTAAGTGAATCTGGCTTCACTGCTCGTCAGAAGGTCACAAAAGGGAATCTCATGACCCCGAGATACTGCAAGTGTTATAGCACCCGAATGTAAATCAGACAACCATGGTGCTATCATAATGGTCATGTGAAAAACGGTCCCAAGGTCCTTTTTTCCAGGGCCGTTGTAACTTTCAATGGTCGCTAAAATGAACTGTTGTTAAGCCAAGGACTATCGTGGTTCCCTGAAAATAAGACCCAGACAGAAAATAAGCCCTGGCGTGATTTTTTGGGATGCTCGTAATATAAGCCCTGTCCCACAAATAAGCTCCAGTTAAGATTGAAAGCCGAATGCATTTAGTGTCGTATTTCCCCAAAAATAAGACCTAACCAGAAAATAAGCCCTAATGCAGAAGTCTCCAAACTTAGCAGCTTTAAGACTTGTGGACTTCAACTCCCAGAATTCTGGGAGCTGAAGTCCACAAATCTTAAATTTGCCAAGTTTGGGGACCCCTGCCCTAATGTATCTTTTGGAGCAAAAATTAACATAAGACCCGGTCTTATTTTCAGGGAAACATGGGTACCTGTACTTCTTCCATTTAATTGTAAGCTTACTCTCGTAAGTCACGGCAAACCAGCATTCAAAGTTTCAGGAGCCAGAAGGACAAGGACCCAAAACTGCATGTTGCCTGCAGGCATCAAAGGCCTTCTAGTGTTTCAGATTAGTACAACAGATCCAGTGACAGGCAGCTGAGCTGAAAGTCAATCACTAGTTCAATGTTTGCCTCCTGGAAACGCTATGTTTTTATTTCTTTCCACCCAATCAGCGGAAAATCTTCTTCCCCTTCTGCAGAACTTCTCATCAACAGAAAACATTGCAGGGGAGGAAAAACAAGCCTTCCCTTCGCAAAGTTCAGTGCTTTCTATTCAACGCTGACAATCACAAATCACAATTTTGGAATGAGACATATCTGCATCAGCTAGTCAATGCCCACGTTGAAATAAACCCGTGGCGACTCTTTAACAATTCTTTATTTGGGGAATTTTTAAATATTGAAAAGCTCTATCATGCTGGTGGAGTTATTCTAAAACTGATAATGGTTTTGATTTAAATCTTTTTTTAAACTTCCAGCGTTGGATAATTCAACAACTTCTGGAGGCTAATCCTTCCACTGTGTCATGCCTTGTTAGAGTTGGACTCTGAGGGAGAGGAGGAACAGCCGACAGGAAGTGTGGTTCCGGAGGTTGTGGAGGAAGCTGGGGAAGGGCAGAGGCCAGCTGAGCAGTCAGAGAACCCAGGCCCATCCCCTATCCATCCTAGGGCACTCAGGGAGGAAAGGATAAGGAAGAGATGTGCTCTTCTTGGGAGGAGAGGGCCTTGATCCTCTTCATGGGCTGCAGGTGTGAGAACTGAGTAAGAGTTTGGACCTGTGTACTGGCGAACACTGGAGACAAAGCGTGTAAATATCTCTAGTTTATAGTTCCTCTGAGTTTGGCGTCCTTCTCAGTGTGGAATTCTATCTGTGGAATTCCTCCAGCCCTTATCTTGCCTGGTTTGTGTTGCTTTTTTCCTTCTTTGTGTTTGTGTGAGAGTTTTTTTTGTCTTCCATCAAAGATATTCGGAGCTTAGAAGCAAAGTGAAGGAATAAAAGGGGCTTCACCTGTTTTCTGTGACTGTGTTTTGTATCCCACCCTGGGTCATCACACACTGATTGTTTTCACAGTCAAGAAATTTCTAGGTTGCTTCTCTCCTTGATTAGTTTCCACCCATTGCTACTTTACTTTACTTTTTTATTTTACTTTACTTTTTTACTTCACTTCACTTCACTTGTCATTGTACCTCTTACATCGAAATTAAACACCATCTTCAGTGCACATCATGACCATGAAAATAAACACAAACACACATCCTTCATACTCCACCCATTGAATTGTCTTGCCCTTAGGTGCTTTGGAGAATAGCTTGACTCCCTCTTCTTTGGGGCAGCCCCTGAGAGATTGGAACACTGGTATCCTGTCTCCCCTAGTCCTTCTTTTCATTAGACTAGATATACTCAGTTCCTGCAACCTTTTAGCTAGTTCAATTAGTTCATTCCTCTATCTTCCCCCCCTTTTGTGAGTGGAAAATGCAGGACCTGAAAGTTAAAAACACTTTCTTTGACAAATTAAAAAAAGGATTCTTACCCAATCTGGTTTGTTTGGTTTTTAAAACACTTCTGGCAAAGTTAACACCGAGATCACACACAAAACTTCACCTGTTTTGCCTTTCGATGTTTTGCAGTTCCCTGTGGTCTCTTTTGAGGTGTTTGGTCAGCGAGGTGAAATATTCCTTCAGCAGGTTTTGGAAAGGCTGCTGCTTCTCCGCGCCGATGATCTCGCTGGGCGGGAAGCTCAGGTTGAACTTATCTGCCGCGCTCTTCACCTTCCTGGGCACCAGGCCTGCGATGTCATCACCGCAGTGCCGGCAGAAGCTGATGACCACGGAGACGTGGGTGTGCGTCTCACGGTCGGCGTTGATGATGCTCTTCAGCTGCTCGTAGATGAGAGAGAGGCCCTCCTTATCGGTGAAGATCCCCACGATGGTCAGCTCGGCGATGAACCGCAGGTCGGTCCGCAGCTTGGTGATGTTGGGCGTCTTCTCTTCTTTCCTGGCCTCGAAGTGCTTCTTCCAGACCTGGAGCAGCGAGGGCGCGAAGTCGGCATAGCGCTGGTGGAAGAGGGAGCAGAGGTGCACGGCGCAGTTCACGTCGGAGATCTTCAGCTTGGCCTCCACGATAGAGGCCACGGCCTCGGCAATATACTTGCTCAGGTTGAGGCCGTGGAAGTCGTGGGACAAGGAGTCCCTCTGCTGCTCGGTGATGGTCTTCAGTTTCTTCACGAAGGCCGTGTTCTTCTTCAGGCTGGAGTCCAGTCTGCTGAAGAAATTCTCTTCTGGGCGGCTCTCTGAGGCATTCTGGTTTTTGCTTCGCAGCTCCTTCCGGGCCTGGTGGCGCTCCCAGGCTTCCTGGTGCAGCTGGTGGGCCTCTTCTTTCTCTCTAGAAAAAAAAGCACATCAATGTGGGGGCAAGGTTATACTTTTAAGTTGGTATTCAGCCTTTTAACAAACAAATCCTTTCATAAAGACCGACAAGGAGACGAGGACTGGGCAACGCATCTGTTTAAAAAAATAGTAATTTTACTTTATGTTTATTCATTTGTATCCCATCTTCATTACGAGGACTGGACAATAAGTTTGTTAAAAAACTTTTATGTTTATTCATTTGTATCCAGCCTTATTTTTACAAATAAGGCAGTGAACATATTCAACACACCTTCCTCCTCCTATTTTCCCCACCACAAGAACACTGTTCCCCAGCTGGTTTTTGTGGGTATGGCGGGACTAGTACTCACAGTCTCCTGGTGATTGGCCCAGTCACCCAGCTGGCTTTCATGGCTAAGGCAGGACTAGAACTCACAGTCTCCTGGTGATTGGCCCAAAGTCACTTAATGTAGCTGCCTTTCATGTCTAAGGTGGAACTAGAACTCACCAAGGTCTAGTTCCCAAGGTCACTGAGCCAGCTTTCATGGCTAAGGTGGGACTAGAACTCCCCGTCTCCTGGTGATTGGCCCAAAGTCACCTAGCTGGCTTTCATGCCCAAGGCGGAACTAGAACTCACCGTCTCTACTTTCTAGGCTGGTGCCCTAAATCTAAAAATGGTAGTAGGCATTATTTGGAAATATCAACCTCTGTTTCCTTGTATGTGAAGGAAGGGTTTTTCCCCCTGAGGCAGAGGTCTCCAAACTTGGCAACTTTAAGACTCTGGGAGTTGAAGTCCACAAGTCTTAAAGTTGCCATATTTGGGGACCCCTGCCCTAAGGTGATATCTAGTGCAACATATATACTATTGTTTTAAACTCAGCCGTCTCTTTACCAAATGTTTTTATACCTGTACACATTACCTTTTCATGCTGAATGGTGGAAAACACTGATGTGGAAATGACATGTTTGAACAAGAGGGGTGGACATCCTAAGCATTCCTCCCAAAACACAGGCACCAGAAAGAAAGAAGTTCTTACTTCAACTTGGCAGCCGCTTCTTCCTGCTGCAGCTTCATCTCTTCCTCTTGCTTCTTCTTCTCTTCCTCTTCAAGCTTTTGCTTCTCCTCCTCCTCCTTTCTCTTTTGCTCCTCCTCCGATTTTATCTTCTCGTCCTCTTTCTTCTTCCATTCCTTCTCGTCCTTTTTCCGCTTCTCCTCCTCCATTTTCTTCTTTTTGTCTTCGGGCGGCTTGAGCATCTCTCTCTTCATGCCCAGCCTGATGTCCTCTTTGGGTCTGTCCCGGCTGCTCACGGGCCGCCTCTCACCAAATTCCTTCTCTTTGTTGCTTAAGGAGGTTTCTTTTTCTTCCATGCTGGCTGACTTCTTCCGCTCAGCTGGCATTGTGTTATCCAGGAAGATCTGGAAGATTAGCAGAGTAATGAGGGTGTCACTATGTCCACTAGGGATTACTCAAAGCCTTTGTTTTTCAAAACTGCATCTACCAATGCATTCCCACCCTATAGGATGTCAGAGAATCCATGGAGATTCCCACTCATCCAGGTCCTAGTTGTCCGAAAGGAGCTTTTTATTCAGGAGGCAACTGGACTTTCTGGTTTTTTTTTTTTTTGAAGACATTTTGCTTCTCATCCGAGAAGCTTCTTCAGCTTTGACTGGATGGTGGGGAAGGGAAAGGATTTATATTCCTTGCAGACAACTGGTCATTTGCATTCTTTTTTAGAGGGTCTGCAATTTGGGTCTCTAAAAGGATGCAAATGACCAGCTGTCTGCAGGGAGTATAAATCCTTCCCTTCCCTATTATTAAGTGTTGTACCTGATGATTCTTGACTCTTGTCAAATGTATCTTTTCTTTTATGTACACTGAGAGCTTCTGTACTGGAGACAAATTCCTTGTGTGTCCAATTCCAATTGGCCAATAAAGAATTCTATTTCTAATTCTATTCTATTCTTCCCCACCATCCAGTCAGAGCTGAAAAAGCTTCTTGGAGGAGAAGAGAAACATCTTCAAAGAATAACCAGAAAGTTCAGTTGCTTCTTGGGGGGAAAAAGGACGTGGTTATCCCAAAGGTGCTAGTCAAAAGGCAACTGGACTTTGTTTTTTCCCCCCTTAATTTTCTTGAATGAGAAGCAAAATGTTTTCAAGAAAAAAAATCTAAGAAAATCCAGTTTTTTCAAAATCCTTTTGGAAAAGCACCTTTGGGACACGATATCAGATAGCTTTCCTGTGTCCATACACTGAATAGAGGTAGTCCTAAACTTACAACAGTTTGCTTAAGGACAATTTGAAGTTACAATGGCATCGAAAAAAGGTGACTTGTGACCATTGTCACACTCTGTGTCAGGATTCCAGTAATCACTCTAATTAAATCATGATTTAATCGCTCAAATCAGGAATGTTTTATGAGTTGACACTCTGGACCGTTGCAGCATCCCCGTGGTCACATGATCAAAATCCAGATAGCTGGAAACTGACTCGCATTTATGACCTTTTGCAGTATCCCGGGGTCATGGGATCCCCTTTTGGGACTCTTCTGACAAGCAAAGTCAATGGGGAAGCCAGATTCCCTTAACAGCTGTGTTACTAACTTAACAACTGTAATGTAATGGTTCACTTGACAATTCTGGAAAGAAAGGCCATAAAATGGTGCAAATCTCACTTACTAACTGCCTTACTTGGCTACATAAATTTTGGGCTCAATTGTGGTGGTAAGTCGATGACTATCTGTATATATAAATTTATAAAGAGATATCTTGGCTTCTTTCAATTGGACACTCTGCAGGTCAACACATCTAGAGTCTATCTATCTATCTATCTATCTATCTATCTATCTATCTATCTATCTATCTATCTATCTATCTATCTAATATTCAGATAAATTTCCTAGTTTTCGAGTGATATTTTCTCAGCATTTCTAGACATAGGAACCTAAATTCAGCTTATATTCTACACAGGTTTTTAAGTTTCGTTCATTACAGAAATGGATTTGAATGAGTTTTGCACTTTGTCTTCATTTCATGATGTATCATCAAGTCAATGTAAAAATGTGAGCACTGTATTTATTACCTGTAAGAACATTTGTCATCCTTCTTTCAAAGTCTTTGCACTTCCAAAGATGCAAAATGCATACAATGAGGATGGTATTAAGTTATTGCCTTACTGATTGTTATGCATATTGTACAAAGCCACATCTGTTAGTGCACCCTGTATTTTAAATTTAAGCTGTATTATCGTGTCATATGACAGATGTTTGTAGTTCTTCAAAGCTGCAGGAGCACAAGCTACTTCAGTTAGGAGTAGACACACCCTGCCCTAAGAGCCCCACTGAAATGTGAAATTTTGCCTGCTTACCAAGCAAGGAGAATATGCCTTCTATCAATTTTTAAAACTCGAGTTACTTTCTGTGGTCCAACTATAAAAGAACGGACAGATATATAGCCATATAATGTTAAAAGTAATTTCACTCTGCTGCATGCATAATCACAAACCTTTCTATTAGTTTTTAAAGCAGAAATCCTCAAATTGTGTCATTTGATCAATTGGCCAAGTATTTTCTGACTGCAGTACTGTGGCTTATACTAGATTTATTTAATATATCCTGTCTTTATTATTTTACAAATAAGCGTATCAATGCACGTTCCTCCTATTTTCTCCACAACAACAACCCTGTGAGGGGTTGAAAAGAGAGAGACTGGTTCGAAGTCACCCAGTTGGCTTTCAAGGCTAAAACAGGATTTGAACTCAAGGTTTCCTGCTTTCTAGTCTGATTATGTAGCCAAAGTGGCTCTTTCTATATATTAGAAAAAAGAAACGCTTAGCTTAAATGCATGGGCTGAATCTTTTTCCATTCCCTCATGAATTTATAACAAGCCTGTGAGGTTATTAAACTGGTAACTATAGCAATCTTACACAGGTCCTGAAATGCTTCCTTTAGATGAGAGTTAAGAGTAGTTCCTGTGAGGCTGAATGGGAGTTTGTGACACTTCTGAGTGATCTCAGAAAGATACTGAAATTAGACACTCACCTACTCTTTTATGCACATAATTGCCACTTGCAAGTCTGAAAGAATATGACAAATTGCGTTAAGGAAAAGGCTGATGCAGTCCCCAAACCAGTCAAAGCAAAAAGGAATTGGCTGTGCTGCAGAGTATACTGAACAAATTAAATGTTTTCAAGTGTTTGTAAAAATAACAAATCTTTATTAGTCATAGACCAGCATGTTTATTTATATTTCATATTTATGGCCCATCTCCCTCTGATTAACACTTGTTAATAAGTAAAATTAGCATCCAACTGTGTCATTAATTGTTATTGGCCGCTTGCGGGTGTTTATATATATACGGGACCGCCTGCTGCCACCATCGGCCTCCCGCTGACCAGTGCGTTCCCACAGGGTGGGCCTCCTCGGGGTGCTGTCAGCTGGGCGATGCCGGCTGGCGGCTCCGAGGATGAGGGCCTTCTCTGCAGGGGCAAGGGGCACCCTCCCTCTGGAATGAATTACCTCCGGAGATGCGAACCTTCCGGTGCACACTGAAGACCCACCTTTTTCAACAGGCCGGTCTAGCCTAGTACCATTGGAGGGTTTTAATTTTTCTAACTTTTAACTTTTTACCCTTTTTATTATTCTATCGTAATTTTAACCTCAGCCACCTATTTAATTCTTTTTAAATCTATTTTAAATTTTTCTATTTGATTGCATTGTTTTTTACTCAGGCTGTACACCGCCCCGAGTCCCAATTTGGGAGAGGGGGCGGTATAGAAGTTTAATAATAAATAAATAAATAAATAAATATGTATGTATGTATGTATGTATGTATGTATGTATGTATGTATGTATATATGTAAAATGTCAAACCATGTTGCTATTTTTAAAGAGATAATTTTGATAAAGAGATAACATAAATAGAAATTGCAGAAATATGCTGAAAACTTAGCTTAAAAAGAAATATGAGCCATGGCTGTAATTGCACTTATGGCAGGAACATTAACATGTTTCAAAAGGAACTCGCTTATATCTCTCTTCCAACACAGCTATGGAGAAAGAATTAAAAAGGCAGGAATTACAACTTTCCTGAATTTAGGGTTGGAAATTTTGTGTGAAGTTAGTTTGGGAGCTAAAATTCTCTTATTTATAACTATATAGGAGAGGGCAGCAGTTTCTACTTGACCTTCAAGTATCTTATATCCATCTCTATAGATATAAGTATACATACACATCCCCAAATAGTGGCAGGGAAAAGGATGTTCAGGGGCATCAGAGAGAGAACAATGTGCACTGAACCCCTAATATTTTAGTCAAGACTTACAAAACCTGCCTCCAAAATGTCTAAACACACAAAAATCACAAACTGAGGGGGACACCAAGGCCCCAACAATTAAAGTCTACAGAAAGTCCCGACCAAAACAAAGGAACGAACTAAAGAGTTGGTGATAAGATGGGCAGATAGATGAGAGAGATAAACCAATGGATAGATGTACAGATACAGAATAGAGATAGATGAGTTATAGATGGGAGATCGATGATACAGATGGATGATAGAAATGTATAGAGAGATGATAGGGATACATGATACTGATAGATTCAGATAGATATAGACAGGCAGAACTAGATAGATGATAGAGCTAGATAGATGAGATAGATACATGGTAAATGATAGATAATAGATAGACAAAAGATGACAGGTGATAGATATCAAATAGATGATAGAAATAGATAGATAGACAAACAGACAGACAGACAAGACAGATGTATAAAGATAGATGTATAAAGACAAGTGTAGACAGATGATAAGATAAATAGAGACGGATAGATGATAGATGTACATAGATAGCTAAATGGCAGGCAGGCAGGCAGGCAGACATAGATGTATAAAGATAGAGATGATAAGGTAAATAGAGATGGATGCATGGATGATAGCTAGCTAGATATAGATAGACAGACAGACAGAGACATAGATGAGAGAGACAGATGATAGATGATACATTATAAAGAGACCAAAAGAAAATAGATAGATGAGATAGATTATGATAGATACTGTATAGACAGACAGACAGATGAGATATAGACAGACGAGATAGATAGAGATAGAAGGGATAGAGAGAGGTGGTAGATGATAGATGATGATAGAGATAGATAATAGCAGACAGATATAAATAGTAGATAGACAGACACAGACAGACAGGTGATGCACTATATATGACAGACCAAAAGACCACAGGTGAGGCAGAGAGAGCCCAGCAGCCCCTCTCCTAGGTCAGCTCAGACCCCAAGACGCCCCCCCTCCACACTTCCTCGCCCCTTCCCAATCCATGCTCCTCCCCCCTCCCCCCACAGCCCCTCCCAAAGGCCCCGAGCGGCCCCGCCCCCAACGACCCCCCCCTCCCCCCACATACAAGGGGCCCCGCGGCTACAGTGACCCCTCCCGTCGCCTGGAGGGCGCCTCCCTGCCACAACAGTCCCGCGAGGTAGGCCACCGGCGGAGATGGGGGGGCTGTAGTAGGAACGGGCCCTCCCCCACACCTCCCGGGGCCTAGCGTCTCTCTCCCCCTCCCTCAGGCCACCTTCCCGAGCGGAGCCCGAGGGTACGGAGGCGGAGGAGGAAGAGGCCGCCGAGGGGGGCGGTTACCTCGGCCCGCTGTAAACATCGGTCTCCGCTTCTGCCGCTCCAGCAGCTCCGTCAGGCTCTTCTCTCTCTCTCTCTCTCTCTCCCCCCCGCCCCCCCGCCCTCACTTTCTGCCAGGGCGAGGACCCCGCCCCCTAGGTTGCCCCGCCGGCCGCCTGATCCCCTCGGGGAAGCCCTGACCCGCTTCTCGAGCCCTCACCCCTCGAAGGGAAAAAGTAAAGAAAGACGAACGTGAAGCGCTCGATTAAAAAGAACCTGAGTCTTTCCCCGCGGCGGGCGGGCGAATCCGAGGTCGAGGGCCCGTCAGGCAATGCGATAGACAGCCCCTCGCTCGGCCGGGTCCTGAAGGCGGAGAGAGCGAGCGAGCTGGGCAACCCCGTGCTTTGGTTACCAGGGGAGGCGAACGTGC